>JASGCC010000251.1:0-374845 GCA_030067915.1 Hydractinia echinata
GGAGAGCGTCAGACTGAAGATCTGAAGGTCCCTGGTTCAATCCCGGGTCTCGGCATTTTATCACTGTCTAGTGGGCGGTTTGGGGTGGTGGATGCAGCAGTAGAACTTTCCTCCAACTATTTTTTTTTCTTTTCTTTCCTTCCTGTTTTATGGAGTGTATTTTCTGGTGTAAGTAAAACACGATGCATTGGCGGGGAATCGAACCCCGGTCTCCCGCGTGGCAGGCGAGAATTCTACCACTGAACCACCAATGCGTGACAACTTATTCAAAACTTTCCGAGTAACAGTGTATCACGTCCCGGTGTGTCAATAGCCTTAACGACATTCCAGACGTATGATATTTTGTTTATCAAAACCTCTCAGCAGGCAGGCGCTGTGGCTTAGCGGTTAAAGCGCCTGTCTAGTAAACAGGAGATCCCCGGTTCAAATCCGGGCAGTGCCTTTAGCAGTCATGTTGTGCTTTCTGGTCGGTCTTGTGGCAATGGCCGACGGTTTGTTAGGCTGCGATGGCCGAGTGGTTAAGGCGTTTGACTAGAAATCAAATGGGATCTTCCCGCGTAGGTTCGAATCCTACTCGCAGCGGACGCAAAAAAAGTGCTTTTGACACGAACAGAAAGAAAAGGCTAGTTTAAATTGTCAGAAAAGCATGACATCCAAATTACTTTGTGATGCGAATGTGTCCCGCATGGTCTAGTGGTTAGGATTTCTGGTTTTCACCCAGGCGGCCCGGGTTCGATGTACCTTTTTTAACTTAAGTTGCTTTCTCATGCGTTGATGTTATATACCCTGCGCGTGGATGACGTCCTTGGCTGGGGATATAGCTCAGTGGTAGAGCATTCGACTGCAGATCGAGAGGTCCCTGGTTCAAACCCGGGTGTCCCCTACTAGTTGCCTTTTTGTCCTTTTCGGCACCAGCAGGGTGAGTGATCAATTTTTCTGGTTACCCAGGAACTTCTGCTGCGATGGCCGAGTGGTTAAGGCGTTAGACTTGAAATCTAATGGGATATTCCCGCGTAGGTTCGAACCCTACTCGCAGCGATTCTTGACACATTCTTTTCGACCTGGTCAAGTGGCTATCACAACATACTGACTTTTGCCATGTGATTGAATTGATCGTGGCCGAGATAGCTCAGTTGGGAGAGCGTCAGACTGAAGATCTGAAGGTCCCTGGTTCAATCCCGGGTCTCGGCATTTTATCACTGTCTAGTGGGCGGTTTGGGGTGGTGGATGCAGCAGTAGAACTTTCCTCCAACTATTTTTTTTTCTTTTCTTTCCTTCCTGTTTTATGGAGTGTATTTTCTGGTGTAAGTAAAACACGATGCATTGGCGGGGAATCGAACCCCGGTCTCCCGCGTGGCAGGCGAGAATTCTACCACTGAACCACCAATGCGTGACAACTTATTCAAAACTTTCCGAGTAACAGTGTATCACGTCCCGGTGTGTCAATAGCCTTAACGACATTCCAGACGTATGATATTTTGTTTATCAAAACCTCTCAGCAGGCAGGCGCTGTGGCTTAGCGGTTAAAGCGCCTGTCTAGTAAACAGGAGATCCCCGGTTCAAATCCGGGCAGTGCCTTTAGCAGTCATGTTGTGCTTTCTGGTCGGTCTTGTGGCAATGGCCAGCGGTTTGTTAGGCTGCGATGGCCGAGTGGTTAAGGCGTTTGACTAGAAATCAAATGGGATCTTCCCGCGTAGGTTCGAATCCTACTCGCAGCGGACGCAAAAGAGTGCTTTTGACACGAACAGAAAGAAAAGGCTAGTTTAAATTGTCAGAAAAGCATGACATCCAAATTACTTTGTGATGCGAATGTGTCCCGCATGGTCTAGTGGTTAGGATTTCTGGTTTTCACCCAGGCGGCCCGGGTTCGATTCCCGGTGCGGGAGCTGTACCTTTTTTAACTTAAGTTGCTTTCTCATGCGTTGATGTTATATACCCTGCGCGTGGATGACGTCCTTGGCTGGGGATATAGCTCAGTGGTAGAGCATTCGACTGCAGATCGAGAGGTCCCTGGTTCAAACCCGGGTGTCCCCTACTAGTTGCCTTTTTGTCCTTTTCGGCACCAGCAGGGTGAGTGATCAATTTTTCTGGTTACCCAGGAACTTCTGCTGCGATGGCCGAGTGGTTAAGGCGTTAGACTTGAAATCTAATGGGATATTCCCGCGTAGGTTCGAACCCTACTCGCAGCGATTCTTGACACATTCTTTTCGACCTGGTCAAGTGGCTATCACAACATACTGACTTTTGCCATGTGATTGAATTGATCGTGGCCGAGATAGCTCAGTTGGGAGAGCGTCAGACTGAAGATCTGAAGGTCCCTGGTTCAATCCCGGGTCTCGGCATTTTATCACTGTCTAGTGGGCGGTTTGGGGTGGTGGATGCAGCAGTAGAACTTTCCTCCAACTATTTTTTTTTCTTTTCTTTCCTTCCTGTTTTATGGAGTGTATTTTCTGGTGTAAGTAAAACACGATGCATTGGCGGGGAATCGAACCCCGGTCTCCCGCGTGGCAGGCGAGAATTCTACCACTGAACCACCAATGCGTGACAACTTATTCAAAACTTTCCGAGTAACAGTGTATCACGTCCCGGTGTGTCAATAGCCTTAACGACATTCCAGACGTATGATATTTTGTTTATCAAAACCTCTCAGCAGGCAGGCGCTGTGGCTTAGCGGTTAAAGCGCCTGTCTAGTAAACAGGAGATCCCCGGTTCAAATCCGGGCAGTGCCTTTAGCAGTCATGTTGTGCTTTCTGGTCGGTCTTGTGGCAATGGCCAGCGGTTTGTTAGGCTGCGATGGCCGAGTGGTTAAGGCGTTTGACTAGAAATCAAATGGGATCTTCCCGCGTAGGTTCGAATCCTACTCGCAGCGGACGCAAAAGAGTGCTTTTGACACGAACAGAAAGAAAAGGCTAGTTTAAATTGTCAGAAAAGCATGACATCCAAATTACTTTGTGATGCGAATGTGTCCCGCATGGTCTAGTGGTTAGGATTTCTGGTTTTCACCCAGGCGGCCCGGGTTCGATTCCCGGTGCGGGAGCTGTACCTTTTTTAACTTAAGTTGCTTTCTCATGCGTTGATGTTATATACCCTGCGCGTGGATGACGTCCTTGGCTGGGGATATAGCTCAGTGGTAGAGCATTCGACTGCAGATCGAGAGGTCCCTGGTTCAAACCCGGGTGTCCCCTACTAGTTGCCTTTTTGTCCTTTTCGGCACCAGCAGGGTGAGTGATCAATTTTTCTGGTTACCCAGGAACTTCTGCTGCGATGGCCGAGTGGTTAAGGCGTTAGACTTGAAATCTAATGGGATATTCCCGCGTAGGTTCGAACCCTACTCGCAGCGATTCTTGACACATTCTTTTCGACCTGGTCAAGTGGCTATCACAACATACTGACTTTTGCCATGTGATTGAATTGATCGTGGCCGAGATAGCTCAGTTGGGAGAGCGTCAGACTGAAGATCTGAAGGTCCCTGGTTCAATCCCGGGTCTCGGCATTTTATCACTGTCTAGTGGGCGGTTTGGGGTGGTGGATGCAGCAGTAGAACTTTCCTCCAACTATTTTTTTTCTTTTCTTTCCTTCCTGTTTTATGGAGTGTATTTTCTGGTGTAAGTAAAACACGATGCATTGGCGGGGAATCGAACCCCGGTCTCCCGCGTGGCAGGCGAGAATTCTACCACTGAACCACCAATGCGTGACAACTTATTCAAAACTTTCCGAGTAACAGTGTATCACGTCCCGGTGTGTCAATAGCCTTAACGACATTCCAGACGTATGATATTTTGTTTATCAAAACCTCTCAGCAGGCAGGCGCTGTGGCTTAGCGGTTAAAGCGCCTGTCTAGTAAACAGGAGATCCCCGGTTCAAATCCGGGCAGTGCCTTTAGCAGTCATGTTGTGCTTTCTGGTCGGTCTTGTGGCAATGGCCAGCGGTTTGTTAGGCTGCGATGGCCGAGTGGTTAAGGCGTTTGACTAGAAATCAAATGGGATCTTCCCGCGTAGGTTCGAATCCTACTCGCAGCGGACGCAAAAGAGTGCTTTTGACACGAACAGAAAGAAAAGGCTAGTTTAAATTGTCAGAAAAGCATGACATCCAAATTACTTTGTGATGCGAATGTGTCCCGCATGGTCTAGTGGTTAGGATTTCTGGTTTTCACCCAGGCGGCCCGGGTTCGATTCCCGGTGCGGGAGCTGTACCTTTTTTAACTTAAGTTGCTTTCTCATGCGTTGATGTTATATACCCTGCGCGTGGATGACGTCCTTGGCTGGGGATATAGCTCAGTGGTAGAGCATTCGACTGCAGATCGAGAGGTCCCTGGTTCAAACCCGGGTGTCCCCTACTAGTTGCCTTTTTGTCCTTTTCGGCACCAGCAGGGTGAGTGATCAATTTTTCTGGTTACCCAGGAACTTCTGCTGCGATGGCCGAGTGGTTAAGGCGTTAGACTTGAAATCTAATGGGATATTCCCGCGTAGGTTCGAACCCTACTCGCAGCGATTCTTGACACATTCTTTTCGACCTGGTCAAGTGGCTATCACAACATACTGACTTTTGCCATGTGATTGAATTGATCGTGGCCGAGATAGCTCAGTTGGGAGAGCGTCAGACTGAAGATCTGAAGGTCCCTGGTTCAATCCCGGGTCTCGGCATTTTATCACTGTCTAGTGGGCGGTTTGGGGTGGTGGATGCAGCAGTAGAACTTTCCTCCAACTATTTTTTTTTCTTTTCTTTCCTTCCTGTTTTATGGAGTGTATTTTCTGGTGTAAGTAAAACACGATGCATTGGCGGGGAATCGAACCCCGGTCTCCCGCGTGGCAGGCGAGAATTCTACCACTGAACCACCAATGCGTGACAACTTATTCAAAACTTTCCGAGTAACAGTGTATCACGTCCCGGTGTGTCAATAGCCTTAACGACATTCCAGACGTATGATATTTTGTTTATCAAAACCTCTCAGCAGGCAGGCGCTGTGGCTTAGCGGTTAAAGCGCCTGTCTAGTAAACAGGAGATCCCCGGTTCAAATCCGGGCAGTGCCTTTAGCAGTCATGTTGTGCTTTCTGGTCGGTCTTGTGGCAATGGCCAGCGGTTTGTTAGGCTGCGATGGCCGAGTGGTTAAGGCGTTTGACTAGAAATCAAATGGGATCTTCCCGCGTAGGTTCGAATCCTACTCGCAGCGGACGCAAAAGAGTGCTTTTGACACGAACAGAAAGAAAAGGCTAGTTTAAATTGTCAGAAAAGCATGACATCCAAATTACTTTGTGATGCGAATGTGTCCCGCATGGTCTAGTGGTTAGGATTTCTGGTTTTCACCCAGGCGGCCCGGGTTCGATTCCCGGTGCGGGAGCTGTACCTTTTTTAACTTAAGTTGCTTTCTCATGCGTTGATGTTATATACCCTGCGCGTGGATGACGTCCTTGGCTGGGGATATAGCTCAGTGGTAGAGCATTCGACTGCAGATCGAGAGGTCCCTGGTTCAAACCCGGGTGTCCCCTACTAGTTGCCTTTTTGTCCTTTTCGGCACCAGCAGGGTGAGTGATCAATTTTTCTGGTTACCCAGGAACTTCTGCTGCGATGGCCGAGTGGTTAAGGCGTTAGACTTGAAATCTAATGGGATATTCCCGCGTAGGTTCGAACCCTACTCGCAGCGATTCTTGACACATTCTTTTCGACCTGGTCAAGTGGCTATCACAACATACTGACTTTTGCCATGTGATTGAATTGATCGTGGCCGAGATAGCTCAGTTGGGAGAGCGTCAGACTGAAGATCTGAAGGTCCCTGGTTCAATCCCGGGTCTCGGCATTTTATCACTGTCTAGTGGGCGGTTTGGGGTGGTGGATGCAGCAGTAGAACTTTCCTCCAACTATTTTTTTTTCTTTTCTTTCCTTCCTGTTTTATGGAGTGTATTTTCTGGTGTAAGTAAAACACGATGCATTGGCGGGGAATCGAACCCCGGTCTCCCGCGTGGCAGGCGAGAATTCTACCACTGAACCACCAATGCGTGACAACTTATTCAAAACTTTCCGAGTAACAGTGTATCACGTCCCGGTGTGTCAATAGCCTTAACGACATTCCAGACGTATGATATTTTGTTTATCAAAACCTCTCAGCAGGCAGGCGCTGTGGCTTAGCGGTTAAAGCGCCTGTCTAGTAAACAGGAGATCCCCGGTTCAAATCCGGGCAGTGCCTTTAGCAGTCATGTTGTGCTTTCTGGTCGGTCTTGTGGCAATGGCCAGCGGTTTGTTAGGCTGCGATGGCCGAGTGGTTAAGGCGTTTGACTAGAAATCAAATGGGATCTTCCCGCGTAGGTTCGAATCCTACTCGCAGCGGACGCAAAAGAGTGCTTTTGACACGAACAGAAAGAAAAGGCTAGTTTAAATTGTCAGAAAAGCATGACATCCAAATTACTTTGTGATGCGAATGTGTCCCGCATGGTCTAGTGGTTAGGATTTCTGGTTTTCACCCAGGCGGCCCGGGTTCGATTCCCGGTGCGGGAGCTGTACCTTTTTTAACTTAAGTTGCTTTCTCATGCGTTGATGTTATATACCCTGCGCGTGGATGACGTCCTTGGCTGGGGATATAGCTCAGTGGTAGAGCATTCGACTGCAGATCGAGAGGTCCCTGGTTCAAACCCGGGTGTCCCCTACTAGTTGCCTTTTTGTCCTTTTCGGCACCAGCAGGGTGAGTGATCAATTTTTCTGGTTACCCAGGAACTTCTGCTGCGATGGCCGAGTGGTTAAGGCGTTAGACTTGAAATCTAATGGGATATTCCCGCGTAGGTTCGAACCCTACTCGCAGCGATTCTTGACACATTCTTTTCGACCTGGTCAAGTGGCTATCACAACATACTGACTTTTGCCATGTGATTGAATTGATCGTGGCCGAGATAGCTCAGTTGGGAGAGCGTCAGACTGAAGATCTGAAGGTCCCTGGTTCAATCCCGGGTCTCGGCATTTTATCACTGTCTAGTGGGCGGTTTGGGGTGGTGGATGCAGCAGTAGAACTTTCCTCCAACTATTTTTTTTTCTTTTCTTTCCTTCCTGTTTTATGGAGTGTATTTTCTGGTGTAAGTAAAACACGATGCATTGGCGGGGAATCGAACCCCGGTCTCCCGCGTGGCAGGCGAGAATTCTACCACTGAACCACCAATGCGTGACAACTTATTCAAAACTTTCCGAGTAACAGTGTATCACGTCCCGGTGTGTCAATAGCCTTAACGACATTCCAGACGTATGATATTTTGTTTATCAAAACCTCTCAGCAGGCAGGCGCTGTGGCTTAGCGGTTAAAGCGCCTGTCTAGTAAACAGGAGATCCCCGGTTCAAATCCGGGCAGTGCCTTTAGCAGTCATGTTGTGCTTTCTGGTCGGTCTTGTGGCAATGGCCAGCGGTTTGTTAGGCTGCGATGGCCGAGTGGTTAAGGCGTTTGACTAGAAATCAAATGGGATCTTCCCGCGTAGGTTCGAATCCTACTCGCAGCGGACGCAAAAGAGTGCTTTTGACACGAACAGAAAGAAAAGGCTAGTTTAAATTGTCAGAAAAGCATGACATCCAAATTACTTTGTGATGCGAATGTGTCCCGCATGGTCTAGTGGTTAGGATTTCTGGTTTTCACCCAGGCGGCCCGGGTTCGATTCCCGGTGCGGGAGCTGTACCTTTTTTAACTTAAGTTGCTTTCTCATGCGTTGATGTTATATACCCTGCGCGTGGATGACGTCCTTGGCTGGGGATATAGCTCAGTGGTAGAGCATTCGACTGCAGATCGAGAGGTCCCTGGTTCAAACCCGGGTGTCCCCTACTAGTTGCCTTTTTGTCCTTTTCGGCACCAGCAGGGTGAGTGATCAATTTTTCTGGTTACCCAGGAACTTCTGCTGCGATGGCCGAGTGGTTAAGGCGTTAGACTTGAAATCTAATGGGATATTCCCGCGTAGGTTCGAACCCTACTCGCAGCGATTCTTGACACATTCTTTTCGACCTGGTCAAGTGGCTATCACAACATACTGACTTTTGCCATGTGATTGAATTGATCGTGGCCGAGATAGCTCAGTTGGGAGAGCGTCAGACTGAAGATCTGAAGGTCCCTGGTTCAATCCCGGGTCTCGGCATTTTATCACTGTCTAGTGGGCGGTTTGGGGTGGTGGATGCAGCAGTAGAACTTTCCTCCAACTATTTTTTTTTCTTTTCTTTCCTTCCTGTTTTATGGAGTGTATTTTCTGGTGTAAGTAAAACACGATGCATTGGCGGGGAATCGAACCCCGGTCTCCCGCGTGGCAGGCGAGAATTCTACCACTGAACCACCAATGCGTGACAACTTATTCAAAACTTTCCGAGTAACAGTGTATCACGTCCCGGTGTGTCAATAGCCTTAACGACATTCCAGACGTATGATATTTTGTTTATCAAAACCTCTCAGCAGGCAGGCGCTGTGGCTTAGCGGTTAAAGCGCCTGTCTAGTAAACAGGAGATCCCCGGTTCAAATCCGGGCAGTGCCTTTAGCAGTCATGTTGTGCTTTCTGGTCGGTCTTGTGGCAATGGCCAGCGGTTTGTTAGGCTGCGATGGCCGAGTGGTTAAGGCGTTTGACTAGAAATCAAATGGGATCTTCCCGCGTAGGTTCGAATCCTACTCGCAGCGGACGCAAAAGAGTGCTTTTGACACGAACAGAAAGAAAAGGCTAGTTTAAATTGTCAGAAAAGCATGACATCCAAATTACTTTGTGATGCGAATGTGTCCCGCATGGTCTAGTGGTTAGGATTTCTGGTTTTCACCCAGGCGGCCCGGGTTCGATTCCCGGTGCGGGAGCTGTACCTTTTTTAACTTAAGTTGCTTTCTCATGCGTTGATGTTATATACCCTGCGCGTGGATGACGTCCTTGGCTGGGGATATAGCTCAGTGGTAGAGCATTCGACTGCAGATCGAGAGGTCCCTGGTTCAAACCCGGGTGTCCCCTACTAGTTGCCTTTTTGTCCTTTTCGGCACCAGCAGGGTGAGTGATCAATTTTTCTGGTTACCCAGGAACTTCTGCTGCGATGGCCGAGTGGTTAAGGCGTTAGACTTGAAATCTAATGGGATATTCCCGCGTAGGTTCGAACCCTACTCGCAGCGATTCTTGACACATTCTTTTCGACCTGGTCAAGTGGCTATCACAACATACTGACTTTTGCCATGTGATTGAATTGATCGTGGCCGAGATAGCTCAGTTGGGAGAGCGTCAGACTGAAGATCTGAAGGTCCCTGGTTCAATCCCGGGTCTCGGCATTTTATCACTGTCTAGTGGGCGGTTTGGGGTGGTGGATGCAGCAGTAGAACTTTCCTCCAACTATTTTTTTTTCTTTTCTTTCCTTCCTGTTTTATGGAGTGTATTTTCTGGTGTAAGTAAAACACGATGCATTGGCGGGGAATCGAACCCCGGTCTCCCGCGTGGCAGGCGAGAATTCTACCACTGAACCACCAATGCGTGACAACTTATTCAAAACTTTCCGAGTAACAGTGTATCACGTCCCGGTGTGTCAATAGCCTTAACGACATTCCAGACGTATGATATTTTGTTTATCAAAACCTCTCAGCAGGCAGGCGCTGTGGCTTAGCGGTTAAAGCGCCTGTCTAGTAAACAGGAGATCCCCGGTTCAAATCCGGGCAGTGCCTTTAGCAGTCATGTTGTGCTTTCTGGTCGGTCTTGTGGCAATGGCCAGCGGTTTGTTAGGCTGCGATGGCCGAGTGGTTAAGGCGTTTGACTAGAAATCAAATGGGATCTTCCCGCGTAGGTTCGAATCCTACTCGCAGCGGACGCAAAAGAGTGCTTTTGACACGAACAGAAAGAAAAGGCTAGTTTAAATTGTCAGAAAAGCATGACATCCAAATTACTTTGTGATGCGAATGTGTCCCGCATGGTCTAGTGGTTAGGATTTCTGGTTTTCACCCAGGCGGCCCGGGTTCGATTCCCGGTGCGGGAGCTGTACCTTTTTTAACTTAAGTTGCTTTCTCATGCGTTGATGTTATATACCCTGCGCGTGGATGACGTCCTTGGCTGGGGATATAGCTCAGTGGTAGAGCATTCGACTGCAGATCGAGAGGTCCCTGGTTCAAACCCGGGTGTCCCCTACTAGTTGCCTTTTTGTCCTTTTCGGCACCAGCAGGGTGAGTGATCAATTTTTCTGGTTACCCAGGAACTTCTGCTGCGATGGCCGAGTGGTTAAGGCGTTAGACTTGAAATCTAATGGGATATTCCCGCGTAGGTTCGAACCCTACTCGCAGCGATTCTTGACACATTCTTTTCGACCTGGTCAAGTGGCTATCACAACATACTGACTTTTGCCATGTGATTGAATTGATCGTGGCCGAGATAGCTCAGTTGGGAGAGCGTCAGACTGAAGATCTGAAGGTCCCTGGTTCAATCCCGGGTCTCGGCATTTTATCACTGTCTAGTGGGCGGTTTGGGGTGGTGGATGCAGCAGTAGAACTTTCCTCCAACTATTTTTTTTTCTTTTCTTTCCTTCCTGTTTTATGGAGTGTATTTTCTGGTGTAAGTAAAACACGATGCATTGGCGGGGAATCGAACCCCGGTCTCCCGCGTGGCAGGCGAGAATTCTACCACTGAACCACCAATGCGTGACAACTTATTCAAAACTTTCCGAGTAACAGTGTATCACGTCCCGGTGTGTCAATAGCCTTAACGACATTCCAGACGTATGATATTTTGTTTATCAAAACCTCTCAGCAGGCAGGCGCTGTGGCTTAGCGGTTAAAGCGCCTGTCTAGTAAACAGGAGATCCCCGGTTCAAATCCGGGCAGTGCCTTTAGCAGTCATGTTGTGCTTTCTGGTCGGTCTTGTGGCAATGGCCAGCGGTTTGTTAGGCTGCGATGGCCGAGTGGTTAAGGCGTTTGACTAGAAATCAAATGGGATCTTCCCGCGTAGGTTCGAATCCTACTCGCAGCGGACGCAAAAGAGTGCTTTTGACACGAACAGAAAGAAAAGGCTAGTTTAAATTGTCAGAAAAGCATGACATCCAAATTACTTTGTGATGCGAATGTGTCCCGCATGGTCTAGTGGTTAGGATTTCTGGTTTTCACCCAGGCGGCCCGGGTTCGATTCCCGGTGCGGGAGCTGTACCTTTTTTAACTTAAGTTGCTTTCTCATGCGTTGATGTTATATACCCTGCGCGTGGATGACGTCCTTGGCTGGGGATATAGCTCAGTGGTAGAGCATTCGACTGCAGATCGAGAGGTCCCTGGTTCAAACCCGGGTGTCCCCTACTAGTTGCCTTTTTGTCCTTTTCGGCACCAGCAGGGTGAGTGATCAATTTTTCTGGTTACCCAGGAACTTCTGCTGCGATGGCCGAGTGGTTAAGGCGTTAGACTTGAAATCTAATGGGATATTCCCGCGTAGGTTCGAACCCTACTCGCAGCGATTCTTGACACATTCTTTTCGACCTGGTCAAGTGGCTATCACAACATACTGACTTTTGCCATGTGATTGAATTGATCGTGGCCGAGATAGCTCAGTTGGGAGAGCGTCAGACTGAAGATCTGAAGGTCCCTGGTTCAATCCCGGGTCTCGGCATTTTATCACTGTCTAGTGGGCGGTTTGGGGTGGTGGATGCAGCAGTAGAACTTTCCTCCAACTATTTTTTTTTCTTTTCTTTCCTTCCTGTTTTATGGAGTGTATTTTCTGGTGTAAGTAAAACACGATGCATTGGCGGGGAATCGAACCCCGGTCTCCCGCGTGGCAGGCGAGAATTCTACCACTGAACCACCAATGCGTGACAACTTATTCAAAACTTTCCGAGTAACAGTGTATCACGTCCCGGTGTGTCAATAGCCTTAACGACATTCCAGACGTATGATATTTTGTTTATCAAAACCTCTCAGCAGGCAGGCGCTGTGGCTTAGCGGTTAAAGCGCCTGTCTAGTAAACAGGAGATCCCCGGTTCAAATCCGGGCAGTGCCTTTAGCAGTCATGTTGTGCTTTCTGGTCGGTCTTGTGGCAATGGCCAGCGGTTTGTTAGGCTGCGATGGCCGAGTGGTTAAGGCGTTTGACTAGAAATCAAATGGGATCTTCCCGCGTAGGTTCGAATCCTACTCGCAGCGGACGCAAAAGAGTGCTTTTGACACGAACAGAAAGAAAAGGCTAGTTTAAATTGTCAGAAAAGCATGACATCCAAATTACTTTGTGATGCGAATGTGTCCCGCATGGTCTAGTGGTTAGGATTTCTGGTTTTCACCCAGGCGGCCCGGGTTCGATTCCCGGTGCGGGAGCTGTACCTTTTTTAACTTAAGTTGCTTTCTCATGCGTTGATGTTATATACCCTGCGCGTGGATGACGTCCTTGGCTGGGGATATAGCTCAGTGGTAGAGCATTCGACTGCAGATCGAGAGGTCCCTGGTTCAAACCCGGGTGTCCCCTACTAGTTGCCTTTTTGTCCTTTTCGGCACCAGCAGGGTGAGTGATCAATTTTTCTGGTTACCCAGGAACTTCTGCTGCGATGGCCGAGTGGTTAAGGCGTTAGACTTGAAATCTAATGGGATATTCCCGCGTAGGTTCGAACCCTACTCGCAGCGATTCTTGACACATTCTTTTCGACCTGGTCAAGTGGCTATCACAACATACTGACTTTTGCCATGTGATTGAATTGATCGTGGCCGAGATAGCTCAGTTGGGAGAGCGTCAGACTGAAGATCTGAAGGTCCCTGGTTCAATCCCGGGTCTCGGCATTTTATCACTGTCTAGTGGGCGGTTTGGGGTGGTGGATGCAGCAGTAGAACTTTCCTCCAACTATTTTTTTTTCTTTTCTTTCCTTCCTGTTTTATGGAGTGTATTTTCTGGTGTAAGTAAAACACGATGCATTGGCGGGGAATCGAACCCCGGTCTCCCGCGTGGCAGGCGAGAATTCTACCACTGAACCACCAATGCGTGACAACTTATTCAAAACTTTCCGAGTAACAGTGTATCACGTCCCGGTGTGTCAATAGCCTTAACGACATTCCAGACGTATGATATTTTGTTTATCAAAACCTCTCAGCAGGCAGGCGCTGTGGCTTAGCGGTTAAAGCGCCTGTCTAGTAAACAGGAGATCCCCGGTTCAAATCCGGGCAGTGCCTTTAGCAGTCATGTTGTGCTTTCTGGTCGGTCTTGTGGCAATGGCCAGCGGTTTGTTAGGCTGCGATGGCCGAGTGGTTAAGGCGTTTGACTAGAAATCAAATGGGATCTTCCCGCGTAGGTTCGAATCCTACTCGCAGCGGACGCAAAAGAGTGCTTTTGACACGAACAGAAAGAAAAGGCTAGTTTAAATTGTCAGAAAAGCATGACATCCAAATTACTTTGTGATGCGAATGTGTCCCGCATGGTCTAGTGGTTAGGATTTCTGGTTTTCACCCAGGCGGCCCGGGTTCGATTCCCGGTGCGGGAGCTGTACCTTTTTTAACTTAAGTTGCTTTCTCATGCGTTGATGTTATATACCCTGCGCGTGGATGACGTCCTTGGCTGGGGATATAGCTCAGTGGTAGAGCATTCGACTGCAGATCGAGAGGTCCCTGGTTCAAACCCGGGTGTCCCCTACTAGTTGCCTTTTTGTCCTTTTCGGCACCAGCAGGGTGAGTGATCAATTTTTCTGGTTACCCAGGAACTTCTGCTGCGATGGCCGAGTGGTTAAGGCGTTAGACTTGAAATCTAATGGGATATTCCCGCGTAGGTTCGAACCCTACTCGCAGCGATTCTTGACACATTCTTTTCGACCTGGTCAAGTGGCTATCACAACATACTGACTTTTGCCATGTGATTGAATTGATCGTGGCCGAGATAGCTCAGTTGGGAGAGCGTCAGACTGAAGATCTGAAGGTCCCTGGTTCAATCCCGGGTCTCGGCATTTTATCACTGTCTAGTGGGCGGTTTGGGGTGGTGGATGCAGCAGTAGAACTTTCCTCCAACTATTTTTTTTTCTTTTCTTTCCTTCCTGTTTTATGGAGTGTATTTTCTGGTGTAAGTAAAACACGATGCATTGGCGGGGAATCGAACCCCGGTCTCCCGCGTGGCAGGCGAGAATTCTACCACTGAACCACCAATGCGTGACAACTTATTCAAAACTTTCCGAGTAACAGTGTATCACGTCCCGGTGTGTCAATAGCCTTAACGACATTCCAGACGTATGATATTTTGTTTATCAAAACCTCTCAGCAGGCAGGCGCTGTGGCTTAGCGGTTAAAGCGCCTGTCTAGTAAACAGGAGATCCCCGGTTCAAATCCGGGCAGTGCCTTTAGCAGTCATGTTGTGCTTTCTGGTCGGTCTTGTGGCAATGGCCAGCGGTTTGTTAGGCTGCGATGGCCGAGTGGTTAAGGCGTTTGACTAGAAATCAAATGGGATCTTCCCGCGTAGGTTCGAATCCTACTCGCAGCGGACGCAAAAGAGTGCTTTTGACACGAACAGAAAGAAAAGGCTAGTTTAAATTGTCAGAAAAGCATGACATCCAAATTACTTTGTGATGCGAATGTGTCCCGCATGGTCTAGTGGTTAGGATTTCTGGTTTTCACCCAGGCGGCCCGGGTTCGATTCCCGGTGCGGGAGCTGTACCTTTTTTAACTTAAGTTGCTTTCTCATGCGTTGATGTTATATACCCTGCGCGTGGATGACGTCCTTGGCTGGGGATATAGCTCAGTGGTAGAGCATTCGACTGCAGATCGAGAGGTCCCTGGTTCAAACCCGGGTGTCCCCTACTAGTTGCCTTTTTGTCCTTTTCGGCACCAGCAGGGTGAGTGATCAATTTTTCTGGTTACCCAGGAACTTCTGCTGCGATGGCCGAGTGGTTAAGGCGTTAGACTTGAAATCTAATGGGATATTCCCGCGTAGGTTCGAACCCTACTCGCAGCGATTCTTGACACATTCTTTTCGACCTGGTCAAGTGGCTATCACAACATACTGACTTTTGCCATGTGATTGAATTGATCGTGGCCGAGATAGCTCAGTTGGGAGAGCGTCAGACTGAAGATCTGAAGGTCCCTGGTTCAATCCCGGGTCTCGGCATTTTATCACTGTCTAGTGGGCGGTTTGGGGTGGTGGATGCAGCAGTAGAACTTTCCTCCAACTATTTTTTTTTCTTTTCTTTCCTTCCTGTTTTATGGAGTGTATTTTCTGGTGTAAGTAAAACACGATGCATTGGCGGGGAATCGAACCCCGGTCTCCCGCGTGGCAGGCGAGAATTCTACCACTGAACCACCAATGCGTGACAACTTATTCAAAACTTTCCGAGTAACAGTGTATCACGTCCCGGTGTGTCAATAGCCTTAACGACATTCCAGACGTATGATATTTTGTTTATCAAAACCTCTCAGCAGGCAGGCGCTGTGGCTTAGCGGTTAAAGCGCCTGTCTAGTAAACAGGAGATCCCCGGTTCAAATCCGGGCAGTGCCTTTAGCAGTCATGTTGTGCTTTCTGGTCGGTCTTGTGGCAATGGCCAGCGGTTTGTTAGGCTGCGATGGCCGAGTGGTTAAGGCGTTTGACTAGAAATCAAATGGGATCTTCCCGCGTAGGTTCGAATCCTACTCGCAGCGGACGCAAAAGAGTGCTTTTGACACGAACAGAAAGAAAAGGCTAGTTTAAATTGTCAGAAAAGCATGACATCCAAATTACTTTGTGATGCGAATGTGTCCCGCATGGTCTAGTGGTTAGGATTTCTGGTTTTCACCCAGGCGGCCCGGGTTCGATTCCCGGTGCGGGAGCTGTACCTTTTTTAACTTAAGTTGCTTTCTCATGCGTTGATGTTATATACCCTGCGCGTGGATGACGTCCTTGGCTGGGGATATAGCTCAGTGGTAGAGCATTCGACTGCAGATCGAGAGGTCCCTGGTTCAAACCCGGGTGTCCCCTACTAGTTGCCTTTTTGTCCTTTTCGGCACCAGCAGGGTGAGTGATCAATTTTTCTGGTTACCCAGGAACTTCTGCTGCGATGGCCGAGTGGTTAAGGCGTTAGACTTGAAATCTAATGGGATATTCCCGCGTAGGTTCGAACCCTACTCGCAGCGATTCTTGACACATTCTTTTCGACCTGGTCAAGTGGCTATCACAACATACTGACTTTTGCCATGTGATTGAATTGATCGTGGCCGAGATAGCTCAGTTGGGAGAGCGTCAGACTGAAGATCTGAAGGTCCCTGGTTCAATCCCGGGTCTCGGCATTTTATCACTGTCTAGTGGGCGGTTTGGGGTGGTGGATGCAGCAGTAGAACTTTCCTCCAACTATTTTTTTTTCTTTTCTTTCCTTCCTGTTTTATGGAGTGTATTTTCTGGTGTAAGTAAAACACGATGCATTGGCGGGGAATCGAACCCCGGTCTCCCGCGTGGCAGGCGAGAATTCTACCACTGAACCACCAATGCGTGACAACTTATTCAAAACTTTCCGAGTAACAGTGTATCACGTCCCGGTGTGTCAATAGCCTTAACGACATTCCAGACGTATGATATTTTGTTTATCAAAACCTCTCAGCAGGCAGGCGCTGTGGCTTAGCGGTTAAAGCGCCTGTCTAGTAAACAGGAGATCCCCGGTTCAAATCCGGGCAGTGCCTTTAGCAGTCATGTTGTGCTTTCTGGTCGGTCTTGTGGCAATGGCCAGCGGTTTGTTAGGCTGCGATGGCCGAGTGGTTAAGGCGTTTGACTAGAAATCAAATGGGATCTTCCCGCGTAGGTTCGAATCCTACTCGCAGCGGACGCAAAAGAGTGCTTTTGACACGAACAGAAAGAAAAGGCTAGTTTAAATTGTCAGAAAAGCATGACATCCAAATTACTTTGTGATGCGAATGTGTCCCGCATGGTCTAGTGGTTAGGATTTCTGGTTTTCACCCAGGCGGCCCGGGTTCGATTCCCGGTGCGGGAGCTGTACCTTTTTTAACTTAAGTTGCTTTCTCATGCGTTGATGTTATATACCCTGCGCGTGGATGACGTCCTTGGCTGGGGATATAGCTCAGTGGTAGAGCATTCGACTGCAGATCGAGAGGTCCCTGGTTCAAACCCGGGTGTCCCCTACTAGTTGCCTTTTTGTCCTTTTCGGCACCAGCAGGGTGAGTGATCAATTTTTCTGGTTACCCAGGAACTTCTGCTGCGATGGCCGAGTGGTTAAGGCGTTAGACTTGAAATCTAATGGGATATTCCCGCGTAGGTTCGAACCCTACTCGCAGCGATTCTTGACACATTCTTTTCGACCTGGTCAAGTGGCTATCACAACATACTGACTTTTGCCATGTGATTGAATTGATCGTGGCCGAGATAGCTCAGTTGGGAGAGCGTCAGACTGAAGATCTGAAGGTCCCTGGTTCAATCCCGGGTCTCGGCATTTTATCACTGTCTAGTGGGCGGTTTGGGGTGGTGGATGCAGCAGTAGAACTTTCCTCCAACTATTTTTTTTTTCTTTTCTTTCCTTCCTGTTTTATGGAGTGTATTTTCTGGTGTAAGTAAAACACGATGCATTGGCGGGGAATCGAACCCCGGTCTCCCGCGTGGCAGGCGAGAATTCTACCACTGAACCACCAATGCGTGACAACTTATTCAAAACTTTCCGAGTAACAGTGTATCACGTCCCGGTGTGTCAATAGCCTTAACGACATTCCAGACGTATGATATTTTGTTTATCAAAACCTCTCAGCAGGCAGGCGCTGTGGCTTAGCGGTTAAAGCGCCTGTCTAGTAAACAGGAGATCCCCGGTTCAAATCCGGGCAGTGCCTTTAGCAGTCATGTTGTGCTTTCTGGTCGGTCTTGTGGCAATGGCCAGCGGTTTGTTAGGCTGCGATGGCCGAGTGGTTAAGGCGTTTGACTAGAAATCAAATGGGATCTTCCCGCGTAGGTTCGAATCCTACTCGCAGCGGACGCAAAAGAGTGCTTTTGACACGAACAGAAAGAAAAGGCTAGTTTAAATTGTCAGAAAAGCATGACATCCAAATTACTTTGTGATGCGAATGTGTCCCGCATGGTCTAGTGGTTAGGATTTCTGGTTTTCACCCAGGCGGCCCGGGTTCGATTCCCGGTGCGGGAGCTGTACCTTTTTTAACTTAAGTTGCTTTCTCATGCGTTGATGTTATATACCCTGCGCGTGGATGACGTCCTTGGCTGGGGATATAGCTCAGTGGTAGAGCATTCGACTGCAGATCGAGAGGTCCCTGGTTCAAACCCGGGTGTCCCCTACTAGTTGCCTTTTTGTCCTTTTCGGCACCAGCAGGGTGAGTGATCAATTTTTCTGGTTACCCAGGAACTTCTGCTGCGATGGCCGAGTGGTTAAGGCGTTAGACTTGAAATCTAATGGGATATTCCCGCGTAGGTTCGAACCCTACTCGCAGCGATTCTTGACACATTCTTTTCGACCTGGTCAAGTGGCTATCACAACATACTGACTTTTGCCATGTGATTGAATTGATCGTGGCCGAGATAGCTCAGTTGGGAGAGCGTCAGACTGAAGATCTGAAGGTCCCTGGTTCAATCCCGGGTCTCGGCATTTTATCACTGTCTAGTGGGCGGTTTGGGGTGGTGGATGCAGCAGTAGAACTTTCCTCCAACTATTTTTTTTTCTTTTCTTTCCTTCCTGTTTTATGGAGTGTATTTTCTGGTGTAAGTAAAACACGATGCATTGGCGGGGAATCGAACCCCGGTCTCCCGCGTGGCAGGCGAGAATTCTACCACTGAACCACCAATGCGTGACAACTTATTCAAAACTTTCCGAGTAACAGTGTATCACGTCCCGGTGTGTCAATAGCCTTAACGACATTCCAGACGTATGATATTTTGTTTATCAAAACCTCTCAGCAGGCAGGCGCTGTGGCTTAGCGGTTAAAGCGCCTGTCTAGTAAACAGGAGATCCCCGGTTCAAATCCGGGCAGTGCCTTTAGCAGTCATGTTGTGCTTTCTGGTCGGTCTTGTGGCAATGGCCAGCGGTTTGTTAGGCTGCGATGGCCGAGTGGTTAAGGCGTTTGACTAGAAATCAAATGGGATCTTCCCGCGTAGGTTCGAATCCTACTCGCAGCGGACGCAAAAGAGTGCTTTTGACACGAACAGAAAGAAAAGGCTAGTTTAAATTGTCAGAAAAGCATGACATCCAAATTACTTTGTGATGCGAATGTGTCCCGCATGGTCTAGTGGTTAGGATTTCTGGTTTTCACCCAGGCGGCCCGGGTTCGATTCCCGGTGCGGGAGCTGTACCTTTTTTAACTTAAGTTGCTTTCTCATGCGTTGATGTTATATACCCTGCGCGTGGATGACGTCCTTGGCTGGGGATATAGCTCAGTGGTAGAGCATTCGACTGCAGATCGAGAGGTCCCTGGTTCAAACCCGGGTGTCCCCTACTAGTTGCCTTTTTGTCCTTTTCGGCACCAGCAGGGTGAGTGATCAATTTTTCTGGTTACCCAGGAACTTCTGCTGCGATGGCCGAGTGGTTAAGGCGTTAGACTTGAAATCTAATGGGATATTCCCGCGTAGGTTCGAACCCTACTCGCAGCGATTCTTGACACATTCTTTTCGACCTGGTCAAGTGGCTATCACAACATACTGACTTTTGCCATGTGATTGAATTGATCGTGGCCGAGATAGCTCAGTTGGGAGAGCGTCAGACTGAAGATCTGAAGGTCCCTGGTTCAATCCCGGGTCTCGGCATTTTATCACTGTCTAGTGGGCGGTTTGGGGTGGTGGATGCAGCAGTAGAACTTTCCTCCAACTATTTTTTTTTCTTTTCTTTCCTTCCTGTTTTATGGAGTGTATTTTCTGGTGTAAGTAAAACACGATGCATTGGCGGGGAATCGAACCCCGGTCTCCCGCGTGGCAGGCGAGAATTCTACCACTGAACCACCAATGCGTGACAACTTATTCAAAACTTTCCGAGTAACAGTGTATCACGTCCCGGTGTGTCAATAGCCTTAACGACATTCCAGACGTATGATATTTTGTTTATCAAAACCTCTCAGCAGGCAGGCGCTGTGGCTTAGCGGTTAAAGCGCCTGTCTAGTAAACAGGAGATCCCCGGTTCAAATCCGGGCAGTGCCTTTAGCAGTCATGTTGTGCTTTCTGGTCGGTCTTGTGGCAATGGCCAGCGGTTTGTTAGGCTGCGATGGCCGAGTGGTTAAGGCGTTTGACTAGAAATCAAATGGGATCTTCCCGCGTAGGTTCGAATCCTACTCGCAGCGGACGCAAAAGAGTGCTTTTGACACGAACAGAAAGAAAAGGCTAGTTTAAATTGTCAGAAAAGCATGACATCCAAATTACTTTGTGATGCGAATGTGTCCCGCATGGTCTAGTGGTTAGGATTTCTGGTTTTCACCCAGGCGGCCCGGGTTCGATTCCCGGTGCGGGAGCTGTACCTTTTTTAACTTAAGTTGCTTTCTCATGCGTTGATGTTATATACCCTGCGCGTGGATGACGTCCTTGGCTGGGGATATAGCTCAGTGGTAGAGCATTCGACTGCAGATCGAGAGGTCCCTGGTTCAAACCCGGGTGTCCCCTACTAGTTGCCTTTTTGTCCTTTTCGGCACCAGCAGGGTGAGTGATCAATTTTTCTGGTTACCCAGGAACTTCTGCTGCGATGGCCGAGTGGTTAAGGCGTTAGACTTGAAATCTAATGGGATATTCCCGCGTAGGTTCGAACCCTACTCGCAGCGATTCTTGACACATTCTTTTCGACCTGGTCAAGTGGCTATCACAACATACTGACTTTTGCCATGTGATTGAATTGATCGTGGCCGAGATAGCTCAGTTGGGAGAGCGTCAGACTGAAGATCTGAAGGTCCCTGGTTCAATCCCGGGTCTCGGCATTTTATCACTGTCTAGTGGGCGGTTTGGGGTGGTGGATGCAGCAGTAGAACTTTCCTCCAACTATTTTTTTTTCTTTTCTTTCCTTCCTGTTTTATGGAGTGTATTTTCTGGTGTAAGTAAAACACGATGCATTGGCGGGGAATCGAACCCCGGTCTCCCGCGTGGCAGGCGAGAATTCTACCACTGAACCACCAATGCGTGACAACTTATTCAAAACTTTCCGAGTAACAGTGTATCACGTCCCGGTGTGTCAATAGCCTTAACGACATTCCAGACGTATGATATTTTGTTTATCAAAACCTCTCAGCAGGCAGGCGCTGTGGCTTAGCGGTTAAAGCGCCTGTCTAGTAAACAGGAGATCCCCGGTTCAAATCCGGGCAGTGCCTTTAGCAGTCATGTTGTGCTTTCTGGTCGGTCTTGTGGCAATGGCCAGCGGTTTGTTAGGCTGCGATGGCCGAGTGGTTAAGGCGTTTGACTAGAAATCAAATGGGATCTTCCCGCGTAGGTTCGAATCCTACTCGCAGCGGACGCAAAAGAGTGCTTTTGACACGAACAGAAAGAAAAGGCTAGTTTAAATTGTCAGAAAAGCATGACATCCAAATTACTTTGTGATGCGAATGTGTCCCGCATGGTCTAGTGGTTAGGATTTCTGGTTTTCACCCAGGCGGCCCGGGTTCGATTCCCGGTGCGGGAGCTGTACCTTTTTTAACTTAAGTTGCTTTCTCATGCGTTGATGTTATATACCCTGCGCGTGGATGACGTCCTTGGCTGGGGATATAGCTCAGTGGTAGAGCATTCGACTGCAGATCGAGAGGTCCCTGGTTCAAACCCGGGTGTCCCCTACTAGTTGCCTTTTTGTCCTTTTCGGCACCAGCAGGGTGAGTGATCAATTTTTCTGGTTACCCAGGAACTTCTGCTGCGATGGCCGAGTGGTTAAGGCGTTAGACTTGAAATCTAATGGGATATTCCCGCGTAGGTTCGAACCCTACTCGCAGCGATTCTTGACACATTCTTTTCGACCTGGTCAAGTGGCTATCACAACATACTGACTTTTGCCATGTGATTGAATTGATCGTGGCCGAGATAGCTCAGTTGGGAGAGCGTCAGACTGAAGATCTGAAGGTCCCTGGTTCAATCCCGGGTCTCGGCATTTTATCACTGTCTAGTGGGCGGTTTGGGGTGGTGGATGCAGCAGTAGAACTTTCCTCCAACTATTTTTTTTTCTTTTCTTTCCTTCCTGTTTTATGGAGTGTATTTTCTGGTGTAAGTAAAACACGATGCATTGGCGGGGAATCGAACCCCGGTCTCCCGCGTGGCAGGCGAGAATTCTACCACTGAACCACCAATGCGTGACAACTTATTCAAAACTTTCCGAGTAACAGTGTATCACGTCCCGGTGTGTCAATAGCCTTAACGACATTCCAGACGTATGATATTTTGTTTATCAAAACCTCTCAGCAGGCAGGCGCTGTGGCTTAGCGGTTAAAGCGCCTGTCTAGTAAACAGGAGATCCCCGGTTCAAATCCGGGCAGTGCCTTTAGCAGTCATGTTGTGCTTTCTGGTCGGTCTTGTGGCAATGGCCAGCGGTTTGTTAGGCTGCGATGGCCGAGTGGTTAAGGCGTTTGACTAGAAATCAAATGGGATCTTCCCGCGTAGGTTCGAATCCTACTCGCAGCGGACGCAAAAGAGTGCTTTTGACACGAACAGAAAGAAAAGGCTAGTTTAAATTGTCAGAAAAGCATGACATCCAAATTACTTTGTGATGCGAATGTGTCCCGCATGGTCTAGTGGTTAGGATTTCTGGTTTTCACCCAGGCGGCCCGGGTTCGATTCCCGGTGCGGGAGCTGTACCTTTTTTAACTTAAGTTGCTTTCTCATGCGTTGATGTTATATACCCTGCGCGTGGATGACGTCCTTGGCTGGGGATATAGCTCAGTGGTAGAGCATTCGACTGCAGATCGAGAGGTCCCTGGTTCAAACCCGGGTGTCCCCTACTAGTTGCCTTTTTGTCCTTTTCGGCACCAGCAGGGTGAGTGATCAATTTTTCTGGTTACCCAGGAACTTCTGCTGCGATGGCCGAGTGGTTAAGGCGTTAGACTTGAAATCTAATGGGATATTCCCGCGTAGGTTCGAACCCTACTCGCAGCGATTCTTGACACATTCTTTTCGACCTGGTCAAGTGGCTATCACAACATACTGACTTTTGCCATGTGATTGAATTGATCGTGGCCGAGATAGCTCAGTTGGGAGAGCGTCAGACTGAAGATCTGAAGGTCCCTGGTTCAATCCCGGGTCTCGGCATTTTATCACTGTCTAGTGGGCGGTTTGGGGTGGTGGATGCAGCAGTAGAACTTTCCTCCAACTATTTTTTTTTCTTTTCTTTCCTTCCTGTTTTATGGAGTGTATTTTCTGGTGTAAGTAAAACACGATGCATTGGCGGGGAATCGAACCCCGGTCTCCCGCGTGGCAGGCGAGAATTCTACCACTGAACCACCAATGCGTGACAACTTATTCAAAACTTTCCGAGTAACAGTGTATCACGTCCCGGTGTGTCAATAGCCTTAACGACATTCCAGACGTATGATATTTTGTTTATCAAAACCTCTCAGCAGGCAGGCGCTGTGGCTTAGCGGTTAAAGCGCCTGTCTAGTAAACAGGAGATCCCCGGTTCAAATCCGGGCAGTGCCTTTAGCAGTCATGTTGTGCTTTCTGGTCGGTCTTGTGGCAATGGCCAGCGGTTTGTTAGGCTGCGATGGCCGAGTGGTTAAGGCGTTTGACTAGAAATCAAATGGGATCTTCCCGCGTAGGTTCGAATCCTACTCGCAGCGGACGCAAAAGAGTGCTTTTGACACGAACAGAAAGAAAAGGCTAGTTTAAATTGTCAGAAAAGCATGACATCCAAATTACTTTGTGATGCGAATGTGTCCCGCATGGTCTAGTGGTTAGGATTTCTGGTTTTCACCCAGGCGGCCCGGGTTCGATTCCCGGTGCGGGAGCTGTACCTTTTTTAACTTAAGTTGCTTTCTCATGCGTTGATGTTATATACCCTGCGCGTGGATGACGTCCTTGGCTGGGGATATAGCTCAGTGGTAGAGCATTCGACTGCAGATCGAGAGGTCCCTGGTTCAAACCCGGGTGTCCCCTACTAGTTGCCTTTTTGTCCTTTTCGGCACCAGCAGGGTGAGTGATCAATTTTTCTGGTTACCCAGGAACTTCTGCTGCGATGGCCGAGTGGTTAAGGCGTTAGACTTGAAATCTAATGGGATATTCCCGCGTAGGTTCGAACCCTACTCGCAGCGATTCTTGACACATTCTTTTCGACCTGGTCAAGTGGCTATCACAACATACTGACTTTTGCCATGTGATTGAATTGATCGTGGCCGAGATAGCTCAGTTGGGAGAGCGTCAGACTGAAGATCTGAAGGTCCCTGGTTCAATCCCGGGTCTCGGCATTTTATCACTGTCTAGTGGGCGGTTTGGGGTGGTGGATGCAGCAGTAGAACTTTCCTCCAACTATTTTTTTTTCTTTTCTTTCCTTCCTGTTTTATGGAGTGTATTTTCTGGTGTAAGTAAAACACGATGCATTGGCGGGGAATCGAACCCCGGTCTCCCGCGTGGCAGGCGAGAATTCTACCACTGAACCACCAATGCGTGACAACTTATTCAAAACTTTCCGAGTAACAGTGTATCACGTCCCGGTGTGTCAATAGCCTTAACGACATTCCAGACGTATGATATTTTGTTTATCAAAACCTCTCAGCAGGCAGGCGCTGTGGCTTAGCGGTTAAAGCGCCTGTCTAGTAAACAGGAGATCCCCGGTTCAAATCCGGGCAGTGCCTTTAGCAGTCATGTTGTGCTTTCTGGTCGGTCTTGTGGCAATGGCCAGCGGTTTGTTAGGCTGCGATGGCCGAGTGGTTAAGGCGTTTGACTAGAAATCAAATGGGATCTTCCCGCGTAGGTTCGAATCCTACTCGCAGCGGACGCAAAAGAGTGCTTTTGACACGAACAGAAAGAAAAGGCTAGTTTAAATTGTCAGAAAAGCATGACATCCAAATTACTTTGTGATGCGAATGTGTCCCGCATGGTCTAGTGGTTAGGATTTCTGGTTTTCACCCAGGCGGCCCGGGTTCGATTCCCGGTGCGGGAGCTGTACCTTTTTTAACTTAAGTTGCTTTCTCATGCGTTGATGTTATATACCCTGCGCGTGGATGACGTCCTTGGCTGGGGATATAGCTCAGTGGTAGAGCATTCGACTGCAGATCGAGAGGTCCCTGGTTCAAACCCGGGTGTCCCCTACTAGTTGCCTTTTTGTCCTTTTCGGCACCAGCAGGGTGAGTGATCAATTTTTCTGGTTACCCAGGAACTTCTGCTGCGATGGCCGAGTGGTTAAGGCGTTAGACTTGAAATCTAATGGGATATTCCCGCGTAGGTTCGAACCCTACTCGCAGCGATTCTTGACACATTCTTTTCGACCTGGTCAAGTGGCTATCACAACATACTGACTTTTGCCATGTGATTGAATTGATCGTGGCCGAGATAGCTCAGTTGGGAGAGCGTCAGACTGAAGATCTGAAGGTCCCTGGTTCAATCCCGGGTCTCGGCATTTTATCACTGTCTAGTGGGCGGTTTGGGGTGGTGGATGCAGCAGTAGAACTTTCCTCCAACTATTTTTTTTTCTTTTCTTTCCTTCCTGTTTTATGGAGTGTATTTTCTGGTGTAAGTAAAACACGATGCATTGGCGGGGAATCGAACCCCGGTCTCCCGCGTGGCAGGCGAGAATTCTACCACTGAACCACCAATGCGTGACAACTTATTCAAAACTTTCCGAGTAACAGTGTATCACGTCCCGGTGTGTCAATAGCCTTAACGACATTCCAGACGTATGATATTTTGTTTATCAAAACCTCTCAGCAGGCAGGCGCTGTGGCTTAGCGGTTAAAGCGCCTGTCTAGTAAACAGGAGATCCCCGGTTCAAATCCGGGCAGTGCCTTTAGCAGTCATGTTGTGCTTTCTGGTCGGTCTTGTGGCAATGGCCAGCGGTTTGTTAGGCTGCGATGGCCGAGTGGTTAAGGCGTTTGACTAGAAATCAAATGGGATCTTCCCGCGTAGGTTCGAATCCTACTCGCAGCGGACGCAAAAGAGTGCTTTTGACACGAACAGAAAGAAAAGGCTAGTTTAAATTGTCAGAAAAGCATGACATCCAAATTACTTTGTGATGCGAATGTGTCCCGCATGGTCTAGTGGTTAGGATTTCTGGTTTTCACCCAGGCGGCCCGGGTTCGATTCCCGGTGCGGGAGCTGTACCTTTTTTAACTTAAGTTGCTTTCTCATGCGTTGATGTTATATACCCTGCGCGTGGATGACGTCCTTGGCTGGGGATATAGCTCAGTGGTAGAGCATTCGACTGCAGATCGAGAGGTCCCTGGTTCAAACCCGGGTGTCCCCTACTAGTTGCCTTTTTGTCCTTTTCGGCACCAGCAGGGTGAGTGATCAATTTTTCTGGTTACCCAGGAACTTCTGCTGCGATGGCCGAGTGGTTAAGGCGTTAGACTTGAAATCTAATGGGATATTCCCGCGTAGGTTCGAACCCTACTCGCAGCGATTCTTGACACATTCTTTTCGACCTGGTCAAGTGGCTATCACAACATACTGACTTTTGCCATGTGATTGAATTGATCGTGGCCGAGATAGCTCAGTTGGGAGAGCGTCAGACTGAAGATCTGAAGGTCCCTGGTTCAATCCCGGGTCTCGGCATTTTATCACTGTCTAGTGGGCGGTTTGGGGTGGTGGATGCAGCAGTAGAACTTTCCTCCAACTATTTTTTTTTCTTTTCTTTCCTTCCTGTTTTATGGAGTGTATTTTCTGGTGTAAGTAAAACACGATGCATTGGCGGGGAATCGAACCCCGGTCTCCCGCGTGGCAGGCGAGAATTCTACCACTGAACCACCAATGCGTGACAACTTATTCAAAACTTTCCGAGTAACAGTGTATCACGTCCCGGTGTGTCAATAGCCTTAACGACATTCCAGACGTATGATATTTTGTTTATCAAAACCTCTCAGCAGGCAGGCGCTGTGGCTTAGCGGTTAAAGCGCCTGTCTAGTAAACAGGAGATCCCCGGTTCAAATCCGGGCAGTGCCTTTAGCAGTCATGTTGTGCTTTCTGGTCGGTCTTGTGGCAATGGCCAGCGGTTTGTTAGGCTGCGATGGCCGAGTGGTTAAGGCGTTTGACTAGAAATCAAATGGGATCTTCCCGCGTAGGTTCGAATCCTACTCGCAGCGGACGCAAAAGAGTGCTTTTGACACGAACAGAAAGAAAAGGCTAGTTTAAATTGTCAGAAAAGCATGACATCCAAATTACTTTGTGATGCGAATGTGTCCCGCATGGTCTAGTGGTTAGGATTTCTGGTTTTCACCCAGGCGGCCCGGGTTCGATTCCCGGTGCGGGAGCTGTACCTTTTTTAACTTAAGTTGCTTTCTCATGCGTTGATGTTATATACCCTGCGCGTGGATGACGTCCTTGGCTGGGGATATAGCTCAGTGGTAGAGCATTCGACTGCAGATCGAGAGGTCCCTGGTTCAAACCCGGGTGTCCCCTACTAGTTGCCTTTTTGTCCTTTTCGGCACCAGCAGGGTGAGTGATCAATTTTTCTGGTTACCCAGGAACTTCTGCTGCGATGGCCGAGTGGTTAAGGCGTTAGACTTGAAATCTAATGGGATATTCCCGCGTAGGTTCGAACCCTACTCGCAGCGATTCTTGACACATTCTTTTCGACCTGGTCAAGTGGCTATCACAACATACTGACTTTTGCCATGTGATTGAATTGATCGTGGCCGAGATAGCTCAGTTGGGAGAGCGTCAGACTGAAGATCTGAAGGTCCCTGGTTCAATCCCGGGTCTCGGCATTTTATCACTGTCTAGTGGGCGGTTTGGGGTGGTGGATGCAGCAGTAGAACTTTCCTCCAACTATTTTTTTTTCTTTTCTTTCCTTCCTGTTTTATGGAGTGTATTTTCTGGTGTAAGTAAAACACGATGCATTGGCGGGGAATCGAACCCCGGTCTCCCGCGTGGCAGGCGAGAATTCTACCACTGAACCACCAATGCGTGACAACTTATTCAAAACTTTCCGAGTAACAGTGTATCACGTCCCGGTGTGTCAATAGCCTTAACGACATTCCAGACGTATGATATTTTGTTTATCAAAACCTCTCAGCAGGCAGGCGCTGTGGCTTAGCGGTTAAAGCGCCTGTCTAGTAAACAGGAGATCCCCGGTTCAAATCCGGGCAGTGCCTTTAGCAGTCATGTTGTGCTTTCTGGTCGGTCTTGTGGCAATGGCCAGCGGTTTGTTAGGCTGCGATGGCCGAGTGGTTAAGGCGTTTGACTAGAAATCAAATGGGATCTTCCCGCGTAGGTTCGAATCCTACTCGCAGCGGACGCAAAAGAGTGCTTTTGACACGAACAGAAAGAAAAGGCTAGTTTAAATTGTCAGAAAAGCATGACATCCAAATTACTTTGTGATGCGAATGTGTCCCGCATGGTCTAGTGGTTAGGATTTCTGGTTTTCACCCAGGCGGCCCGGGTTCGATTCCCGGTGCGGGAGCTGTACCTTTTTTAACTTAAGTTGCTTTCTCATGCGTTGATGTTATATACCCTGCGCGTGGATGACGTCCTTGGCTGGGGATATAGCTCAGTGGTAGAGCATTCGACTGCAGATCGAGAGGTCCCTGGTTCAAACCCGGGTGTCCCCTACTAGTTGCCTTTTTGTCCTTTTCGGCACCAGCAGGGTGAGTGATCAATTTTTCTGGTTACCCAGGAACTTCTGCTGCGATGGCCGAGTGGTTAAGGCGTTAGACTTGAAATCTAATGGGATATTCCCGCGTAGGTTCGAACCCTACTCGCAGCGATTCTTGACACATTCTTTTCGACCTGGTCAAGTGGCTATCACAACATACTGACTTTTGCCATGTGATTGAATTGATCGTGGCCGAGATAGCTCAGTTGGGAGAGCGTCAGACTGAAGATCTGAAGGTCCCTGGTTCAATCCCGGGTCTCGGCATTTTATCACTGTCTAGTGGGCGGTTTGGGGTGGTGGATGCAGCAGTAGAACTTTCCTCCAACTATTTTTTTTTTCTTTTCTTTCCTTCCTGTTTTATGGAGTGTATTTTCTGGTGTAAGTAAAACACGATGCATTGGCGGGGAATCGAACCCCGGTCTCCCGCGTGGCAGGCGAGAATTCTACCACTGAACCACCAATGCGTGACAACTTATTCAAAACTTTCCGAGTAACAGTGTATCACGTCCCGGTGTGTCAATAGCCTTAACGACATTCCAGACGTATGATATTTTGTTTATCAAAACCTCTCAGCAGGCAGGCGCTGTGGCTTAGCGGTTAAAGCGCCTGTCTAGTAAACAGGAGATCCCCGGTTCAAATCCGGGCAGTGCCTTTAGCAGTCATGTTGTGCTTTCTGGTCGGTCTTGTGGCAATGGCCAGCGGTTTGTTAGGCTGCGATGGCCGAGTGGTTAAGGCGTTTGACTAGAAATCAAATGGGATCTTCCCGCGTAGGTTCGAATCCTACTCGCAGCGGACGCAAAAGAGTGCTTTTGACACGAACAGAAAGAAAAGGCTAGTTTAAATTGTCAGAAAAGCATGACATCCAAATTACTTTGTGATGCGAATGTGTCCCGCATGGTCTAGTGGTTAGGATTTCTGGTTTTCACCCAGGCGGCCCGGGTTCGATTCCCGGTGCGGGAGCTGTACCTTTTTTAACTTAAGTTGCTTTCTCATGCGTTGATGTTATATACCCTGCGCGTGGATGACGTCCTTGGCTGGGGATATAGCTCAGTGGTAGAGCATTCGACTGCAGATCGAGAGGTCCCTGGTTCAAACCCGGGTGTCCCCTACTAGTTGCCTTTTTGTCCTTTTCGGCACCAGCAGGGTGAGTGATCAATTTTTCTGGTTACCCAGGAACTTCTGCTGCGATGGCCGAGTGGTTAAGGCGTTAGACTTGAAATCTAATGGGATATTCCCGCGTAGGTTCGAACCCTACTCGCAGCGATTCTTGACACATTCTTTTCGACCTGGTCAAGTGGCTATCACAACATACTGACTTTTGCCATGTGATTGAATTGATCGTGGCCGAGATAGCTCAGTTGGGAGAGCGTCAGACTGAAGATCTGAAGGTCCCTGGTTCAATCCCGGGTCTCGGCATTTTATCACTGTCTAGTGGGCGGTTTGGGGTGGTGGATGCAGCAGTAGAACTTTCCTCCAACTATTTTTTTTTCTTTTCTTTCCTTCCTGTTTTATGGAGTGTATTTTCTGGTGTAAGTAAAACACGATGCATTGGCGGGGAATCGAACCCCGGTCTCCCGCGTGGCAGGCGAGAATTCTACCACTGAACCACCAATGCGTGACAACTTATTCAAAACTTTCCGAGTAACAGTGTATCACGTCCCGGTGTGTCAATAGCCTTAACGACATTCCAGACGTATGATATTTTGTTTATCAAAACCTCTCAGCAGGCAGGCGCTGTGGTTTAGCGGTTAAAGCGCCTGTCTAGTAAACAGGAGATCCCCGGTTCAAATCCGGGCAGTGCCTTTAGCAGTCATGTTGTGCTTTCTGGTCGGTCTTGTGGCAATGGCCAGCGGTTTGTTAGGCTGCGATGGCCGAGTGGTTAAGGCGTTTGACTAGAAATCAAATGGGATCTTCCCGCGTAGGTTCGAATCCTACTCGCAGCGGACGCAAAAGAGTGCTTTTGACACGAACAGAAAGAAAAGGCTAGTTTAAATTGTCAGAAAAGCATGACATCCAAATTACTTTGTGATGCGAATGTGTCCCGCATGGTCTAGTGGTTAGGATTTCTGGTTTTCACCCAGGCGGCCCGGGTTCGATTCCCGGTGCGGGAGCTGTACCTTTTTTAACTTAAGTTGCTTTCTCATGCGTTGATGTTATATACCCTGCGCGTGGATAACGTCCTTGGCTGGGGATATAGCTCAGTGGTAGAGCATTCGACTGCAGATCGAGAGGTCCCTGGTTCAAACCCGGGTGTCCCCTACTAGTTGCCTTTTTGTCCTTTTCGGCACCAGCAGGGTGAGTGATCAATTTTTCTGGTTACCCAGGAACTTCTGCTGCGATGGCCGAGTGGTTAAGGCGTTAGACTTGAAATCTAATGGGATATTCCCGCGTAGGTTCGAACCCTACTCGCAGCGATTCTTGACACATTCTTTTCGACCTGGTCAAGTGGCTATCACAACATACTGACTTTTGCCATGTGATTGAATTGATCGTGGCCGAGATAGCTCAGTTGGGAGAGCGTCAGACTGAAGATCTGAAGGTCCCTGGTTCAATCCCGGGTCTCGGCATTTTATCACTGTCTAGTGGGCGGTTTGGGGTGGTGGATGCAGCAGTAGAACTTTCCTCCAACTATTTTTTTTTCTTTTCTTTCCTTCCTGTTTTATGGAGTGTATTTTCTGGTGTAAGTAAAACACGATGCATTGGCGGGGAATCGAACCCCGGTCTCCCGCGTGGCAGGCGAGAATTCTACCACTGAACCACCAATGCGTGACAACTTATTCAAAACTTTCCGAGTAACAGTGTATCACGTCCCGGTGTGTCAATAGCCTTAACGACATTCCAGACGTATGATATTTTGTTTATCAAAACCTCTCAGCAGGCAGGCGCTGTGGTTTAGCGGTTAAAGCGCCTGTCTAGTAAACAGGAGATCCCCGGTTCAAATCCGGGCAGTGCCTTTAGCAGTCATGTTGTGCTTTCTGGTCGGTCTTGTGGCAATGGCCAGCGGTTTGTTAGGCTGCGATGGCCGAGTGGTTAAGGCGTTTGACTAGAAATCAAATGGGATCTTCCCGCGTAGGTTCGAATCCTACTCGCAGCGGACGCAAAAGAGTGCTTTTGACACGAACAGAAAGAAAAGGCTAGTTTAAATTGTCAGAAAAGCATGACATCCAAATTACTTTGTGATGCGAATGTGTCCCGCATGGTCTAGTGGTTAGGATTTCTGGTTTTCACCCAGGCGGCCCGGGTTCGATTCCCGGTGCGGGAGCTGTACCTTTTTTAACTTAAGTTGCTTTCTCATGCGTTGATGTTATATACCCTGCGCGTGGATAACGTCCTTGGCTGGGGATATAGCTCAGTGGTAGAGCATTCGACTGCAGATCGAGAGGTCCCTGGTTCAAACCCGGGTGTCCCCTACTAGTTGCCTTTTTGTCCTTTTCGGCACCAGCAGGGTGAGCCGACTATTGGTTGCATATGAATAAATAAATGTGCACGCGTGTGTTTACGCGCACATCGTCAGAATTGAGGTTACCTAAGGTACCTAAGTCCTAAGTCCACTCTGAAACATTGACAAGTGAACTTTGACAAGTTCAAATTGCCAGTAGCTAATATGGAGATGGCAGTCATGTTTGCTTGTGGAAATTTTTATCAACAGCGTTTTGTATGAATTATAAATTGTATGACTAGAATTTAAATGTGGTGTTATGTGAGTCCCACTGCGACAGAATTAAGGAGACTACATCAAAACAAATAATATTACGGCCAGGTATGTGACATACCTGGCCGAAATATTATTTGTTATTATTTGTAGTTATTGTTATTGCTTCTTATATAAGGGGATGGGGGCTCCTTAGAGTATACTTCGGTGCATTTCATTGATGCATCTTTGTTTGTTCTCGCAACACGTTATTCATATATTTAAACCTTTTGTATATATCTTCTCCGTCATATTTTTGGCATACTTAAGGCATACATAAAGATGACAGAATTGTATAAAAATTTGTGGCTTTACGTACACGTGCCATCCAAAGAAGCATATACAGTAGACTCCCGGTTATTCAAACCTGCACTTATTCGAAATTCTCGGTTATTCGAAGCGATTTTCATTCCCCTTGAATTTTCTAACTCGTTTTAGAGTAAATCTCTCTCAGTTATTCAAACTTCAGTTATTCGAAAATTCGTTTATTCGAAGTGGTTTTCTAACCCCCTTGGCTCAATATTCTCTCAGTTATTCAAAATTCTTGACAATAGCTGGAGTAAAAGTGAGAATTTTCAACTTCAAACACTTTTTATAAAAGAAAAATAGTCTTTATTCCTAAAAATAAAACTATGTACAAAGCAATTTTTTTAAAAGTTGAATGCTTTCACCATTTCCAGAAAATTCAAGCAAACAAGGGATATTTATCGCCTTACCTGTGACTTTCACAAAACAACTATTCAATGGATCTGATCTTAGGAAGTAAAATATATTTCTCAGTTATTCGAAATTTCGGTTATTCGAAGTAAATTCCTATCCCCCGTGGAGCTTCGAATAACCGGGAGTCTACTGTATATCCATCAAGGTAAGATCGGATATCCGTAATTATCATGCACCTCCAGGCGCGTCGTCGAATATCACAAGCTCGACTGAATAATAAGCAGATATTGCAGGACCGTTCGTTGAATCGCCTCGTGGAATATTGCCTCACCAAGACGTATTATTATATAGATAAAAAAGAGTTGACAGGTATATAATAATTACGGATATCCGATTTTACCTTGCTGAATATCTGTTTATTATTCAGTCGAGCTTGTTATAATTACCATATCCGATTTTTCCGCGCTGAATATCTGTTTTATCATGCACCATTGGAAGGGAATGAGATGACAAAAACAATTCATACCAACTATTCTATTTTATAAATAGCCTTATTCGTATCTAACACAATTCTCTCTAACTCATCATTATCTAAAGTGGCGAACCTCTTCATATTTTATTTTGTTTTGTTTTTGTCTTTTCGTTGTTCTTGTTTGTTGTTTGTCTTGTCTTCTAAAACACTCGCCATTCAGTTATTTTCAGCTCTCCATCTGATTGCTTATCTTTTGTGTACTGCTATAAGGAACAATAAAAGATGGAGTGCGATATAATACATCCTTTGTTGGCATATGAGAAAAGTGAGACCCGATACCCTATGTGATACCCGATACCCGATACCCGAGACCCAATACCCTGATACCGATACCCGAGACCCGATACCCTGATATTTTTTTATTATTATTATTATTTTTTTTTTAATATGAACGATGATAAAAACACATTTTGATATGTATATTTCTTCGTTATATGGAAATATTTGTTGCACGTAATATGCGAATATGTTGCAACAATGGTTTTATATCGCCAGAAACTACAATGAAACTAGCATAAAAAAAATTATTTTGTCTGCTCAAACATGAATGATTGAAGTGATAGTAGACTTTTTAAATTCATTAGAGTATGTTTGTTTTTTCGTTGTAGGGTCGACATAACCACGATTAAATTTTCTCCACAACCATAGCAAGTTGATACACTCTTGTGGGCGTAGCTGGGAAGGAACAAGACATAATCATTATCTGTTGGCACAGGTGGTGCTGGTTTATTAACTGTTGTTTAAGGTGGAATAGGTTGCGTTGATGGTAGTATTGAAGATGCTTGTATGCGGATAATATATTGGTTGCGTTGAATATGAAGTATGTGTCTGTGAAGTCGTTGAAACAATAGTAGGCTGCGATAACGGTAGTGTAGATAGTTTTTGATATTAGGTCTCTTTTTTTCACATTGCTTCAAAAAAAGTTCGACCATTCAACTTTGCATGAAATGCAGACAGTATGCGCACATATTTCGAAACTTTTAAACCGAAAGCAAATTTCACAACAAGTTAAAATGTTTTTTTTTTGTTCATTCCAACACTGTGAATGGTTGTTTTTTGTTTTTATCATTTTTCACATAATATGTATCGCCAAATACTTTGATGAACGTACGTCTTGCTTCGAATAAACCAACATATCATCTCTGATATGTTAGGTTGAAAAAAAAAAAAAATAATGAGAAAAAATTAGAATTTTTTTTAAAATAAAACATCGCCGAAAAAAATTAATAAATAAAAAAAATCAGGGTATCGGGTCTCGGGTATCGGTATCAGGGTATTGGGTCTCGGGTATCGGGTCTCGGGTATCACATAGGGTATCGGGTCTCACTTTTCTCATATGCCTCCTTTGTTTGATTGATAACTTTTTTAGTTTTCATTAGTTTTAACTCTCCATCCGATTGACTTTCATGTAATTTTATAAAGGAACTATAGATATATATATAAACAAAATGTAAGTGCCAGAGAAACTGTCGATTATCTCGAGCAGATATTCCATATCAGATATATTCGACTTTCGGCTAACGACTGCACGAATATCCAAAAATATTCCGTCAAACGCTCCTGCTGAGGTGCATGATAATACAATTTATATATTATCAATTTAGACGTAAATTTCCTTTTAGAATGGTTTCCTGTGATTCCGTGGTCTGTTCTTTATACTTTCGTTTTCAAAGTTAAAACGGGTGCGCATGCCAATTGTTCTTATCGCAAATCAAAACATTACGTCGCGCGAAAGGTCGGCTACAACATAGAGTAGGTTTACTAGTCGAAAATAAAATCTGCGGCTGTTTTCGGTTATCCGTGTCACAGACACTAAAGGCGTTAAATACAAGGTTAAAACTACTAAGCTTTCTTGTTCAATAGGAGTTCTTTATTTATTTATTTTTTTTTACTTTTAAATAGTGTCCACTTTTTCGGCAAGCACTTCTTCTGCGTAATTTTTTGATCTTGGTCTGGTAGTATGCGGAATGAGAGGAAATGTTTTGGCACACTTCCATGAAAGCGAATCTTAACATCAACGTAAGTTTTTTTATTCTTTCCATTTTTTATCAGTAATTTCATCATAATGATGTTCAACTTTAAACCAACAAGATGTCTTTTTATCTTCACGGATGTATTATACTCGCTAGCAAAAATACACGGTTTCTTTTCGAAATTCAGCATTTAAATTTTGTAGTTGTATCAAGTGTGCATACTGTTTCCTAAAATATTTTTTCCTTTTGTTTATCCTGGCTACATAAAGAGGAGAATTACTAAATAAAAACGTAGGACATTCTCAGGTGTCAGGATTCGTGGTTTGTACGCTGCATTATTTCAGGATAGCGATATAAAAATAAAGCCTAAAAATATTTGGATTTCGAAAGCAGATAAAAACTGCAATTTTTTTACCGGGGATTTACAACGAATTTTTTTGTATTTGCGGGTAGCCGAATTAACTAAGCTTTCTTCGAGGATATTAAAATTCAATTTCTCTCATACGAAACCTTGGACGCAAACGAATGTGAGAGCAAATCCCTAAAATTCAAATTCACATCAAAGCAAACCCCGAATTAAAATCATCCAATGAAGTAACCAATCAAAAAGCGCCGCAAGAAATTCGTTTGCGATCCAGCGTAATTTTTCCCACATTAACTCTTCCGATTTCCCTGTGGTAAGAAAATTATACTGGGTCTCCTGGCTAATTTGCGAGATGCGTTACTTCACAGTAAAAAAAACGAACTTAACACGATTTTATAAGACCCAGTATAATTTGACCTGAAGCTGCCTGTCCTCATTTTGTTCTTGATAGTAAGAAATAGTAAAATGAGGGGTGTAAATTTTTAGGCTAATGTCTGGTTTTTAAAAAACTGTAAACTGCATTATTATATATAAAGTGTCAGAAAATAGTATTAAATAATAAAGAAGAAAATTAAGTATGAAAAGTACAGCTTTATTTCTTTCACACGTCCCACAGTTTTTTAAAAGCATTCAAGAATCATCAGACAAAAATCGGGGAATAATACTTAAACGTTTTAAGAGCAGCGTTATTTGAAATTTTTGAATGAGTGTATATTAATTAGAAAGGCAAAACTGTCTGTCACCTGCTACATAATTAGTCACAATCACAATCACGGGCTATCTAAAAAACATGAATTGATTTTCGTCTAGTTAGATTTTCTTTAGTTTCTATTTGGTGAAGAAATCACTTCAAATCTCTTCTAACTTACGCGTTTCTATTTTTCGTTTTTTAGAATCGATTTTAGTCAAACCTATGGTCAAATAGATAATCTAAGGGTATACCTTATCGGTAAAAAAAAGTCGGCAAAAAAATTAGTCTGCAAAAATAAAAAGTCGGCAAAAATATTAATTAGTCACTTTTTGCCGACTAAATTTTTGAATTTAATCACTTTTTGCCGACGAATTTTTTGAATTTAGTCAGTAACAAAAAATAATTGCATGAAACTGATAAAAATTCGCAACAAGGAAGAAAAAACGGCAAAAAGGTGGTCGGAAAAAAGTCGGACAAAATTTAGGTCGGAAATATAAATGTCGGCAAACAAGTTTGCTCGGTAATAAAAAATTCGGCAAAAATTTTAGTCGGCAAAAAATATTAGTCACTTTTTTTTTACCGATAAGGTATTCTAATTAAAAATACAAAATACTACTCTAGAAAAATATCAATTAATTAAAAATTAATCGTCGGAGTAAATTTCGTTGGTACAAAAAAAACTTTTTTATCGATAACCTTACCTACATAATATTTCAGCGCACTAAACTTGCGAAATTAAACTCCATTCCAATTTTTATTTATAGACACAATTCGCGAAAATTTATAACTTATATTGTACATTAAATAGCTACTAAAGCCTATGTTTTAAAAACCCACACTTTCCAACCTCGTCCCCAGGGCATCATGTATCGTTTCCGACATCGGACAGCGATACGTAAAACGCCGAGCTCGCTTAGCTCTGCAAGGTTATATATAAAACTTTGGTTCTTCTGTATTTACTCCGTTTACGAGTTGTTATTTCAAACTAATGGCATTCCTTTTTTTATTTTTTAGATAAGATGTTAAAGCTGTACATCTTTGTAACATTCTTTTCACTGGTTTGGAGTACACGACATCCAGACGGTACCAAATACACTGAATGTTCACCAACTGAAATACGATGCGAATTTTGGCTTGTCATAAGAGAAGCATTGACCATGATATTTCATAAAGATTTAGTATATGCTGACAAAGGAAACTTATATCTCTATAATGAACATCCTGGGAATTACACTACAGAAGTAAGTTTCACACGGGTGCAAAACGCGTAACACTTGTGTAAAAAATCGAACATGCATATTTTACACGCGCTTAATTGGAACTGACACATGAAGTTGAAAAGAATTTTGATTTTATTATTGTGTCGTTTTGTTGTTTGTAAAAGTTTTATTCTCTGATACCTTTATTCAAAGTATCAGAGCCGCTTACGCCAATGTCAAAAAGGGGATAAAAAGCTGTGTTTGTGAGCACGACTGCTAAATTTTAATTGCTGAATTTCTAATTGGTATGGCAGAATACACAAACAGTTGTTTTATATAGGTGCTTGTTGTATCATCTTCTATAGCAATCTTTAACTTTCAGTTGCTCCCAACTGTACTTCATGTTTAAAAAGCATGTTCTGAAATACAGGTACCTGTTGACGACGTAATAACAGCTGACGGTGTTAATCGAATGATTGAGTCAGTAAATGGAACGCTACCTGGACCACCAATTGTAGTTTATGAAGGCCAAACTGTTGTTGTTCACATACGTAACACTCTTCTAAGCAACTCTGCAACAATTCATTTTCATGGTTTGCACCAGAAGGATACATCATTTTTTGATGGCATGCCATATATCACGCAGTGTCCCATTGCTGCAGGACAGACATTTACGCATCGATTCAAGGTACTGAGTGGCTTTTATTACCCATGTCTGCACAACGTTATAGTCTTTTCCTGTGTGTTGGGAAGTCCATAATCGCATATGTTTTTATTTTCACTTAGGCATCGCCAAAAGGTACATTCTGGTGGCACTCACATATTGGTTCGCAAAGAACAAATGGTGTCTACGGTGCTTTAATCGTCAAGGAAAGGTATCCCCCTGGTGTAATTCCGCCTACAGATATGATCATGGCTGTTGGAGACTGGCACCATGAACCTGATAACACGGTGGGTGAAATGCTACTTCATGATACTATTTTGTTGTTTTCTTCTGATGTGTAATATGACTGAATAACAAATTAACTTCTTCCATTAACGCCGTATATTCACCATTTAAACCAGAGTCGATGTGAAGTGATGTGTCAGTTTTGTGAAACTACTACGTTGCTTATAGGTTTATGTGAAAATGATTTATGGCAATTTTATTGGTCGAGATAAATACGAAACTACAGATACGTTGGATGGTGGGCATTTTAGTGGTGTGCCTTGGGTTTCTGCACTTATTAATGGAAAAGGAAGATACGTTGACCGACTAACCGGTGAGAGATTTTTTGATCAACAAGTTCCATTTACCTTGTTTAAATTTCAAGAATTGTTCAACATATTTTGTTTTTCTTTTTCAGGACAAAAAATAATGGCACCGCTTACGTGGTTTAATGTTACCCAGGGCGGTAAGTATCGGTTCCGTGTAATTGGCGCAGGTGCTATTTATCCTCTTCGCGTTTCTGTGGATGGGCACATGATAAAAATGATCGCTACTGATGCATACGACTTTGAACCTGTAGTCGTTGAATCCTTTGTTATTAATCCTGGTGAGAGGTATGATTTCTTGTTGGAAGCAAATCAATCCTATGGAAACTATTGGGTGCGAACAGTTAGTATGGAGGTATGTACCTGTATCTCAACGAAACTCTTTTTTTCGGTAAATCTAACTGAAATACGACGTTACGCATCGGTCAATTTTTGAAAATTTGCAGGAATTCGCCCATCGCAGCTCGTAGCTACCATTTTTGGCTCACAGATGTATGGCGAGCATTATCATAAAGAGTAGTTGAAAAATTCCCGGGTTCGCCCGTCCTGTATATACCGCATTTCTTGAGTCTCGTTACTGTGGTACTGTTTTGCGCAGATACGTACAATAAATTAAAATTAGACACTTAAATTTATCCTAAAATAGATTTACAGTCATTTGAAGGAGTCAGTATCAAAAATTAGGAATTCAAATTTAGTGTGATGATGCACCAGGTGAAAATTTAGTTAACGTAAAACAATCGCCATTATTTCATTCATTCTTTGAATAGCATGTGGGAAGCAATAATGTATTTGTTTGTTTTCCAGGCAAACGTTTCAGGACACAACGCTGAAGCAATTCTTCATTACAAACGCGCTCGTGATGATGAACCAACCACTGAAAGAAAAAAATGCACCAAGGAGGAGCCATGTAAAGTTTTGAACTGTCCTTTTAATAACTTCCCCGAAGAAGAGCACATAGAATGTATTCGAATTTCCGAGTTAAAGGCGAACAGATATAATGACCCTGTGCCAGCTTGGGAAAAAGATTCGGAAGAGCATTTTTTAAATTTTGCATTCCCGGGTGAAAAAGTTACACCGGGCTCAGTAAATGGAAGAAAGTTCGAGTATCCCGGAGTGAATTCGTTATTCCAAAGTGGCCAGGTAAGAAAGTTATATATCTATGAGAACATATCTATGAGGACATTTTCATTAAAAATTTAGGTCTTCTGTTAAAATTTCTCAAATTATTTCCTTTTGATAACCATAGATTCAGTAAAAATTAAATAGTAATTTCTGAATTCCAAATGAAACTTTTTATGTTTTAAAACCCTTCAAATAATACACCAAATAAACGACTTCATACCGCTTTTTAACTTAACTCTCACCATCCCGCCATATGAAAATAAGGCGGCTGTCGACACAAGAACAGCGTCAAATTTAATAATTCAAAATTTAAGTTGAAAACTCACAACTGCACAAATACATTCTTTTTCAGACTTCTCTTCCAGACATTGTCAGGATTTAAATTAAGTTTGAACTAGGTGCATTTTTATAGGTGAATTTTCTTAGGTTGGTCAGATGAAAGATTTTGATTGCGCAAATCATGATTGTGGGGACGATAAGATCTGCTACTGTCACTACCAACTTACTTTACCGTACAATAAAACCATCCAAATGGTTTGGATGAATATGGGTTCAGGAGCTGGGTGGGCACATCCAATTCATATACATGGACACAGTTTTTATTTGTTGAAGCTGGAATACTCCACCACAGATAATAAAACTGGAAAGTTACTTAAACCAACGCCAGATATTAGCTGCGGAGGAGGCCTAAATTTCTGTAACAGGTATATTTACTTATTGTATTATTTGCACGTTTTTTCTGTTAAGAAAAAAGATTTTTAAGATTGTCATCTTTATCAACTTCTAAGTTGCGACAATTAAAGTAAACAGTTAAAGGTCATCGTTCAGGACCCCGGTAAGCTCGACCCCAGCACAATGGAGCGCCATTGAGAACTAAATAGTCCTAGGGACCTAAGACTGGATCCCTGGCACGTTTTTTACAAGTGAGAAGTTCAAGTAAACATTTAATGGGGGAAAGGTAATTGTTATCTCAGTGGCTTTTCCAACCTTCTTCACCTGCTTTTTGTCAGTTCTTGAAGAAACTCACTTTTGAAGCCTCCTTTTGTGGACAAGCAATGATATAAGGAGGGTCCATGTTTCTCTTCATGCACATATAAATGTATTTCTCTTTGGTCGAAGTCAAGTTAGGAGTTGACTGAAGTTTTTTGTGAGCGTGATTGTCTTATTTACTTCAGTGGCAAATGGAAAGATCCTTCCTGGGAAAATGGAAATGTTCCTGGGCTTAACTTAAAGGACCCAATACGAAAAGATACAGTGATTATACCAACCGGTGGATATGCAGTATGTCATTATTAAATTCTCTTCGTAACTTTTAAAAAAGTATTTTTGTTTATGATTTTGTTTGTGAGTTTAAGAACTAAGCAAACGATAAAAGCTAGCACGATTTACCAGATTTTATTAACGCTACCCCCTCACGTATTTCAGTCCTCTGAACCCCTTAAACGTTAAAGCACTTTTTGTAAATCCATATCACTTAAGCGTGTGTCAAAACCACCGTGCTTCTAACACTTGTCATTAGGTAGCCGAGAGAGCTTAGAAATTGTCCCTTTTGTACTACAGTACACATTGGGCTAATTCGAATGCCGTTAATTCGAACAAACTTTTTGGTCCCTTACTTTATGAAACTCTTCTATTTACTGCTGCTTAATTCGAACAATCATTTATTCGAACATACATTTCGATCCCTTGCGTGTTCGAATTGGCGGATGTGTACTGTATAAACATTACAACTAACTTCCACAAAATCAATAAACACTCGTTTGTATAATTTGCCATATGAAAATGATTCTGTAACTTTGTTGATGTATTTATGTAGGTCCTTCGGATTCGTAGCAACAATCCTGGCAAGTGGTTTCTCCATTGTCATATTGAAGTGCACGCACTTGATGGTATGGGTATGGTTATTAATGAAGCTCCCGAAATTCCGATAAATCGTCCAAAAGGGTTTCCGGTTTGTAATCATTTTTACGATGATCACAGCAGAGACGTGGAATACACCGAGAAAGAAATTATCAAAGGTCAGTATTACCCTTCGTGGATTTCACTGCAAAAACCGAGTAGACTTTCATAAAGGAATTCAAGGTTGCAGGAACTATTTTGATTGGTCGTTTAGACATAGTAACGGCCAACCAATATAATGGGAACCAGTACATGCTTTTTCAGCGAAAGGCTGTCATATCGTGCACCAACATTAAGTATTCCTCTGTTGTCGGAAATCAGTTGTAACATTTAGTGTTTTATTTCAACATCTTTCAAACTTCTTTTTAGAAGAATCAAGAGAAAACAAGACGTCCGCCAAAACTGCCACAGCTGATACATCAGAAGGTACGGTAGCCTGTCCGAACAGAGACTCCCTCCTCATCATAGTTGCTGCTGTTATGGGTGCGATCATCGTGATACAAGTGCTTATAATTTTTACCTGTTATCTAACAACACGACCAAAAGCAGACCCTGGGAAAACGTGATAAACCTTACGTTCATAGGACGTTTGGTTGATTTTATCAGACGCGAATTGTTTTCCTACCTTGACATGCTAATTTTTGCGAGTTTCGTGCTGGCTCGTAAAATTAAATATACACGACAAAAATACCTTTCTTAGCGACGAAGATTTCGCAAAAAGATAATACGTTTTGTTTTTACTAACCGCGTTTCTAACAACATCAAGCACAATTCGCAAATCTGTCTGTTTTTCATAAAATATGTCATGTGTAAAAACTTTGATCTTCTTCAATTGACAACTTACACACGAAACAAATATTTCCCTTTGACTTGAAAATTTATACACCTGAAGCATAACTTTTACGGCTTCCGATTTGTACTTTTAATGCGATTCAGGTTTTCATATACTTTGTAAAAACGCTTCTCATGTAAGAAATAACATAAATAAAACGCCTTGCATTCCGTTGTTTATTCCACAGAAAGGCAAAAAAAAACAAGTCAGATAAAATCCATCTTTCATGTAAATTAGTATTAAGTTAAAGAGGCAGGTGCAAAAATAAGAGTTTCCTCTTCACATAATGTCCCACAATAAAAAAAAAATACTTTCAGAAGTAAATAACGAAAATAAAATTGTTTTACAAAATAAATACAATTCTATATGAACCAATAAAAATGTAGATATTACAAATAATACACAAGTCATTAAAAAACAATATCATACATCTCTTGTGATCCACTCAAAGGAGGAGTTTAACCACTTGATCGAAAGAGAACGGGGGGAACCAATCAAAACTTTGATTTTAAATCTTCCATGCGTTACGCACCATCAAGTTGAAGTAGGCATCGTTGTCTATATTAGCACTGACACCGGCGTAGTAGTTGATAAACTCTTCTTCGGTGACCTATCGTACAGAAAGAAATTACATTGTTCATGTTATATCCTTCATTGAAGTTTTACCACCCCTCCTCTCGTAAGAATAAGGTCCTTTGACAAAAAAGACTTCAAAAATATAAAATTATTGCAAACACGATTATCAGAATGAGAAGACTAGCTATATAGACGCAGATTTTACGTGCAGCTCGATTTATTTTTAAATCAATTTTGTTAAATTACGGCCTCGATTCAGTAATCTTTTAAAATGCAATTGTAATAGCGACTGTGACAAGCGTGCCCAGGGGTTTGTATATAGAGGGGTGTCCCCAACTTTTTAGGGGGTAAAATATGTCTGACAAGTTACCTTGCCGTCTCTTTTGGCCTCATCAGGCTCAAACGATTTCAAGAACTCCGTGAATACTTGACTCTCATCCCATTCACCATTTTTGTATTTTGGATGCTCGGTAACTTTATAAACACGTTTTAAATCTTTAGCATCAAGTATACCATCTCCACTTCTGTCTGCTTTCTTGAAAGCTTCTTTGACAACTTTTAATCGACTTTCATTCATGTTTCCCTAATTGCAAAAAAGTATAAAGAAGTGTACGGCTGATATGCAAAATGTTAACGCTTTTATAGGAATATATTATTTGCAGGGTAAATCTTTGCGAAACTTTTTTCACAGACCTTATTTTTGCGGATTTAAGTCTTCCAATGCAAAACGTTCTGATTATCTATTTCCTTTTGTATTTAGACTCTTATGAGCTAAACCATTGAGTTTTTTCTTATCCGTTTAAAAATACCTTTTCTTCTGAAAGCTACGAGGCAAAATACTGATTTTGTTTCTGCTAAGATTGTATTTTCAGCATCTCCTAAGAGAAGGTCTACAAAAAAATTATTCCACAAAAAATTTATTATGCAAATAAATTTTTTCTTTAAACAAATGCACTTATACAGAATATTTTCTGCAAGGATTAAGTACTCCATATGGTTCAGATTTAGTGTAAGTTCAGAATAAGTATTACCGCACATTATGATTGCATAAAAATTAAAGTTGTAAACTAACTCCTCAATTAAATTTTGGAACGTTATGTAAATACAACATAAAGTCAAGAAAAAAACAGTAAAAGATGTTAACTTACTCTTAACCCAAGTAAAAATTCATTAAAAGAAACAGAACCACTTCCATCTTTATCAAATGAATTAAACAATTCCTGACTTTTCTAAAATAACAAAGGATAGTTTAAATTTTGCAAAACCTCAACAGCATTTATAAAAATGATTTATAAATAAAATATACCTCTTTGCTGAAATCTAGTTGATAATCTGTAATACCCTCGAAAAATTCTTCAAAGGATAAGCTTTTGTTACCATCATCGTCATAAATACGGAAAGTTCTAAAAGAAATTATCAATACTTAATTATTAGCTGGTTAGGGCAGTGGAAAAATTCACTTAGGCAGGAAAACAATAGAAATGATCTGTTTGCTCGCCCCTATTGTATAGAGCTTATAACACTGAGCAAGAAATGTATCGGGACATTTTGACAAACGGTTAAAGAGCTACTAGGGCTTAAAGTTTTTAATGACATCATCAACCTGTTTGTTGCAAAATGGGTAGGTGGGCCCAGCTTAGAGAAATTGGCCTAATTTCAGTTTCAGGTGGTCCCTTGTTGTGCATGCAGGAGATGATATTAGATATTTCCACCTGTATCTAAGTTGCTGGCCTCTAATGAGACATAGGGGCACACACACACACTAAAGTAGCATATTATTATATAGATTGTTATTATTTTTATAATTTTTATAATTATTTCTTTTTGAATATTTATGCCAAACACTTCAGTGATGAACGTTTAAAAATGTTTCGGTCTTCTTGAGGTAAAAAACATTTTTCTTATAAATAAATCATTGCAAAAAGAATAACCAAAATAATATGATCAGTACCCTGAAAATTTGATTCTTTATATTTTAGCTAAGCACCACCATGCAGTGGCTGAACCAACAACTTTGTGACTACAAAGCGGACCCTGTAATTACTCAGATACTTGCCATAAAAACTTAAATTCTTTTATTTAAAAATCGAACTAACTTGTTGGCAAATTGGCCAAGTTGGATATGTTGGTGTGATAAAAAAAAAAGAAGGAATAAGCATATGAAAAGTGTTTCAAAAAAGGAGAAAAGTCCTAATTGCAATAGCTGTGTAATTTAAGCATTTACAGCATAATATTTTGAAGTTCATATCTTTGATTATATTAATTATTTAATACTGAATTTCACCTGTCTTTTACAAAAAAAAATTAATAAAGAAGAGTTTAAAATTCTATTTTCAATTCTATGACTTTCCCTGATTCAGTGTTAAGATATTTATTGTTTTATTAATAATTAACTAGGGCTTTTAAATTATATTTATATGCACGCATAATTTATATTAAGACAAAAACTGTCTTATAAACGGACCAGGTTATAACCATTGAGCATCATTTTTAATGTGTTGTTAGTAAAATTGTTTGTGTAGGTGGTGATTTTCACATAAATTGGAGAGCAACAAAAATATTGTCAGTCAAAATATAAAATATCGCCTCCACCTAGCTAGCTACACAGCTAACAAGGCAAAACTATAAAACATTACATAATTAGAGTGAAACTAGTTATCTAGTTTTTTAAACAATTAAAACAGGGTTGTGACCTCCTAATCAGCCAAATACGCCATAAGAATGTAAATGTGAGGACTTATCTGAAAACACCAAGCGCAGCAATAAAATTTGACATTATTAGGAGACGATTCTTTTAAAGTGTACTCAGCTACATTCACATTTTATCTGCATTTATCTACCTGGCTGTAGTTAAATGGTCAGCCAGCAGTGCATAATATGGGCCAATGAGTGATCAATGATTGGCTTTTTGATTTAATATTATGTAATAGCTTAGTAATATTTCAAGCTCCTTTTTATGCCCAACAAAACAACAAAGTGCAGCCAAGATAAGCAAACTAACCTTCCAATTCCTTTAATCGAGGATGCCCCACGTTCCAACACTTTTGCACGAAATTCGTCCATCGACATCTTGATTAACTGAGTGATTCAAGTTTAGGTGTTCTTTTGGAGAGAAAAGAAGGCGTGTGTGAGCTACCCAAGAAACCGCTGTTTTGCATCCAAGAACAACGGGCACAACAGTAAATCATTGATCATTGATGAACAGTTGTTTGTAATTACGTGGCCTGCCCATATGTTTAAGTTAACAATTGTATGGTTTTAATTGTACTTTAAAGCGTGTGACCCAGTTTACTATTGTGAACTTAATCAAGCGCGTTGGGATTTAGTGCTCTTCTTCGTAGGTATTTTGCAATGTTTCGCGGGTGTGCAAAGCTCGAAAACGCGTACATATGAAGCGGGAGGCGGGTCAATAATGCGTAGTCCAATTTCGTTTCAATTTATTGTGCGACCACCATTTCTAGAAATCGTGGCCCAAGACTTTTGCGACGGCCCTTTCTAGAAATAGTGGTCAAAAATCGCGACCCCTCTTTTAGAAAGCGGCATCCAAAAACGGCGGTGCTTCTTAGAATTAGGCGTCAGAATAATTTTTTCGGCCACGCGTTCTAGAAAGCAGCGCCCAGAGTTCTTTAGGACCACGCATTCTACAAAGCATCGGTGCAAATAGTGTCCGCCGACGCGTTCTAGAATGCGTCGGCGCTCAGAAATAATGTTTGTATCTTAAATTAGAAATGTCAATGTTGTTTTTAAATAGAATTTATGATAATGTTTCATAGAAGCTTAACAACACACCTGGAGATGGTCTAGAAATATGCGTTCAGCACATTAAAACAATTACGACGACTCTTCCTAGAAGAAGGCGTTCAACAAAAAAATCAACGAGGTTGCGCCGACTCTTTCTAGAAATAGGCGTCCAGAGAAAAATGAGCAAAGTTACGCCGTCTCTTTTTAGGAAGAGGCGTCCAGACAAAATGAGCAAAGTTGCGCCGACTCTTTCTAGAAATAGGCGTCCAGAGAAAAATGAGCAAAGTAACGCCGACTCTTTTTAGGAAGAGGCGTCCAGACAAAATGAGCAAAGTTGCGCCGACTCTTTCTAGGAAGAGGCGTCCAGACAAAATGAGTAAAGTTGCGCCGACTCTTTCTAGAAATAGGCGTCCAGAGAAAAATGAGCAAAGTAACGCCGACTCTTTTTAGGAAGAGGCGTCCAGACAAAATGAGCAAAGTTGCGCCGACTCTTTCTAGGAAGAGGCGTCCAGACAAAATGAGTAAAGTTGCGCCGACTCTTTCAGGAAGAGGCGTCCAGACAAAATGAGTAAAGTTGCGCCGACTCTTTCTAGGAAGAGGCGTCGATCCTGCATAATTGCCCTGTAAATTTGCGCGGATGCTTTCTAGAATTTATTTCTAGACATTATTAGTTTGAGATACAGAGTCAATAATATGATTCAACTTATACTTACTTGCAACGAACTGTTTATTATTGACCAGAATGTTATAAAACTGTTACGTAAAGCAGAAGAATCGATAAAGGAAAATAAAAATTCCTTAAAGTCGCAATATCATGCACCTAAGCACACCACTTTAAACCAACGACGGCCACCTTATCTTCTCGCAAAATCTCAACTTGAAATGTAAGATATAAATTAAGTGAGAGTACAATTTAGAGACGTCTTCGTCAATTTGGATTGTCCGTCAGTAATACATACATACATATTGATGACAAAAAGCTGGATGAATCTGTTCAACAATTTGTGAAACGTTTCCCTAATTGTGGATATCGACGAATGGATGGCTTTCTTATGTCTAAAGAAATTCGTGTTACTGAAAAAAGAATTAGAGAATCCATGAGAAGAGTAGAAGAAGAGTATAATAATGTCAGCTCAAACTTATTTCACTAACTAATTAAACACATTACTTTAGATTCTGAGGCTAGTAAAGATAATATAGATAAAATATTATTCTGTCCGAAGAGTCCAAAAGGTTTTTCAGGCCAAATATGTGACATCTATTAAATAAAATGTCATTCAGAAACATCCTGGTTTATCATGCCAGTAGAAAATATCTCAAGTTGTGCATAAATAGTTTATTTATGATATACATTAAATATATACAAGGCAATCATTTTGTGTTTCTTTATATAAATTGTATATTAGCATCCAATCTTGCGATAAAGCGAAGATTAGCTAGCTAGCTAGCTAGGTATAAACATCTTTGATTTTAACAATTTGATCTTGAGAAAGCCCACCAAAGTCTTAACTAAATATAAAAAAGAATTATTAAGTTACTTAGCTACAGAACACAATGCAAAATGCAAAACTGTAGGATAAAAAATGGCTACTCTTTACAGAAAAATATAAAATAGGAGAAACAAGAATAAAAAAACAAACTATTAGCCATTGTTGAAGTTTTACAACCTATAAAACAATTTCTTAAAATCAAAGGTGCTCTAATAGCAAAAAAATAATATCAAAGTCCCTGCAAAATAAAGTAATTTAGTGTTTTGTCCCTTACCTCGTGCACTGCCAAACTTTAGCTAGCTTCAAAATCGATTTTCTAGAAAAGAAAGAGAACTATAGCTAGCTACAGTTGATTTTATATATATAGAACACAGACAGAATAACAGAATACAGAATAGTTTGCTGCCAAAGAGGAAAAAATTAGGTAACTAGCTAGCTAACTACGCACGTACACATAATCTTCACACGCGAGATCATTGAAAGATTCTTTTTCATTTGCATTACCGTTAGTGGCGTCAGTGAGAATCCTTGCAGCTTCCTGCACTGCTGCTATAAGGTCTTTCTTTCCATCCAGCCATCAACTTGGCCAACCACGCTTCGTCCACACGTTGTTTTCCTAGAAATGTCTAATTTGCAGGACAAATTATTCAGGTTGGACGCCTCTTTCTAGAAAGCATCGGCGCAAATTTACGGGTCAAATATGCAGGATGGACGCCTCTTTTTAGAAAGCATCGGCGCAAATTTACGGGTCAAATATGCAGGTTGGACGCCTCTTTCTAGAAAGCATCGGCGCAAATTTACGGGTCAAATATGCAGGATGGACGCCTCTCTAGTAGAGAAAGAGTCGGCGCAACTTTGCTCATTTTGTCTGGACGCCTCTTCCTAAAAAGAGTCGGCGTTAATTTGCTCATTTTTCTCTGGACGCCTATTTCTAGAAAGAGTCGGCGCAACCTCGTTGATTTTTTTGTTGGACGCCTTCTTCTAGGAAGAGTCGTCGTAATTGTTTTAATGTGTTGAACGCATATTTCTAGACCATCTCCAGGTGTGTTGTTAAGCTTCTATGAAACATTATCATAAATTCCATTTAAAAACAACATTGACATTTCTAATTTAAGATACAAACATTATTTCTGAGCGCCGATGCATTCTAGAACGCGTCGGCGGACACTATTTGCACCGATGCTTTGTAGAATGCGTGGTCCTAAAGAACTCTGGGCGCTGCTTTCTAGAACGCGTGGCCGAAAAAATTATTCTGACGCCTAATTCTAAGAAGCACCGCCGTTTTTGGATGCCGCTTTCTAAAAGAGGGGTCGCGATTTTCGACCACTATTTCTAGAAAGCGCCGTCGCAAAAGTCTTGGACCACGATTTCTAGAAATGGTGGTCGGACAATAAATTGAAACGAAATTGGACTACGCATTATTGACCCGCCTCCCGCTTCATACGTACAAATCTTTTTTCAAATTCCTTTTTCAACCCACTTTTTTAAAAAAGAAATATTTTACGAAATGCTGATTAAGCATTTTTTCCAGCCCTTAACTTAGATAAGGAAAGAAGTACTTTGGATGCCAAATGACTAGGTAGCGAGGGCGGCAAAAACACGATCACGAAGTTTCACGGAATAAAGATATAATAATACAAATAAATATTTTTCGTGTTTAAGTGTTTCATATCGTAATTGTGTAAGCTCCTGCATACGCGCAATAGGGTCATTATTGTGTGTAAATCATGTGTTATATGTATATGCATCTAGAAGAAGGGGGTCCTCCGTCATCTCCGCCCTAGCCACACATCAGAAAAGGAAAACAGAAAGGCAAGAAAAACCTTTCTCGCTCCCAGGGCTTCTTTTTCCCTTTATTTTTTCCCAAGTAACCCTGCATGCTTATTTTGAAAGAAGAATAAAATGTATTTTTTATCACTTTGACCGGAATGAAAAGAATCTGAAATAATTTTTATTTCAACGGAAACCTAATATATACTAGAATTAGAGATTGCAATAAACAATCTATATATACAAAACTTTCCCTTCATACCTCAACTCTCAAATTACCCGCTTCGCATATATATATATATACAAAACTTTCCCTTCATACCTCAACTCTCAAATTACCCGCTTCGCATACCTTCTTTGTATTAGTTCAATCTATTTTTTGTCTTTTGTCACTCATATTTTGTCACTCATATTTTGTCACACATATTTTATCACTCATATTTTATAACTCATATTTTATCACTCATATTTTATCACTCATATTTTATCACTCATTTTTATCACTCATATTTTGTCACACATATTTTGTCACTCATATTTTGTCACTCATATTTTGTCACTCATATTTTATCACTCATATTTTATCACTCATATTTTATCACTCATATTTTGTCACTCATTTTTATCACTCATATTTTATCACTCATATTTTGTCACTCATATTTTATCACTCATATTTTATCACTCATATTTTATAACTCATATTTTATCACTCATATTTTATCACTCATATTTTATCACTCATATTTTATCACTCATATTTTATCACTCATATTTTATCACTCATATTTTGTCACTCATATTTTGTCACTCATATTTTATCACTCATATTTTGTCACTCATATTTTTATCACTCATTTTTATCACTCATATTTTATCACTCATATTTTATCACTCATATTTTATAACTCATATTTTATCACTCATATTTTATCACTCATATTTTTATCACTCATATTTTATCACTCATATTTTATCACTCATATTTTATCACTCATATTTTATCACTCATATTTTGTCACTCATTTTTATAACTCATATTTTATCACTCATATTTTATAACTCATATTTTATCACTCATATTTTATCACTCATATTTTATAACTCATATTTTATAACTCATATTTTATCACTCATATTTTATAACTCATATTTTATCACTCATATTTTATCACTCATATTTTATCACTCATTTTTATCACTCATATTTTATCACTCATATTTTGTCACTCATATTTTGTCACTCATATTTTGTCACTCATATTTTGTCACTCATATTTTATCACTCATATTTTGTCACTCATTTTTATCACTCATATTTTGTCACTCATTTTTATCACTCATATTTTATCACTCATATTTTATCACTCATATTTTGTCACTCATTTTTATCACTCATATTTTATAACTCATATTTTATCACTCATATTTTATCACTCATATTTTGTCACTCATATTTTGTCACTCATATTTATCACTCATATTTTGTCACTCATATTTTATCACTCATATTTTATCACTCATATTTTATCACTCATATTTTTGTCACTCATATTTTATCACTCATATTTTGTCACTCATATTTTATCACTCATATTTTATCACTCATATTTTGTCACTCATATTTTATCACTCATATTTTATCACTCATATTTTATCACTCATATTTTGTAACTCATATTTTATCACTCATATTTTATCACTCATATTTTTATCACTCATATTTTTATCACTCATATTTTATCACTCATATTTTATCACTCATATTTTATCACTCATATTTTGTCACTCATTTTTATAACTCATATTTTATCACTCATATTTTATAACTCATATTTTATCACTCATATTTTATCACTCATATTTTATAACTCATATTTTATAACTCATATTTTATCACTCATATTTTATAACTCATATTTTATCACTCATATTTTATAACTCATATTTTATCACTCATTTTTATCACTCATATTTTATCACTCATATTTTGTCACTCATATTTTGTCACTCATATTTTGTCACTCATATTTTATCACTCATATTTTGTCACTCATTTTTATCACTCATATTTTGTCACTCATTTTTATCACTCATATTTTATCACTCATATTTTATCACTCATATTTTGTCACTCATTTTTATCACTCATATTTTATAACTCATATTTTATCACTCATATTTTATCACTCATATTTTGTCACTCATATTTTGTCACTCATATTTTATCACTCATATTTTGTCACTCATATTTTATCACTCATATTTTATCACTCATATTTTATCACTCATATTTTGTCACTCATATTTTATCACTCATATTTTGTCACTCATTTTTATCACTCATATTTTATCACTCATATTTTATCACTCATATTTTATCACTCATATTTTGTCACTCATATTTTATCACACATATTTTGTCACTCATATTTTATCACTCATATTTTATCACTCATATTTTGTCACTCATATTTTATCACTCATATTTTATCACTCATATTTTATCACTCATATTTTGTAACTCATATTTTATCACTCATATTTTATCACTCATATTTTGTCACTCATATTTTGTCACTCATATTTTATCACTCATTTTGTCACTCATATTTTTATCACTCATATTTTATCACTCATATTTTTATCACTCATATTTTATCACTCATATTTTATCACTCATATTTTGTCACTCATACTTTGTCACTCATATTTTATCACTCATATTTTATCACTCATATTTTGTCACTCATTTTTATCACTCATATTTTATCACTCATATTTTGTCACTCATATTTTATCACTCATATTTTATCACTCATATTTTATCACTCATATTTTATCACTCATATTTTATCACTCATATTTTATCACTCATATTTTATCACTCATATTTTATCACTCATATTTTATCACTCATATTTTATAACTCATATTTTGTCACTCATTTTTATCACTCATATTTTATAACTCATATTTTATCACTCATATTTTGTCACACATATTTTGTCACTCATATTTTATCACTCATATTTTATCACTCATATTTTGTCACTCATATTTTATCACACATATTTTATCACTCATATTTTATCACTCATATTTTGTCACTCATATTTTATCACTCATATTTTATCACTCATATTTTGTCACTCATATTTTATAACTCATATTTTATCACTCATATTTTATCACTCATTTTTTATAACTCATATTTTATCACACATATTTTGTCACTCATATTTTATCACTCATATTTTATCACTCATATTTTGTCACTCATTTTTATCACTCATATTTTATCACTCATATTTTATCACTCATATTTTATCACTCATATTTTGTCACTCATATTTTATCACACATATTTTGTCACTCATATTTTATCACTCATATTTTATCACTCATATTTTGTCACTCATATTTTATAACTCATATTTTATCACTCATATTTTATCACTCATATTTTGTCACTCATATTTTGTCACTCATATTTTGTCACTCATATTTTGTCACTCATATTTTATCACTCATATTTTGTCACTCATATTTTGTCACTCATATTTTATCACTCATATTTTATCACTCATATTTTATCACTCATATTTTATCACTCATATTTTATCACTCATATTTTGTCACTCATATTTTATAACTCATATTTTGTCACTCATATTTTATCACTCATATTTTGTCACTCATATTTTATCACTCATATTTTATCACTCATATTTTATCACTCATATTTTATCACTCATATTTTATCACTCATATTTTATCACTCATATTTTGTCACTCATATTTTATCACTCATATTTTGTCACTCATATTTTATCGCTCATATTTTGTCACTCATATTTTGTCACACATATTTTATCACTCATATTTTATCACTCATATTTTATCACACATATTTTATCACTCATTTTTATCACTCATATTTTATCACTCATATTTTATCACTCATATTTTGTCACTCATATTTTATCACTCATATTTTATCACACATATTTTTATCACTCATATTTTGTCACTCATATTTTATCACTCATATTTTGTCACTCATTTTTATCACACATATTTTGTCACACATTTTTATCACACATATTTTATCACTCATATTTTGTCGCTCATATTTTATCACTCATATTTTATCACTCATATTTTGTCACTCATATTTTGTCACTCATATTTTGTCACACATATTTTATCACACATATTTTATCACTCATATTTTATCACTCATATTTTGTCACTCATATTTTGTCACTCATATTTTATCACTCATTTTTATCACACATATTTTATAACTCATATTTTATAACTCATATTTTATCACACATATTTTATCACACATATTTTATCACTCATATTTTATCACTCATATTTTGTCACTCATATTTTGTCACTCATATTTTATCACTCATTTTTATCACACATATTTTATAACTCATATTTTATCACTCATTTTTATCACTCATATTTTGTCACTCATATTTTATCACTCATATTTTGTCACTCATTTTTATCACACATATTTTGTCACACATATTTTACATTTTTGTCATTATTGCAATATACTTTCTGATTTTTTTTCTAATGACTTGTTACTCTTTTAAAGAAAATATTTAAATGTCGTGAGCAAAAATTTCTGGGGATGAGGTTGACCCCTATTTAAATTTAAATTGTGATGGCATAACAACCTCGTCCCCAGGGCATCTTGTATCTGTTTGACATGTTCGTATCATCGCCGTCCGGATGTCAGAAAGATACAAGGTGCCCTGGGGAAGAAGTTGATGGCATAAATATTATGGTTCCAACCTCATACTTAAGACGTCTCGTTAGGATGGCTCTGAAAACGAGTTTATGATAACGCAGTTATGACATCAACAAATGCTTCTTAGCAAAAATAAGAGCAAAGCAACCTTGTCCCCAGAGGCTTTTTTGATATAGTAACAGGGGACGACGATGGGTAATGTTTTTACCTATCCAATTGATACTTACATCATATTCACATGAATATTAATACTTAGTTATCATGATTATCATTCAAACCAGCAATTCATTTTGATGTTGTCATAATGGCCCATAATTGGCGAAACTTTCAACACATATATATCGAAAACTAATAAAGACTTCTAACAACTTTTTAAGCTCTTTCATACAACTTCTTTTTCCCCGGGGGACATGGAACAAAAGGTGGCCACAAATTTAAGGAAATTTTAGGAGGAAACGATGTTACTAATAATCGAGCCTTTTCTTGTTTTGATGTCAAAGAAGCTCCTTATTTCGAATGTAAGTAAATATGTAAATATAATTCATTAGTCGCAAGATATGCTCATTTGTTTTGTCATATAAAACCTAATAAAGTTAATATTTGAAAAAAATAACGGATCCATTAAATAATTTTAGGGCATTTTAGGAGGAATCAATATTTAGGGTCCAAATTTAGGTTACAGTGGAATCTCTCTATCTCGAACTCGCAAGGGACCAAAACATTTGTTCGAGATAGAGAAAGTTCGAGATAAAGAAAGGAAGTTCGAGATAGAGAGAAGTTTGAGATAGAGAGATTCCACTGTATTTAGGAGATTTTGGGTGTGGGCACCCTGAACAAGAAAAACCGTTCCCACTAGCGGGGAAATTGTCGGCGCTGCTTAATGGGTTGTTGACGAGGATGAAGATGAAGAGATTGATATGAAATAAGTCATTTTTTTATTTTCGTTAGAACATTTCTGAAGAAATAAAATTATATTCCATGGCAAATATCGCGCAAATAAATAAACCACTATTCAAAATGTTTTGTATTATTGCTGTGAAAAAACTTTGGCGTAGTATAATTAAAACAGAAAATTCAATTCGTGTGTACAGAAAAAAGAGAATTAATTTTTTTTTTGGAATTTGGCGGTAAGGTTAATAGAAATCAAGAAATCTAAACAAAAAGATGTCAATACAATTTAAAATTTGGTCATTAAAATGTGAGATTTATATGTACTAAGCAAGGCAAAAAATACTTGTCTCGATTAACTTAGGTTATTGCTGAATACAAAAGCTCTTACCTAACATGGAAGAATTTAAAGTGCATTATAAAAAATAATGTTTCCTAATTATCATTATTATATATATATAATATATAGTTCATAAAAAAATATTAAAATATTTTCAAATCCAAAGTTATAGAAAATTTACTCCTTTACAAAAAATTGTGCGACTAGGTTTGAAACACCAAGTAATATAAGAATAGAATGGAGTATAAAATACAAGCCTGTTTTTAATCGATTCTTTTGTCGTTGTGCTTTCGTTTTAAAGTTTATAGCCACAAAGACGAGAGAAGGTAATGTGAAGATATATATCATCCCACTAACTGAACCAACATACCTAAAAAAACAAATATTACAGACAAAAATATGTACCGTGAAGAAGCGATGCGGTAAATAGGCGATTTAGCCCCCTTCTTCTAATAACATAATGTTACCCAATGAGCCCACTCTAAAAGGAATTTCTGTCAAAGAGGTTCTCACTACCTAATAAGCTCTATTAGGGGTTTACCTGCGGGTATCTTTATGTAGCCCTGACAAATAGGTGACACCTTTAACTAGATAAATCTTCATTGGTCTTATTATTAGGATGGTTTTCAAGCTAATTATAGTAACCAAAAGTGAACATTTCAAAGCAACTTAAGTTAAAAATTATTGATACCACTGGATAAAGCTCAAATAGAGGATAAAAAAATGGTCAAATTTATTTGTTGCATACAGGGTTGTGGTCTGCCAAATGCTAGAGCCTAAATTTTGACATATTAAAGAGGTTGTCAGTATTTCTGTACTAGGTTTTATAAAAAATCAACAAGGTCATTGAAAAGAGGATAGAAAGTTGTTAAAATACTGGTGTGGTTTGTTTCTTGTTTATTTTTAAAAATAGTTTATACAAAAAGTAGTAGTCATAACTTGATTAATATAAAAAATATTATTTTTAGCCAAATTCAACAGGTTACAACAAATACCCTGTTTAATTTTTAACTAAGGAACAGATATAGGAAAGAAAACAATGCTGTTAGGGACTATACACCGCAAGTCGACAAAAGCGATGGAATGATCTGATTTGAGTGATGTACATAAAAGTTAACGGAGGTGATGGGATGGTGTGATGTACACAGAGGTTCACACAGTGGATAAAATAGTGCACTGATCCGAATTATTGTACCTCTGCAGAGTAGAGGGCATAATGCATACCAAAAAAGTAATTTACTTTACTCACCGAATTATATGACCAACATTAGGATACAAAACAGCTATCAATACTCCGAGTGATATGAATGGTATATTATGAATTATTATCTTCGTATAACTAAAATCAAAATTAATAGTTTAGGAAACTAATACATTTTAACATGTGTATGCTAAAGAAATCATAGTTAGTCTAGTAGATTTGACAATTACGTTGAAATCATTGTAAAATAATAGTTTCTTTAAATAATAGTACTGCTTTGAGAGTATTGAATTAATAAGGATCGATAATAAATATACAGAAACATTGGAGTATTAGTGATCACATTTGAAGAAAATATTTTTCTATCTTTCCAGACCAAAGTTAGAGAGAAAAAGGCCTACCTGTACGTTGTTGAATTAAAGATGGCTCCCAGAACTTGCACTCTTACGATATACATTAGAAGTGGGAAGACAGTCGTCATTTGAAAAAGCAGTCCACAATGGGCTATGAAAGTCATAATATCTGTGGAAAGAAAGTTGTCCAGAAATACCTAAAAATATATATTACTTTCAATACTATCATCACTAAAATACAAATGTTGATTAGGATAATAGGCTGTTTGTGCCATACATGTCTCTAGATAGTCCACATACATTTTGCGCAGCATTAGCGAAACTACATATGGAGTAATGCAAGTAGAACCATTGTAGCTAAGATATATTGTTTTCTTCAAGCCTCGTTTTCCTTTCTTCGCAGTATATGTTTTGTGAAACAAATAGAAAATATGAGGTGACTGAATTGCGGTGACCAAAATATTTTCAAATAAACCTGAATTAACGGAGTTCATATGCAAAAGACAATTGCAGATGTTGAACTGTTTATCCTGTCACTTGAGGGTTATCGATTTGGAGGAATATTAAATTTTAAGCATTAATTGTGCACAAAGTTGAAAATTTTCATGTTATCTAAGTATTTGAAATAAGACAAATAGTGAAAAATAAAGACAAGAAATCAGAAAACAAAAATTTCTTTAGCTATCTTTATTCTAAAAAATAATAAAACAAGTTCTCTGTTTCAAGAAATACAGAAATTTTAAAGAAATTATAAATTCAACTTAACTGGCTTCTTTTATTTTTTATTTTTGTTATTGAACACGACTATGAAAATGAATACTCTCAAAAATATTCACGTTATCGATTATTGACTTGCAACAGACTGTTTCTGAAGGTTTTTATGTCCAACACTTTTGCATTTCCAATAATTTCAGTTAATAAAAATAATTATTTGAGGAAACAAAAGTACCTGTTCAATGCAATCTTTATCCAATGGAAAACATACATAAAATACAACAGCCACAAATAAATACGTAGAAGCTGTCAAGATGTATGCAACTCCCACGTCTCGTACCTAAAGACAAGACGCAGCAGGTGGAAGGGTCAATAAAATAACAAGCATTGTTTTAGCTTAGTCATATTTTAATCAAAACTCTGCATTTACAATTCTTAACATTATTTATAGCATCAAGAAAGACGTTTTTACTTACATTATTTTGGGGTTTAGCGTTGGTTGCCAGTATAGACATTATAGCATTATGTATGTATAACGCCAATGCTAGTATGCCAGTAAGTGCTGGAAAATTCATGCTGAATACTGCAAACAGAAAATTTAACATTAGGTTTTAATCATTATTCTACGGAAATAAATTCCTATTAAGTTAAACATGTGAATTGGTTAATATGATAACAATTACATATTACATAGTTTACTTACAAACTGATGGTGCTTCGTACTTTGGAACGTTAAAATGTAGATTCGGTCCCCACTGTGAGGCCTTGACAACAACAAATACCAATAAATATAACACAGAAAAAGTGCCTAGTATTAAAAATAACAAAGTGTAAATATATATGATAAATAATATACTGCAATCTTATTCAGCGTTAAATTTCAGAAAAAAGTAAAAAAATAGAGAAAACAACATATATAAATGGAGTACAGCTAAGATTTCTCTGGGTTGCCCTCTTCATTTTCCCTGTTACTTTTCATATTAAAAAGAAACAGTTTCTAAGAAAGAAAATCATAGCAAAAAACGTTGATACATACCCAACGAATTAAATTTTGTAAAGAAAGTTGGTGACTTAAAACATGACAATGGCAACAGTAATGCAACAAGGTAAAAAGGAACAGTCTTCTGTTGATCCCAGTATGTGTAAAATGAGTTTTTTGTTCCAGGAATGAGCACATGTGGGTGAGTGTTGTTTATGTGTTGGTCAAGTGACTTGCATAGAACTGAAAACAGAATGCGATAGAGTTGGATTTTATAAATTAATTCTTCATAATTATTTACACAAACAGTGATCAGTTTTACCTTGATGTACTGAACCCAACGCTATATTTGAGTCATTAGAACTACCCGAAGAAGTGCCTGTGCCATGAACTAAATAAAAATTAAAACGCTATATAACAAAAAAAATAAATAAAAAAAAATAAAATCAATATCTGAAAATTTATTGTTCTTTTTCATAATTTGGAAAAATGGGGAAAAATGACTAATTTTAGGGGTGTGTGACTAAAGTTTTTCCCCGCTGAAAGTTTTTCCTGACTAACTTAATCCCAGACTCATAGAACTTGAATAAAGGAGAAAAAAACATTTTTCCCTTACCTGAGACCTAATTTCAGTCCGGGGAAAGCAACTAATTCTATACATTGGTGACTATTAATTTTATTCCACCAATAAAGTGCTGTGGAAAACTAATTTAAACTAATTAAAAAAATATGTACAAATTTATAACAAACTTGAAAAATGTTAGACCTACCATGTGCAAACTTTCCAACTTTGTACAGAAAATTTGACATTAGAACCCAGTACACAACAATTGCACCAACAAATGCAGCAACTCCAACGATCAAGGAGACATATTTTCCAAGAGGACCCAAGTATATTTCACAAATGTCCACGAATTCAATAGAGTCTTTATTTTCTAGAATCATATGAGAATTGACCAACTCATTAATTGGTAATGAGATTTTTAGCACAAAATTTCCAGGGATAAATTAAAACAAATACTCTTAAAGGGTTGACGTGCCACTCATGTTTAACACAGAAGAACTCTTAATCTTTAACCCTTAAACTGCCAAGGACCTATTTGATAAATCGTACCCACAAACCAGCCACTTTTGCCCCAAAATAGAAAATTTTACACACCACTACGTAAATTTAGATATCTGGAGTTCTACAAAGAGTTAGAAGTTCAGTGAGCCCATTTTGGGAAGGTTATGAAAAGCTGTAACCCATTAATTAATAAAATATGAGAGATTCTGCTGTGTTATACAAATTTTCTTATCATGAATACAGTATTTATTTATTTTTTCATTTAGATTAAAAAAAATGCAGTCAGCACGGTTTAGAAAACAATGAACATGCCTTTTTAGAAAAACATTTAGATAAATTTAACTAAACCTTTATAGAAGTATAAAATATAGCCATAAAAACTGTATATAAACATGTTATTTGACTCTGAAACAACAATATTTATTTTGTAAAGATAAAATAAAAAAAAGTAAAAAAAAAGTAAAAAAAAAGTTTAAAAAGTTCTTATGAAGTTTTTGTCCATGCTTTATAAACCTCCTCATATTGTTTTTTAATGTGAGATATAAACTAAAGCATGGCCTATTTTAAATCCCTCTGGAACAGACTAGTCGGTGGATCTAGCACGTGGAGAGTTGGTAGGTCAACTGTCACTATCAGCTTGGCTAGCATTTTGGTCATTTCTAGCCTCAAATTCTACTTCAAAGCCTTCGAAATCAGACAACTCATTGTCTGAACCAAACAAAATATTATACTTGTTCTCTCCAATTACACCTGGAATAATTTCTTCGTCGAAATCGCTGTCTGCATTGGCAGCAATCTCAATTTTTTTGTTTTTTTCGTTAGCGAAAAACGTGTCGCTTGCTTCCGCCATTTTGGACCGAGTTTTAATAGTAGGGGCGCCAAACTTCACCAAAGTGCGGCCCAACTATCGGTCTTTAAAGCGCCAAAATTTCAATAAATATAAACAGCCCGTTTTCAAGTTATCGAGTCCAAAGTAGGGTCGTAGGGATTCCCGGACCTGTCCGGGGCTGGGATTTTTAACGGGAATCATGCATATTGTAAAAACCGAAACAGAAAAATAATAATTTCTAAAAAAAGCAATTATTTGCAAGGAAAAATATAAAGTTGTTAAAATGTTTTCATGGACACGAAAAGTGATCTCTGAGTGTAAAATAACTTTATATGAATTAGAAACAAACAAAGATAACATACCAATTGATTTCGTACTTTGAATGATGAGATAACAAGTGTAGAAACATATGACTCCCATCACAAAAAGGAGAATTATTCCAAGTGCAAAACCACTCTAAAGAATCGTGTTTGTAATAAACTTTGAATGATACTAGTGGAAAAGTAAGTTTGTAATATTTTCCCAAACCAGTCTGGTTGGTTACCTGCTGCAGTGCCCATGGCAAACTCAGTAATGATGTTCCCATCATGGTGTTCCATATGGCAAATCTAAAATATAATTTTTATCCTAGATTTAGTTTCACCAATTTGACAAGTTAGGGCAACACACAAGCAAAATATAACGACACTGTTTTTCTTATATTGTATTGTTGATAATAACAAAAAACAAAAATGTTAACTTTCTGTAGATTATTTGCAGATCAATTCATCCAACAAATGAAAGTATAAAAAAAATAAAATATTTTGTGATGCTCAAACTTGAATGCAAATTATTAATTTAAAAGATCAAGCGCAATGATTAGAATTTTCTCAAGTTTTGTCGGGATAAAATTCTCTTTCTTAAAGGAAATTTACCTCTTGCAGTGCAGTAGATGAGATATAGATGTGCATATTTTACATGGCTAGCCTCACAAATATCAAGGGATATACCCTGTCTATTATTTCCAGGAGGGGCCATGGCCTCCCGGCAACATCCAACGGCCCACACAGTGTGCCATCTCCCCAATTTCCCTCACATGGCTTGGGTTAACCCAGGGCTATGGTAACATTCACTCGCCCATGTTGAATCGCCGTCAAGAGGAATCGAACGCCGGTCTCCCGCACAGAGTACGAAAGCTATAACCACTAATGTACGGCGCCACAAAGTGAGGCTGAGTTTGGTTGTTTTTTATAGAAACACGATTATATACAATGCAATGAAGTCAAAAGCCACCTAAGACAAATACAAAATTCCACAAGGTAAGAAACTAAAGTATTTTGCAAAATAGTCCCATATCCACCTCATTCCATATTTATGTTTTAAGCAATCAAATCATGGTAAAAAAAATTTCAAATAAACCTTAAGTTTGATTTTATTATAAAAATTTACATTGGAACTGCCTTATCTCAGCAGTTTTAGTTTTCTTGAAGGGAAAAATGATACTAAGTTGGCTGCTCTCGTTAATACATTATAATTAATTATTTGAGGAAAATGTCACATACACAAAAAAGGGCTTTCTGCCAGCCACAAGTAACTTTTTCATTAAAAGAATATGTAAGGTAACTTTTGTTCATTGTTGTGTAGATTTGTTTTATAGTCAATGCAAAAAATAAAATTGGAATTTCCCACAACAGATCCATTATAAATTTTATCTTTGTAAATTGTGACATTCTTTTTTTAATATTTCAGTTTCTATTGACCTGTGTGTATTTTGCAGATGTATTGGCAAATATCATTTTAAGTATATTAAAAAGTCGAAATACAAAAGGATAAGTTAGCATAAATCATATCCAGAATTTATAATGCCATATTACTGCTCCTGAAAGAAAAACCTTAGAGCCCTTATAATGGTGACATTGTAATTCTGTCTTCTGTGGGCAAAAAACATAGCAGAAATTCTTTTTAAGGGTAAATGAAGATATGATTGCAGAAAAGCCAAGAAATAACATATATATTCCTTTATTCTTACACACCTTCCATTTATGGAGGAGTGTATTGGTTTAGCAGTTTTTCTATTGTAAAACCAAAAATGTGTTTCTATGAATGTATTCATTTATTATTGAATTTCTATACAGGATTAAAAAGTTACACTTCAGTAAGCTCAGAATTTGAAATGATTTCAAGGCGTAATTTTTACAATATTTTTATCATAAGAAAGTCTACTTAATAACATTGATGCATTTCATCAGGACATCACAAGCAGCAAGGGAATTACTTTTTACTTGTAAAGAAGTGGAATTAAAAAAAAATTGTAACCTTTTTTATAAATACTTTACCACATACTTCTTCTAAAATGTTCAATAATAGGTTTAGCTAAACTTGACCTAAAAATTATTTTCAACGTAAAAACCCTTTTTACTTTACCTTTATTGTACATCACACTTTACTTTTTTACGTTTATTGAAGGCCATCTATATTTAAAAATTTGTTTATTGTCACGTAATGTGTTTAGGAATTTACCAGTGGTATTGCTGCGCTCTCATTAAAAAATATATTGGTTTTTGTCATCAACCAAGATAACAAAGAGGGAAAAAATTATACAAAAAGGCAATCAAGTTAAAACCACTTATGTGGGATACAAGAAATAAGATAGGGTAGGTAAGGAATTATTTTTTGTTAAAAATAGCCATGAATTGTAAAAAACTAGAAAAATAATTATTTGAGGAAACATTCAAAACAGCAAAATAATGACAATCTTACATTGTGATTATGCTATTTTGTTTATTTTGTTGAGCAGCCACATATGGCCAAAACAGAATTCGAGGCAGGGCATGATCTGGAATAACCTAAAAAAAAAGAATTTAATAAAAAAATAAAACACAATTTAATTCCCTTGCCTAAATGCAAAAAGTAGTTATTTCTACAAAAAAATTTAAAGCAAAAGTTTCAACATCATCATCATCATTCTCGACTTAACATCTGTTATCTATGCTAGCATGGGTCGGATGAGATATAATAATGACCTTGTTACTATTTGATCTAGACTATATTAGTTTTAAACTCAAATTCTTCTGCATCAAGTGTGTTCTTATTATGTCCTGCTAAGTCTTCCTTGGTCTACCTCTTCGCTTTGCTCCTCTAATTTTTTATTTTCTGTCTGATCGTTTATTTAAGCTCTACAATCTTCTATGCTTCTTACACAAGTTGTTTTCTTATTACATCAGCTTTTATTTGCCATTGTAATTTTAACCTGCATTACAAAATGAATTAGTAGTAGTAATATGTATGTACCTAAAACTATCAATACACTTTCTAACCCAAGTATCCGCCTTCATTTCTTCAAAATGTCCCAACCAACACATCTTAATGCTTCAAATACTTAGTCCACTTCTTAGCTCATGCGAGTTATTTCTCTCTTTTAAACTGGAGTTACACATCAACTTAACCATTCTCATATCATTTCTTTCTAAACGGTCAAAATCTTCCTTCCAGTAAAGCTACTGCCCATGTGTCACACAATTTATAAACAAAGTGTATATGTAAATGTATACCAACTTTTCCCCTCCAGGCACGTTATGTATTTTTGAATAGTAACGGTAGCGATTGTATTGCGCAAGATTTCTCAGATCTTCATGAGATGCATTGTGTGGAATAACTTGTGTGTTGACAACATATGGATTACGTAAAATTGTTGATTCTCCTTTAAAATGTTTCCGTGGAATTTCTTTAGGAATATGAGTCTCATCCTCCGAAACTTTATTCAACAGAGGAGAAGATTCATTGCTATCACTGGAAATAAAGTTAATTAAAGAAGAAATAATATACAGGAGACAACAAACTTTTTGGTTAACATGTCCTACTATTTTGCTAGCACGAATTTATGGTTTATATACTCCTACACATCAGAAATTAGTTAAATGCTTAAAGGAAAGGAGAACAATGACTACAACATGGGAAAAAGCTATTATGTGTCTACATTTTTATAATGACATCAGGCCTATCAATAAGGGGAGAGCAATTGCTCTTGCTCACGCAAAGGCTCGCCCAATTCTGAGAAATGAGAAACTAGCTGAGCCATTAATTGCTCCCCCAATTCCAAAAAAAGTTTTCTGGCTGAGCAATATCAATTATCTCACATGGAAATCAATGTTCTCTTTCTTATTATTTACAGTAAAAAAGAACCAAAATATATATAAAATATGCATTTATAAACTTATTCTATTTATTCAGATTGCTCACCCAGTTTAAATTATTGTAACCTTGGGGGAGCGATTTATTGCTCGGGTGTTATTTTCTTATTGATAGGCCTGTGACATGCTAAACAACTTTCCTTGGGATTTTTGAATTTACGTAAATCATTTACCAGTATTGTTGACGGTGCAGTATATTGAAAAAAAGTAAAAAAAGTTTGTGTGTACACTTTTATTTAAAATTATAAATTAAATCAAATAGCAAAGAAAAAATGACAACAAAAGTGAAACTAGAGTCATGGTTTTACTAGCCTTTTACTTTTACAATTTATAACAAAGACATTTGCTCTATAATGTCAATCAAGTTTTTCAACAACTAAATTTAAACCTAAAAATGCAGAAAAATTGTTTTTGTGATTTCGTAAAAAATGTTTTACAGCAAAAAAAATGTCAAAGTTTAAAATAAATCATAAATCATATATAATTATTTGAGGAAACAATTTATATCAACACATACTTATCACTCATCTTATGTACATCACTGTCTGCTGTAACACGAGAAGCAGTCAACCTTTCTTCTCTAAACCAACTTTTAGTTCACTAAAGAAAACGAAGAATTTATTACAAGGGATTAAAATGTAATTTTTATAAAATGTGCTGCCGAAATTCCAGATTTGAACAAATGTAGGCTCAAATTTAAGAGAATCACAAAGGGTTAGAATCCATGCTTTCCTGCTATAAGTATTCTGGTTTTTTGAAAGTTAAGTTATTTATTTATGTAATAACATTTATAGTTACACAGCCAGATTTTACTTTCTTCGTCTTTTTTTCACAAAACTTGTATCTGAAAACCTTTATATACTATGTGTGTGTAAGTTTGATATGTTTAAAAGTTTATTATTAACACGACAACGTAAAGCAGACATTTTTGCTTAGCATAAACAAAATTACAAAGACTCATTTTTCCTATGCAAAAATCAAATCCTTTTTAATTTTAATAGTTTCCCCAAAATTAAAAAGAAAAAATAATAAAATTATAATATATGGGAAATGGATTGTGGGATAAATGCTAGCAAATAAATGCTAGCATGCTGCACTTTATTTGTAATTTGTATTTATTAAAAGTTGATTTAGGAGTATATATATAATGTATTTGATCGCCGTAGATTAGTGGCGCCGTAGATTAGTGGTTATAGCTCTCGTACTCTGTGCGGGACTCTCGTACTCTGTGCGGAAGACCGGGGTTCGATTCCTCTTGACGGCGATTCAACATGGGCGAGTGAATGTTACCATAGCCCCGGGTTAACCCAAGCCATGTGAGGGAAATTGGGGAGATGGCACACTGTGTGGGCCGTTGGATGTTGCTGGGAGTTGTCTAGTAGAGCGCGGGCCCTAATTGGGTCTGCGTAGCACAAAATGAGCATTATATACTCTAGAACTCTCCATCTAAGCCATGGCCCCTCCTGGAAATAATAGACAGGGTATATCCCTCGATATTTGTGAGGCTAGCCATGTAAAATATGCACATCTATCTATCTATTAATAACATTAGGGTTTGTAAAGGGCTAAAAATGATGCCAATAGAATAGTTTTTACAGAGTCCAGGCTCTACAACACAACTTTTTTATTCCATATTGCATCTTTTAACACATCTATAGACAATGCAGAATGACTTCTACCCCTCTTTTCTCTAATCTTAATATTTTAAAACTTGCTGATTTGGTTCACACGAAAAATGTAATTTTTCTGTACAATTTACATCACAAAAAAACTCCCAGAGGCACTTCTTGATACTTACAAAGTTGACTTTTCCCACTCTTACCGGACTCGTGGATCTATTCTTGGTTTGATAAATCCCCCCACTGTGTCAACTAAATCCTTCGGCTCGAACTCTACTCGATGTCAGTCCATTTATTTATGGAATTTTGTACAAAACTCCTTTCCTTCAACTCAACCAGTCTCTCTCACCTCTCCTAGACTAACTTCTTCTCTGATCCAGTTCTTTTTCTCATTGTACAGCTGAGTTTGTCATCATTTGTTTTTCTTTTAATATGTTACTGCGTTTTGCATATGTTTTTGTTTGTTTGTTTGTTGTTTTGTTTTTGTATATTAAGGGTGGCCAGCATCTTGTCATAGCCGTAGGCTAATAATGCTGGTCTCCTTACAGTGATAGCCTAATTTCTTTGTAAATTGATATTTATTTGACTTCTACCTTATGTATGCTATTACTGTAGAATAAATACTTCTTCTTCTTCTTCAAGTTTCAGCACATTGACTGTGACTTAAGAAATCCAGTCTAATGCTAAAATTGATGAAGAGAATAGTTTTAAAACATCAATTTGGGGCCTTGAAATCATGTATCATACACTCTGTAACCTTAAACTCTGTAACTCTGTGCAGCTTGTAACTCTAGACACCACACAAAATCTCGAATAAACCCTGCAGTGTTTTGGTTTTTCACTTATTTTCTTTACTGAAAGCCACTATGAGCAGTATATACATCATTTATGGTATATGAAAACTCAGGTCATACTATGGACAGTTTGTTAGTGAAGCCAGTGGAAATGAGTAGAAAGAACTGACATAATCTCCTGCATGGTGTAACTAGGGGTCACTTGGGACCAAAATAGTCAACCAACAATTTTGGAACAGACAGGTTGATGACATCCTCAAAATACCTTGAAAAACCAATATCTCTTCAATTGTCCATCTCAAAAGTACATGATCTTATATGTTTAGTGTTTCAAGCTCTAGCTAGCGACACAATATAGGCAACAAATAAATTCCTAAAATCTTTTTTGTGTATTGATGGGTCCTTGCTGATCATCAAATTTTAAATGGCAGAACTTCTCTATTGTTGTTCTGCATAAGCGGATTTTCCATTCCTGACAGTACAGCAGATGGATAGCAGCTAGCTAGTCTAGTGAACTCATCATTTTCCCTTTTTTGATATTTTTGATGAGAGAAGGGAAAAATACAGGGCAATAGCGAAAGCAGGGGAAAAGAGACAGGTATCCTTTCTAGCGCAGCTATAGCTAGCTAGTTAAAAAATATTTTTCTTTTCTACTGGCCAGCTAACCTAGCGAAAGCTAGCTAAAACATTTTATTGTGATCACTCAGCCAAAAACTATTTTTCTCGATAAACTCACAGGTTTTTTCTGACATTTATAGATAGAGAAAGCTTATACCTTTCAATTTATTTCTCAGATATGTCGAAAATATAAGCGTTGGGACTGCCTGACTATCCACCCGCCATGTTGACTGTCTCAAGCAGGACCTGCATCATGAACTTTGATCGCTCCCCCACATGACACTTTTTCGCTGCTCACACTTGAAAGAATGAAGCGATAATCTCTCGTTACGTGTCCCGAGAATAGAACTTTTTCATTCTAATACCGTTAGCGAGTTTTGCGATACATATTTAGTTTAGAAGGGATACCTGTTTCCGTTTACAATATAAAAAAGATGTCGAAATGTAGATACTTGCCAAGCGAAATATTCAATCGTATTCTTTTTTTGACGATATTTTCCGGAAGCCTATTATCTTATTATTTGCGAGACTAACTTTCTCGAACTTCTGCAGCTTTGGCGAAAATAAGTCTGCGAAAAATAACGATGCTATTCGCAAAAGTTGGGGAATCCGTAAAATAATCGTTATTTCTCGTTTATGTATGTTTGCCCGGCCTACTTCTTTCTCGGAGAGGGTTCCAACCAACCTCGTCCCCAGGACCTCTTTTCGCTTTTTTGATATCGGGGATGGCGCGAAGAAGAAGGCCCTGGTCCCCGCCGGTCGGATTTGCAATATGATTGGTAGCCTCACTTTCACTAATTATGCTTAAAATTTATAAACATTCCGCGAGTGAGACGAGTCGCCCGTATCATCAAGTTATAAACAAAAATGGTAGCCCCTCTGTCTGGTTGAGTGTCTGGTGCGGATGGAAAATAAAATAAAAAGAAGAGGCAGTTTTTTCATTCTGAAAATATAAAATAAAATGTTATAATTGGTTTTTCTACAGAAATGAAGAGAGACATTTATGTAGCTAGCTATTTACAGGAAAAATAATGGTTTGTTGTTGATGTAGTTTTGCAAATATATACTATTATACATCATATATATACACTATGTGGCAAGCTCAGTACTAGCTAGCAGTAAAAATATTTTGCCAATGTAGGTGTTGTGATTAGCTAGATGATAGTATATATATCTATAAAATAATTAAGAGTAATATAGCGAGAAATAGTAGTTTTGGGTACTCCGCAAGGTATTTTCAAATTGGTAATCCCAAAAACTTAATTCAGAATGAACAAAGAAAATAACAAGGTAAAGTATATATATACTTTTTGCCTATAGCTAGCTTACATTTTTCTTAAAATTGAGGAAAAAAATTTTATTATATTTTTAGGTACAAACTATACCAAAGAAGTTATATGTACTGTTACTGCGCGTTGTTGTTCGGTTCACATAAAAAGACAGAATTTTGTAAGATTCAACAGTTTCTTTCCAATAATAAAGTACAAATCCTCAAAATCCGTAGTAAACTGTTCTCGCTGTTCACAACGCTAAGCAACTGTTTTACACAGAAATACAACTCTTTTTATACACAAAAGTGACACAAAAACATAACAATTACTGCACAGCTACGATACGCACGACTAACACACACAATGACATTAGCGCACCACAAGGGACAACTCAAACACACAAACTATAATTGTCTCTAAACGAAATCCCATAGGGGCCATTTCATCTGGCTCCCCTCAAGTTCATCTTGAAAATTGTGGCTCCTCGTCGGGGATTCGATATTCTAACAATTGTATCAATTTCGTGATTGGTCGATCCAATATTGTACCAGCACGGCTACCAAGCTTCACGCTACAACTCCGAACCTTTCCATCTGCACCCGTTTTTACAGCCACCACTCTTTTTTGGCCACCGTCCTCTTTCACAATCCTCATTTTGCACCATCACTATATCACCGGCAGCAAAATTTCGTTCGTTTTTATTCCACTTTGTTCGTGTTTGTAGTGAACACAGATATTCGCATTTCCATCGTCTCCAGAACATATCCAACACATACTGAGCTCTTTTCCACTGTTTCCTGCAATATAACGACGCTTCTTCAAAATTACCAGGAGGCGGTAAAACTACCTTTGATTTCATCGTTAGAAGAGCAAGTGGTGAAATTGGTGTTGCACTGTTTGCATCGCTGATTGTTTCGACGCATAAAGGTCTAGAGTTAACGATACTTTCTGCTTCTGTTAAAATAGTGTGCAGCGATTCTTCACTCAAACGCGAGCCATTATGATTGAAAAGATCTTTTAATATTGCGCGCACAGATCGAATCTGGCGCTCCCATACTCCACCCATGTGCGAAGCAGCAGGTGTATTCCTCTTCCAGAGAATCCAATCACAACCAACACTTTGAAGGAATTGTTTAACTTTCGCATTGTCCATTTGTTTTAATGCCTTTATGAACTCGGTCTTGGTGCCGACAAAGTTAGTGCCGTTGTCGCTTCTCATCGTTCGAATGTTTCCTCTTCTAGCAACAAACCGTCGCAAAGCTAGAATGAAGGAGTCAGTTTCCAAGGTGTTGACAACTTCAATATGGACGGCTCTGCTCGCCAAACAGGTAAAGAGGCAGCCATATCTTTTTACAAACTTTCGATATGGTTTTATGACCAATGGCCCAAAGAGATCCACTGCGCAGTATGTGAAAGGTGGGCATGCGTCTACTCGATCTTTGGGTAAATCTGCCATGACTTGCTGGCCAGCTCTTCCCCTCAATATTCTACATCGTACACAATGATGAATCAACTGTCGTACTGCTGAGTTGATGTGTATGATCCAATATCCACGTTGCCGAATTTCTTGCAATGTTATTCCTCTCCCCGAATGGTGAGTGTTTTCGTGGCACCATCGGAGCACAAGTTCGGAAAACCAACTTTCTTTGGGAAGAATAGCATGATATTTGAATTGATACGCTTCATCCATGTTGCACAATCTTCCACCAACTCTGAGAATTCCATCATCGTCAATGAAAGGACTCAATTTGTATAATTTGCTGCATTCTTTCAAAGCAGACTTCTTAATTTTGTCGTTTCGTCGATCTTGTCTCCATTCCTTTGAAGCAAGAGCTTTAATTTCAGAGGCAAAGTGTTGTTGTTGTACTAATTTTATTAAACATTTTTCGGCTCGTTGAAGATCTTCAACGCACAGCACTGGGGGACTCGCCTTTTGGCTTCTTCTTGTCATCCCATGACTTGGGGCTTTTATTTTCATCTTCAGAATGTCGATAAATCGACCGACCAAGGCCATGACCCGTATGCATTTCTGTAGCCTGGAAATTCTTCTCTCGAATGTACATAAGATTCCAGAATCAGTTGCTGAAACAAATACTGAAACGCTACGTTTAAATTCGGGATCATTAGTGACACTGTTTTTCGCTGGATCGTAGGCAGCTGGCCATGCTTCCCTTTCTTCCCAGAGAAACTGAGGTCCCTTGAACCATCTACTACTCTTCTCTACATGTTTCAAACTTATGCCTCTCGAGGCATCATCGGCTGGGTTTTCATGGGAAGGAACGTGATTCCATTGATCCAACGAAGTCTTTTCTTGAATTTGTTGAATTCTATTTGCCACAAAAATATGAAAACGTCTTGATTCGTTATTAATATAACCCAGTACTACGTTGCTGTCTGTCCAATAACATTCGTAGTCTACGACAGGCATTTCTTGCTTCAACATTACTCCGACCCTTACGGCCACAGTTGCTGCTGTCAACTCCAACCTTGGTATTGAAACCATCTTTATTGGAGCTACTCTCGATTTTCCAAGGAGTAAGCAGCAGTTGACGTTTCCTTCTACATCTCTGATGCGAAGATACGTAGCAGTTCCGTAACCTTCATTGGATGCGTCTGAAAAATGATGGAGGGACGTTGACTCGATCTCTTTGAAATGAAGTGGCTTGACGCATCGGTTAACTTCCAGTTTTTCAAGAAGGACGATATCTAATCGCCATCTTTCCCAAGCGCTTCGAAGAGGTTCAGAGATCTCTTCGTCCCATGATGTTTTTTCTTTGCAAAGATTTTGCATAATTTTTCTACCCTTCAACAAGAACGGCGCTGCTAATCCAAGCGGGTCATAAATTGAGCTTATGGTAGCCAACACCCCTCTCTTCGACAGAGGTTTGTCTTGCATGGTTATGCGAAAACCTAGTTTGTCGTCCTCTATCGACCAATGAACACCGAGGGCCCTTTCGATCGGCAGCGATTCGTTTTTCAAGTCCAGGGACTTTATGTTCTTTGCGCGTTCTTCAGTAGGAATGGAATTGATAACCTCTCTGCTATTTGATATGAACTTTGTGAGGCGGAAGCCACCTTTGCTGCAAATTTGTATCGTTGATTTGATGATTTTGATGGCTTCTTCGATACTTTTCACGGATTTCAAAAGATCGTCGACATAAAAATCCTTCATAATAACTTTCACAGCCTCCTCATCAAATTCACTTTCGTTGTCTGTTCCACTTCTTTTCAGGGCATAGTTGGAACAACTTGGGGAGGAATTTCCACCGAATATATGGACAGTCATGCGATGATCTACCAAATCTTTAGAGGTATCCCCATCAGGCCACCAGAGGTATCGCAAATAATCCCGTTGATTCGGCGGCACCTTAACCTGATAGAACATGGACTCGATATCCGCCATAAACGCTACTGGTTCCAACCGGAATCTACACAGAATTCCAACTAGCAGATTTGTCATATCTGGGCCTTGCATGAGTCGTCCGTTCAGGGAGACGCCTTTGTATGTAGCAGTACAATCAAATACTACTCTGATCTTCCCAGGCTTACGCGGATGATAAACTCCATGGTGGGGAATATACCACACATGACCAGGTTCCCCTTCAACTTCCTGCTCTGGAACCATCTCCGCGAAACCTTGGGTCGTCAGGTTGTTCTTTGAAGATCGAATTACTTTCAAGCTTCTTCTTGATCCATTTCAGCCTTGCCAAGGCCTGACATTTATTATTTGGAAATGGAAGTTGGTTTATTAAAGGCAGCGGGAGTTGATATTTTCCATTTACAAATTTTACTTCCTTTTCCATTAGTGATAAAAATTTTTGGTCGTGAATGGATACGTAATCACTTTTAATATTCTTGAATGCGTTCATTTCTGAAAAATCAGCATCGTACATTCTTTTCAGCATCCCCTCAATTGTTACATCCCGTAATTCATCTTGTTGAATTAGGTGAAGTGCAGCAACTTTGTCAGTGGAGGAATCTTTCACAGCAATTCTGTTGCATCGAATTTTCTGCTTCTCCCCTTTGCGACGAAGCACAGGTCCGACAAGACTCCATCCCAACCTTGTTTTTAACCCATATGGTCCATTTCCATCGGATGGAATTACCTTTATCGGTTCTAGCGCTTGTGGGCAATTGGCTCCAATAAGCAAACCAATCGGTATTCCAGGATCGTATTTGTGAAAGGAATGCTTTATATGTCGCAAATGAGGCCATTCAGCAACTTTCTCGGGAGTAGGTATTTCCATGGGATCTATTGGAAGATGTCTTCTACTGTAACAACTCTGTATTGTTACTTTGAAATCTCGTGTAATGGGCTCTACCATCAAGCCGGTTATTAGACAAGAATCTTCACGACTCTCGCTTGTGAGAGTCTTCACGACGATCGTCGACGAAATACCGGTTAAATTCAAGCGATGAACGATTTCATCGGTTATGAACGTACCCTGACTGCAATTATCCAACATAGCATAGGTGGTGATTGACTCAGCAGACTTTGGATGCGACAACACCACAGGCACTACAGACATGCTGATGATTTCTACGTTGTTATCTGTCTTGCAACAAACAGATTTCTTCGTTCTTGCAAATGCATTTGAGATTTCAGGCTCCTCATCTTCCTGGTTTTCATTATTTTCCTTGTCGTTCTTGTTGGTCCTCTTTGGTCGGATGAAACCATGCAAAATGGTTGGGTGCCTCTTTTTGCACGTCTTGCAAGACAATTTGTTTTCGCAATTTCTTGCTTGGTGATTGCTGGTAATTGGTTCCAAACACGCGAAACAAAGCTTCTTCTCCCAAACAAATTTGTTTCTTTCCTCTACGTCTATTTTTATTATTTTTCGACAATCTTCCAATTTATGTTTGTTCGAACAGTAGAGACAATCTCTGGTGACGCCCGTCAGGTTTGTTTTAAGTTTGGGTGGATCTTTCTTGTTTTTTACGTCATTATCCTTTTTATTCTTCAATTCACTGATGGCTTCTCTAGAGTAGAGGGGATCATTTTCAAGCGTTGTCTCTTGCTCCATGAAGTCAACAAAATCCCTCAGCTCCGCTTCGTGATGGTTTTTCCGACGGACGTTGAGAACCGTCCGATTCCATCTTTGTTGTAAGGCTTGTGGGAGCTTTGATTGAAGTTGTCTGAGGACTTCTGGAGAGTTTAGTTCACCTTTTATTTGTCTCTCCAAACCACCGTAGCATTTTATGAGGAACGTATAGAACTTTCTGAACGCTTCAGAATCACCAGCACGGAGAGTGGGCCATTCTCTGAGCTCCTTTCTGTAGGCATTTGCAATTCTGAATTGATCACCGTAGGTTTTCTTCAGAAGATCCTTTGCTCTTGAGTAGCAATGTTCTGATGTATCATATATACAGCTTTTGATCAATTCTTTTGGCTCACCAGTTGTGTAATTGATCAGGCGAGTCAATCGACCTTTATTACTTTTGATCTTGGTCTCAACAACTGCTTCAAATGTGGTCATGAAGTATTGGAAGTCAAGCACATTTCCATCAAATGGGTCAATTTTGATGTCTGGTGCACTTTGCTGTAGCAGTAATTCGCATAACACCCTTTCTGTGTTATTTCCAAATGGGTTTGGAGATTCCTGCTCATTGTTAATGTTCCAGTCTTTGTTAACATCAACTGAATTATCGACCACTTGCGGTTGCGCGGTGTTTTGTGGCACATCAGGAAGAAATTTGGGAATTTTCTTTACCAACTTTGGATGACTTCTAGCGCCTTCATAACCGGAGCCAATGACACCTATACAACCATTATTCACCCAAGATTGGCACTTCGCATATGAGCGGATTTGTTCATCATCCGTGTCCAATGGTCTTGAGAAATGAGTTTTTTCATCTTCATCCTTGGCTTCTTTATATATGCTGAGTTTTGCTTCTGCCAAAGCAACCTGCTCTTTAAGCTCCAATCTTTTCATGCTTGCTTCAGCTTCCAGTTTTGCTTCTAAAAATGACGCCTTTGTCTTCAGTTGCGCTAACTCAGCCCTTTGATCCGCAGCACGACTACGCAAGGAAGATACTTGCGAACGACCTGAAGATCTTGTCTCTTTCGAACGTGTCGAGGGCGATCTGTGCGATCTATGCGACTTTCCAACTGACTTCGGGTGAATAATAACATCAGCTTTTAGGCTGGTAGTTGCCCGATCAACAACGGGGAACTTTGATGATTTAGGAGTTGTTAATCCAAGAGCGTCATCTCTCAACAGAGCATTTGTGTTTTCGTCAGCATGAAGCTTTGATTTTTCATACTGGTTCCACGCCCATTCATTTCTTTTTAGCCAATCATTACAATGATGCTGAAAGAGTCGAACCCTATCCTCAAGTCTAGTCAATTCTGCATTTAAATCTTCCTTCAGTTCTTCTGAATTCGCTAATGCCATACATTCATGACTGTAAGCTTTAAATTCAGACAGTTTTACGCCAAGGATGTCCACGTTGTTAAAGATGAAGGCATAATTTTCATCCGATAAGGCAATATCCATTTCTGCAATCAGTCGATCAATCTCAAGGAGCACCTTTCGCTTGAATGATTCCTTCAAGGAAAATATATATTCCTTTCCCTTGCTAGTCATTTTCTTGGTCCGAGCAAGTGGGAGAGTATCTGAATAAGACATGATATGACGGAAATAACGTCACCAAGACTACAGCAGCTTGAACCAAGCAGAACCAAATGAACGTTGGTTGGAGAACACGAGACAAAGAATTGCCTCACAACAGCACAGGACGACGGGAATACCAAGATTGCAGCACGTCGAAATGTGGATATGACGGAGATAACGTCACCAAGACTACAGCAGCTTGAACCAAGCAGAACCAAATGAACGTTGGTTGAAGAACACGAGACAAACAAATTGCCTCACTACAGCACAGGACGACGGGAATACCAAGATTACAGCACGTCGAAATGTGGATATGACGGAGATAACGTCACCAAATCTACAGCATCTTGAACCAATCAGAACCAAATGAACGTTTGTTGGAGGACACGAGACAAACAAATTGCCTCACTACAGCACAGGACGACGGGAATACCAAGATTGCAGCACGTCGAAATGTGGATATGACGGAGATAACGTCACCAAGACTACAGCAGCTTGAACCAAGCAGAACCAAATGAAAAGTGGTTCGAGAAAATTTATACGTGGTACAGGACGTGATAAGAAGAATTTACTCTCGACAAAAAGATGATCATCAAAGAAAGCAGAAAGATATTTCGGTGAGCAAATACAACAATTTTCTTTTAGTTTATCCGAAACAGAAGTCAGCGACTAAAACATCTTTCGTTTTTATTTCACGCCTGGTCACCAAACCCCTGACGTCACCTTATCTCCATCATATCCACAGTTTACTACTATGTTACTGCGCGTTGTTGTTCGGTTCACATAAAAAGACAGAATTTTGTAAGATTCAACAGTTTCTTTCCAATAATAAAGTACAAATCCTCAAAATCCGTAGTAAACTGTTCTCGCTGTTCACAACGCTAAGCAACTGTTTTACACAGAAATACAACTCTTTTTATACACAAAAGTGACACAAAAACATAACAATTACTGCACAGCTACGATACGCACGACTAACACACACAATGACATTAGCGCACCACAAGGGACAACTCAAACACACAAACTATAATTGTCTCTAAACGAAATCCCATAGGGGCCATTTCATGTACGAAAAGAATACGATGAATGTCATTGCAGGGTATGTGCCAAAGCCTTCCAAAAAAAGCATATGGTGAATATATTTTCAAATAAAGCAAAAGAAAAACAATTGGCAACAAAAAATTATTAGAACATGTGGACTTGATATTACACAAGAGGATTTTTTAACAAAGTTAATATGTAGAAACTGTCACACGTTTATAAATAAAATGTGGGAATTTCGAAGGTCATGCCAAACTAATCAAATCGAGCTCCGACAAAAAGTTTCCATTAAGCGGCTGAACACTTTTTCACCCAGGAAAGACCAGGACAAAAAAAAGGTGTTATTGGACACTACACAATGTTTAAATTAACCAAGAAAAAGGTTACAAATGTCTGTTTCTGACAATAAATCTGAAGAAAAATCAAACAACAATATAGCAACACAGGATATTTACAACAACACATCAACAATAAATATTAAATCTGTATATAAGACAGTGACATACTTTTATCTGAACCTTTTAATATATATCAGCAAAATGCCATTGAGAGAGCAATCCATATGTAGAGGACGATTTGGTACAAGAAATAATGAATAGAGTGACAAAGGGAATTGTTCAGAGAATGGGGGCAAATATGCCAGGCTGCCCCGGGGGTAGTTTGTATCAGGTCGTACTAATACATGAAATTCTAACTGTTTTTTATCTCTATAATTTTTTCAAGGCGACATAATTAGTTTATAATAATGCAATTTTGGATTCATGCCAAAGCTCTCGAGCTCACGACGATCCATCGTCTGGATGGATTTAAGGTTTTGGATTTAAGTCAGGAAAAATCAGTTCCTACAGAATTTCACCTGCTAAATAAGGCGCGCATTGGAGGAGCTATACATTATTCTGTCATACTGAGACGTAAATGGCAAATCGTCGTAAAGCAGAGGATATGGCTTGGATACAAAAATCATGCATTTTTTGAGAAGAAAAACATCTATGTGGAGTGTTCTGACTAATGAATTTAATTAAAGCATGTAGAAAGTTTAACACCCTTGTATACAAGGCTTTGTTTTGCATGTCTCTTTGGTCAAAATACTCGATTTGGTCTGACTTACAGAACCTAATTTTATTTATCCGCCCCTAATACACAATTTACGAACATGCAAGTGATGCAACTGGAGATGCTAATCTAATCCTTTTCTCCATCAAAATCTAGATCGTTATCATATCGACCATATTTCAACTCGTGCCCAGGACTTCTTTCGTTTGACATGAAAAAGAAGCTCTGAAGACGAGACTGCCCGAATGCGCTGAAAGGTTGGTTCTATATATGTGATTTTAAACCGACCGCGGTTTCTTGTTTCTTATTGGATTATCGTTTTTACCTGTTCAAATAATAATAATAATAATAATACATTTCTTTGAGGTACATCTGTAAAAAAGTAGTTAAGTTGTAAAAACGTAAAAAAATATCAAAGAAGTACAAAGTATGAAGAGAAAAAAGGTTTCATCGAAGTCTATGAAAATAAAAAAAAATGGTTCGGAACTTTGTTCGACTTTCATTGAGATTGACATTTCAACATGTTGCAAGCTGACTTAATTCGTAAGAATTAGTCTTTTGCTGCACTTATGACGCAAAAGAAGAAGTTATGTTTCTAATCCCGTTTTCATGTTCTTCGGTATTGAATTTGAAAATTTTGTTGCGGATTCACGATAAAAGAGAAAGAATTTTGAGTTTCACGTGTAAACGGTTGGCGGAACAATTTCTTTTTTTAGTAAATTACTCATGAATCCGTAACAATTTGTTTCAGTGTAAACGTGGTAAGTTATGAATAGGAGAAATGAAAAACTGAAGTCCTTTGTTCCAAAACTCACAACGATGGGCGTAGAAAATAATTTTTGCACGTTTTAATTTTCGCAAGAAAATGGGTTTTTTATTGTGAATTATCCTCCCAGAAGAAATTAAAGCTAACGGCGAACTCATTTACAAAATTAAGACTTTCTCAGATCCACAAAACCAAGCTTGGCCGCAGCATCCCAAAGCGCAGTTAACCCGCAGAATCAAATAGACTGGGGGATAAGTGTCGCCCATGAAAAAAAAATTTCCAAGAAAACATATACGCGAGGCTATGGAAGCCCATGTTATACAGGTAACTCCCGGTAACTCGAACCTACAAGGGACCAGAGGAAACAGTTTGACTTAACGAATGTTCGACTTAAGCGAAGAGCCCGTTAATTCGAACTTAAACAAAAATGAGATATTAGTTCGAGTTAAGGACAAAAGTGTATGGTAGACATTTTAAAAAAACAACTTATAATTTAAAAGAGGACTGTGACTTGTAAGGAAGTAACTTTTGTTACGTGCAAGAATTTATTTATTTTCTAACTTTCCCCAGCCATCCATCTGACGCTTTAAAATTTGTAAGGTTGAAACTTTCAGCATATTGAATAGCCTTCCCTTTTATCATATTGCCATATCCGACGAAATTAACTTAAGAGGGACCAAAAAATGGTTCGAGAAAACGAATGTTCGAGTTATCCGGGGTTCGAGTTAACGAGTAGTTTTTATAAGGAAGTATTAAGAAATGTCCAAGGGACCGTAGAAAACAGTTCGAGTTAATAAAAGTTCGAGTTAACCAATGTTCGAGTTACCGGGAGTCTACTGTACTTCATATTCCGTTTACACCATATATTGAAATATTATTAGACAATTTTCCCCCTCCTAACAGGGTGAACACGTTGTTTCATTATTATCGGGCTTTAGTAAATAATTTTTTTAGCGGAAATGGGCTCACATAAACATAAAAAAATAGAAAAATTTAACAAAAAACAATTTGATAACAGAGAAGAAAAAGATTTCCATTTCAGTAAATATACAAACATGTATACTTAAAATAATTTTGTTGTCCATATGAACCAATGAATCAAAGACAAGATAAAGCTAAAGTTGAGGAACACAGTAATCAAGCGCGCCAAGAAATAACCAAATAATTTCATAAGTTCTTCGAATATTCACACATAAATACAACATCTAAATATAGATTTAAAAAATACATTGACAATATCTTATCCATATTTGGTATGTGCCCTTGAGGCTTCGAAAGTATGGGGGAGGTGGATAAAGTGCCAGCTGTCCATAATTTCTGACAGAATTATCCTGATGACATAAAACTTAATACAACCGTAGTATAAGACAAAAGGAATAAATCAGCATTTTTGTTTGACGTCATCACCAATTTCAAAATCAGGGAAAATATCGTCACCTATCAAATCGCTCTTGAGAACGTTCTAGGAAATATTTTGTCCTCCTTTTTTGATTTTCTTTTAGTAGTATAAATAGTTTATACCATATCTTTCAGTTTTTGCACACAAGAATGGGTAAGTCCTGGCAAAATTCTGAAAAATCTGATATATTTTATACACTGGATATAAATTGTCAAAATTAGGTAAAATGGATTCAACTGGTAGCAAAAATTGACCAAAATGTTCAACTTAAAACATAAACACTTTGTGAAACTTCCATGTTTATATGGTCATCAGATTAGAATTTATAGCATTTTCCATTTTAGAGAATTTATTATGGTGGTACTGAGCAACGTCTTATAAATAATAACGTCACCACCAGATAGAGTCAAAATTTTTGAAACAGATGCCATATTAATAGTCAAAGTTTTCTATGGAGCAAGTAATTCATTGCAATTTGCTGCAGGAAATGTTATGCCCCATACCAAATAGGGTTAACTGAAAATATTATTTCAAAATAATTTAGAGGGAGTTATGACATTATCCTGGATTGCTGTAACTTTGTTGTGTAGTTGTTTATAACGCAGCTTACATATTTCAGTCGATTGCACCTAAAAGTATGACAAATAGTTTATAAATAACATAGTTCACAAAAAGGTTTTCAAACATGCTTAACGTTTTTGAAATTCTACCTTCTAAAAATGCCATGCAGTCCAACTCTGACAAGGCGGCATCTAAAAATTGCAAAAGAAGGCTTGAAACCCTCTTATTATTTAGTGTCACAAGTTCTGAGTTAATATTGACTGGTGATTGCATGTCGCTTACTATTCTGTAGTGTTAACTCAGATAACATTAGTTGAACAGGCAAAGAAACGTTCTACGTCTACACCATTATTACAAAGAACAAACTAAAGCCGATACAACTAAAGCGGAAAGCAAAGAATAAAAATCACATGTTACCAATGTCTTTCTTTTGGACTGTTTTTCTTTTTGCTTGTCTTGTTCTTTTATACGCTTCCTGTGCTTGCATTTGAACAAAAAGTTCCTACAAACAATAAAATTTGTATCAGTATTAACAATACAACATGAGTCGCAATAAATTAAAAAAACTAATTCTAATTACCGCTGCTTTAGTTATGAGAAAGACAGACTCTTGGCTCGCAATCGTTAAGTCTGGATCCATTTTCATAATGGTTCGGATTCTTGTATGTGGAAAGCGATTGACATCTCTTGTTTTGGATGATTTCTCTGGTTGACTTTTGGGACTATTCTCATTGTTGATGGTATCCAACGCAAGCTCCTCGTTATCATTTTCAATTGTACTTTGATCATCATTTTCCATTTTTACAGTGATATAGTTGCTAGAAAAGAATTTCTATCAAAATAATTTTTTGAGGAAACTGGGTTGACTGTTCAGAGTTTTTTTAACTGTCCATCCTGTAAATAACACATTAAAAAAAATTGGATATTTGTCAGGTGATATACATTAAGGCCATACATATTTACAAAGTTCATTATTCACCATCATATTGTAAGCTAAAGGCCTGTATATTTTATCTTGTTACTGTATATACTTTAGTTCATTTTACAGGAAAAATATATTACTTACTCACTTATAGCTTCAAATAGAAATGCAGTTTCTTACCGTTGTCACAGCATTCTATTTAAGAATTACAAAGTGATTTGTGATAAAACAAAAAAAATTACCAGCAAAGACAATACGCAACTGGATCCTTAAGACTTTCTGAAAACAGCTACTAAGTTGATAAAATTCTCAGCATTTTGTATTGCCCATTTTTTTAATTTTAGATACTAGTACATGTGAGGAATTACATATGTCAGTTTTGTCTCTGATAGCCAAAATAATATTCAATCAAAAATAATTTCGATCTCGTGCTCTAAAAATATTCACTTGTACTGCTATTTTGAACATGATTCAAGGCAGGTGTTTATAGTTTTATCTTGCTCGCTCGCTACATGACAACATTTGCTTCTGACAAGCCATACCTGCTAAATGATAGTGATAGTAAATTATGAAAATTCATGAAAATAAATACTTTCTAGAGAACGTCACAATTATAACAACCATACTCAAAGACCTTACTGTATCCTTAAAGCTTACTCCCATGACAAAAACTTTTATCTAAATTAACTCAAATTGATGTGCAGATTAAGAAAAAAATATGACTTGATAATTATGACCTATAGTAGATTATATTGCAAGACATCGATAAGAGTCATTTTATTAGAACTGAGAAAAAGCAATCTTATGATTTCGGCATGAGTCAAGTAGAAGACTTTGGAACAGCATGAACATCTATTGTTTGACAAAGTTTGTGAAGCTAGAAAAAAGCAAACAGTTTTCAATAAAACAACAACACAGCATCAGTTTTTGTTCCGAAGTATGCAGTTGCGTCACAATACTTTTATTTTTATTTGCATACTCCACTAAATCACATACCGAAAATTAGAATTAAAATGAACAAATAAAAATGATTGGTTTAACCAGTATCATCCACGAGAATAAATCACGGGGCAGTATTTAGATTAATCAGCCATCATGAAATGCTGTATGCATCTTTCTAATCTTTCTAACATATTACTCATATATCAAACTTTAAATAGCATTCAAAATATTTTCAATCTGAAATATCAAAGGTCAGCTCATGTAACAATGCTCCTCAAAAACCTTTGGTAAGAACTTCCTCTTTTGGACTGAAATCAATTTGCTATATGTCTATTCTTTCTTGGAATAGCTTCCAGCATTTACACCAACATCATTACCTTGCCTCTGTTGACTTCAATACACTGAAACGCTTATGTGAAAAACATATTTTTTAAGCCTCTATGTATTGGATTAATCACTTTGCTTTGACTATTTGTTAGTTATTTATGTATTTATTTATTTTTCCATTATATATTTTATTTTATTTTTCTGTTTTTAATTATAAATTGGTAGTAAACCATGCATAATTTGTAAAACGATCTTATTTAGGTGGCCATCACATCGAATTAGTTTTTACTATTTGATGGTCTCCTCACATTTATTGTCCTATGTAAATACTACTACTAATTACTACTACTACTGCATGCTGTTTTTATGGTCAAACCTTTATATAGACTGTTTCTTCAAATCTTTAATATGTTTTAGATATTGGTTATCTTTGCCATTCAGTTACATTTTGAGTTTTGTTTAATTAAAATTTCTATTGTGAAGGTGAAAAGTCCATGTTGCACAACAAAGATAGATAGATGTGCATATTTTACATGGCTAGCCTCACAAATATTTTGAGGGATATACCCTGTCCAAACAACACCATGTAACATCCAACGGCTCACACAGTGTGCTATCTCCCCAATTTCCCTCACAAGGCTTTGGTTAACCCAAGGCTATGGTAACATTAACTCAGCCATATTAAGTTGCCGCCAAGGGGAATTGAACTTGTCTACAATATAATTGATCTTACGCACAAAGTTTGAGAATTATAACCACTAAGCTAAGGTGTCACAAAAGAAGAGCCTAGAAGGAGAGCATCATGTCTGCAAGAATGCTGGCTTGAGTGCCCAGGGTCCTGCAAACTACCTTAAGATTCCCTTTTAAACAAGGTGCGCAAGTTATCATTAAATATTTAAAAACGCATTGATGGACTGATTTTTTACGAACCTTTTAGTTTTGATTTGCTGATCGACCAGCCCAGTGTTTTAAAGGCTCACACCAGATATTATTTGCAACACATTGGTTAAAATTATTACATTACATGGAAAATATTCATTAAAATGTCTTCAACAAGATTTGTGCTGCGCCATAATAGAAAATTTTTTGTTGACAATCCCTCTTAGCTAGTAGTCTTCTTAGGCTGTAAAAACCTTCACAGTTTTCGCAGTTTTTTGTTACACTATTTACAAACAAACAGCATTACGTCAATATCTAGCTGAAAGGAAATGCATCATAATGCGTTTTAAGAGATCAGAAATTGATTAAAAAAAGTTATCATAGCTAACTAAGCAGATTCGTAAAGATCAGGTATTTCTGACAAACGTTGCAATGTTCCATACAATGTCATTTACTGTACGAAGTTGGGCTTTTTTGCCGTATCGGCAAGAGTGACCATCTTCGTACAAAACTGACCATCTGCGTACAAAACTGGCCATCTTCGTACAGCGGCAAATTTTGTAGGAGAAGTAAAGTAGGCCCAACTTCGTAGACAGTATTTTAAATTGCACAGAGTTGGTATGGATCAGAAAAATTAAGATAAGTAGGAGAGACATGCCCAGGCCCAACCTTGTACACAACAGAATTTGAGGCTGTATAGCTAGCTACGAGATTGGTACTGATCCAACCCTTGTTATCCGTTGCCCAAAATTGACTGAGGTTTTGAATAATCGAGAATGGTCAAAACGGGACGGCTTCTACCAACGCGGGTCGGGTACTTCTTTTCGTCCTGCTTTTCTGCGAAAGCAGTTATCGCTAGCCATGCCACGATGCAAGTAGTATCCGTTATCTTGTGTTGTCTTGTTATTTGTGCAGTATTAAGGCAGTTTTTTCAGCAGCGATTGATTGTTCCTGTAGCTAGCTAGCTTAGCTCTAGCTAGTGACTTATTTTACTAGAGTACTTAAGCTTGCTACAGACAGATTTCTTTGTCTACATTTTAACTAAGGGCTCTTCTAACATGTGTCTGGCATGTAAAAAAGATGCTAGTGAGCTAAAACTTTCAAATGCCCTTTCCCATGAATTTCTTCAAACAATAGTCAGTGAGGTTTTAAACTTATCGAGAGTGTGGCTGGATTGCAACAATGGTTATAAAATGGATCTTGAATTCTTCCAGTCAGAATGTCACATGGTACAACTTTCAGTTTAGGAAAAACACGGACGTTTCACGGCCAAACTCTCACAGAAGAAGCTTTCATTAAACAAGAAACTACAAGTATCTGAATTAAAGTATATAAGGCTAAATTAGCAAAAACTCACCTAAAACTACACAGTACAGGCCTCGTCAGGAATGGCGTGCGATCACACGCACACACACATCATGTTTGAATGTTCCCATGCGATCTTCGCACGCCAAAAAATAACACTAAATACCTCAGGCGCACGCGAAACACGTGAAAAGGTGGCGGCTGTTATTGCTGGAAAACACTTTATGGCTGTCCTATCTGATGGTTCCCAAGCCCGTAAAACTGGGAATGAGAAAGAGCTAGTACTGGTACGTACTGAAAAAGAGGGGCTTCCTGTGTATTATGTGGTCTCTCTTCTCGAGATGACAGATTTCGGTGGTTCTGATGCTGAAAGTCTGAAAGCGGGTTTAGACAGTGTATTCGAAAACGGAAACGTACCATTAGACGATTATCAGACAAAGCTCGTATCAGCGACGGCAGACAGAGCAAATGTGAACATGGATATATACCATGGGGCATTAACAAGGATGGACGAGGAGCGCCCTTGGCTTGTGGTGATCCACTGTGTGAATCACCGGCTCGAGCTTGCGATTAAAGATGCGATCAAAGCTCTACCGAAATTTATGGAATGTGATTCCTTCTACAATACAATCTTCTACTTGTTTAAAAATTCAGGCAAGTTGAAGACTGAAACAAAAGAAGCTTGTGCTGCTCTAAACATCACACACTATCCTTTACCGAAAATTCATGGTACACGCTTCATAAGCCATCGAAGGCGCGGATTTGCAAAGTTGCTTCATATTTGGCCAGCCTTAATCACAACATTCTCAAATGCTTTAGCCAGAGATTGTGGTTGTCGCTCTGAAACACGAGCAAAAGTACAGGGGATTTTACGAAAGTTGAAATCATATGCCTTTCTTTGTCAAACAACAGCCTACATGGATATATTGGACTGCATATCACCCCTCTCGTTAGTTTTCGAAAAAAGATTGTTGATGGCTTATGAAGTAAAACCAGCTGTCGAACAGACAATTTTGACGCTGGAAGAAATGACAAATGAAGACGACGACACAATAAACAGTTTTCTGAGAAAGTTCAATCTACGTGATGAAGATAACCTTGTAAATGTCGCGTCGGAATACCCAAAGGCAGGTCATGAACGAAGAAAAGCTGGGAACCGCGAATTCATTGGTATCGAATTGAACATGACGAATTCTACTGAAACCGGGTGTCAAGATGCCCTAGTCATAAGGAGTAAGGCGATCAAAACTATCATCCCACTGATAAAGGATCCTTTCTTATCTTTTCTCACCAACAACGACATATTTAAAAGTATGATGTGGGTGGATCCACAATACTGGGAAGAAGATCGAACCAAGAATGGAGTGGAAGCAATAAAGACTTTGATCACCAAATTCAAATCACCACTTGAAGCAGCCGGTTTTGAGAAAGACTAAGTGTTTAACGAATGGAAGGCTGTACAAACACTTGTAAAAACGCAATACAAAGCTTTTAAGAAAACCACTGACGTTTGGGCCAACTTGATTTGGAGTCAACAAAAGAAATATCCGAATATTTTAATGCTGGTTGAGCTCGTAATATGTATGTCTTCCTCAAACAGTGCTGTTGAGAGAGTTTTTAGCTCTTTAACAACTTTGCTTTCAGATCGACGTTTGAGTATGAAGCACGCCACCATGGAAGACGCCATGATAATCACCGGAAACAACACTATTTGGACGGAGGCAGAAAAAGAGGAAATACTCGAAGCTGCAGTGGAAAAGTACATGTCGAAATGTAGGACAACAAAACTTGCAGATAACTCCCCAGAGAAAGCACCCCGAGTTACAGTAGCAATCTCTGATGAAAGCGATAAGAGTGAAACCGACGATGATAATTCGAGTGATGATAATTCGAGTGATTGTTCACACGATGACAACACTTTTTTTTCTTAAGACGAATAAGTTTTAAATTATTTATTTTTAAGGTTACTTGCTTGTTTTTAAGAGTTACAGTGCTGATCGCGAGTAAAGCTACACATCTTTGAGAGTACGAGTACAAATAAATGCGAGTAAAATAGTTCAGAGTAAGAGTACAATGTGAGTGCGAGTAAAATAAATGAGAGTAACATTTTTAATAACGCGAGTAAGCAATAATTAAACTACTCACAAGTAAATCTTTAAAAAAATATATCATGTTACTCGCGAGTTATATTAAAGAAAAACATTTATTTATTTTTTTAATTTAGTTGCTCTTTTTAAATTAAAAAAAATTAAAAAATAAATTTTAAAGTTCAACTTTTCTGTCTACTTCTTTAAATGCTTTCGCTACTTTCGTTATGTGAAATCACTTCCAGCATGTTCTTTCGCAAGCACAGAGTCAGCATGATATCTTATTATAGTTATGGTGATCAATTGCCACATGCAGAAAGACTTTTTCTTGTGTTGTTTTGAAAATTATACAGAATGTGCTGATGTTGTTTTGGAAGTTATTTATAACGGAGGAGGGTGTTACGACGAAAATTTTCTGTCTTGTCTATTTTAGCTAAAGAAAATAATTTTGTTATAAATCGTCATAAAAATTTTAGTCTTTTGTTTAACCACGTAACTACTTTTATGATTACAAAGTTGGCGTCTAGTATTTTTCGCTTGCAGCCCTTTCTTTGTTTGAGTTAAAAAATACTTAACGTATAAATTTAAAAAAATAAAAAATAAACAATGAACGCGTATCGCACATTTTAGTTTCGTCGCAACAAATTACCTGCTTTAAAACATGGCAAAATTAGTGTTGCTGTATGCGAGTTCTATGGTTACTTGAGAAAAAAAATGGAACAATAATGAGCACACGCCATCACACAACATTAAAAATTATGCCGTGTGAACATCGCACGCCTCAAAATGATTGAAAAGTGTCATGGTGTGCGAAGCTCGCACGCCAGCATTTTTCTACCTGACGAGGCCTGCAGTATGACAGGTTTGAAGTTAAAAAACAAAGATTCTACGAAAAATTCTTCCTCTATTTATAAAAAAGTGAACAAACAGCGTGTTTTCCCTCAAATCATAATGGCTACCCTGAAAAATACAGGCATGTAATTGGTTAAAAAGTATCACGTCATATTTTCTGACCAGGAGAATAGATCTAAAGCTATAGTTTGAGCTTTTTTAAATCATTTCTAGCCCAAAACAATCTGCCCAGGGTAAAATCAGAAATAAGACATAATCCTAAATATTTTGAGCCTTAAATGTTTTTTAACTTTCCTTGGATAAGTTAAACAGGTATATTTATATAAAAATTTCAAAAATGGTTGCAACAGAACTTGTCCATATGTCAAGATGTATTAGCTCTATGTACCTAAAGACAGAAAAACTCCTGTTACTTTAGCACCCATCTGGTTTGTACACAATAAAAATGTACATATAGAAAGAACTTCACTGTCATGAATTATCGAAAACCAGCTTACATTACATTCATTCTTTTAGACAACATAAGGTTAAAATAATATTTTTAAAGTCTTTTATTCATCTTTTACTTATACTTTACTTAGTATAAATAATAAGAAAGAAATTGTTCATTTGCATGTGCAATGATGTAGTGACTCAGCTAGACAAACTTGTTTCAGAACTAGCAGAGCAATTAATGCCTCAGCTATTATCTCATTTCCCAGAAATGGGCATGTTTGCATGCACAGGAGTTTTCACATGCTTCTTATGGATAGGCCTGTTTTAATGCGTAAGGCTGGAATACTATTCAGTGCTGGTGTTTTGTTTTCTTGAAGAGCTTAGAAATTTATAAAGTGTTTATGATCCAGCTTTTAGTTGGTATTCTGTTAATTCGAAGACACAAATATACAGGTGCAAATCCTGTCTGGATCTTCTATTTAGTTTTTATCACACCAGTGTTTATTTAAGAATACCAAAGTTTTGCTATTGAAAAGTTTTACCATGTTTCTCTATAGAGCAACCTTTATTGCTGACCCAAATTGACCAAATCCTTTCTGGTCACTATGGGACAACATTTATTGTTGACCCAAGTTGACCAAATCCTTTCTAGTCACTATGGGGCAACTTCTGTTGTTGACCCAAGTTGACCAAATCCCTTCTAGTCACCATGGGGCAACTTTTGTTATTGACCCAAGATGACCAAATCCTTTCTAGTCACTATGGGGCAACTTTTGTTGTTGACCCAAGTTGACCAAATCCCTTCTAGTCACCATGGGGCAACTTTTGTTATTGACCCAAGATGACCAAATCCTTTCTAGTCACTATGGGGCAACTTTTGTTGTTGACCCAAGTTGACCAAACACCCTTTAGTCAGCTTGGTCAGCAATAAAATTAAAAATTCTATCATATCTACAACTTGAAAAATACAGAGGAATGTAGTTTATTTGCACTTTGAAGTTGGTTTTTTAATGTGCTTTGTAAAGCGTCTGCAGAAAAATATTAGTTTGCTAACTCTGTCAATACGGGTCAACTCCCGTGAAAACGGGTCGGGTCCAAAATTCGGTTAATATGACGGGGCAAGAGGTCAATACGGGTCGGAACAGGTACAACCATGCATGAGATGGTGGTTAAAAAGTAACATTTACAGAATATTTAAGATATCATGCTTAGGGAATATATTTAACAACGTTTAGATATTCATTTCTGAACCAAATTAATCGTTGTATAATTTTTTGTATAGACCTTTTTGAATGTTTACATTTTCCGCGGTAAGCCCTTTCGGCTTTAACAATTGTGTGGCAGGCAAAAAGATGGGGGCGCTAGGTGAAGTGAGGTCCTTTTTAGTCTGTTTCTTCGCACAAAGGTATCATTACAACTTTATATGAATATTATGTCAGTCAGAAGTTACCCATCTACACTCGATAATAGTTTAAAGCCTCAAAAATATTTCCGTAGAAAGAAATGGGCTGAAAAATACCTTTCTTCGGCAAGCTTCCGCATCTTTCTGCCTGCCACGCAGTTGTTAGAGCCAGAGGGGCTTACCGCGGAAAATGAAAACATTCAAAAAGGTCTATAGCAATTGTGTAATGCCTATCTTTTCGTACAAATGCGCGAAAAATGACCAACTCGTACAACGGGTCAAGTTCGTACGGAACATCAGACCCTTGTAACATAGAAACTACACAAAAGTCAAAATTTTCACTTTCGGCTACCATTATGAAACCGCGTCGGAGGAAAAGACTAGTAACTAGTATAGGAGGGACAAGAAGAAGTAAACACGCTCATTTACAATGGAGTTTGATATGATAAGCAAGATGAAAGTTGAAGAATTAAAAAAATATTTAAGAATGCGGGGTTTAAAGGTGTCTGGAAGGAAATGTGAGTTGGTGGCAAGGGTATTTTCTGCTAGTGAGAATAATGTAAAGCTGGTAAAAACTGCAGCGCAGGTAGAAGAGCAGTTAAACGAAGAGTATGTGAGCAAATTATTAGTTGAAGATGGTGTTATACCTGACCCAATGGACATTACTTCTGGATGGTTAGCGGAGGAAGACGGTGTATCGTTTTGGCCAATGATTACATATGGAAATATTTTTAATTATTTAACCTTTACTCCTAGCACACTGGGGAGTGACGACCTAAACGATTACAAAACAAGCAAAGCATATAGCTATTTTACAAATGGTTGGCTAGGACCAATAATGTACCATCCGATTGACGAAGATTCAAAGTACTGCTTTTTAAAAGGAGATTGTAGGCCTTCAGAACGATTAAATGATCCACCTCATAAACTATGGGTATGCGTTCTGAAAGGAGAAAGTAATCGGATTATGTCAGCACACTGCACCTGCATGGCAGGAATGTCCGAGACATGCAACCATATTGCTGCACTTTTGTTTCGAGTAGATGCTGCAGTAACATGTGGGCTGACAAATCCATCATGCACAGCCAAAGCTTGTGAATGGCTACCTAACCGAAAAGAAGTCAGACCACAGAAAATGATAGATTTGGTTTTAAACAGAGATGAAATGAAAAAATCTAAAAAGCAAAAGAGACCGCTGGTAGCAACTCCGAAAAGAAATTATAATCCTCTTGCTACATGTAAAATAAAGCCTTTAGAGCTTCAAAACATTGTAACTGCACTGAAAGACACTCTGCCATGTAGTGTATTGTTTACATCTGTTCCAACACCAAAGATAGACTTTATGAGAGAGATTGTTAAAACTGTTCCAGAACAAAAAAATGTATTATCTGTTAATGAAATGATTTCATCTAGTGATAACAAGATCACATTTCTCAGTAAACTAGATAGCCAAATGACACCAGAAGCCAGAAAAAAAATAGAAGAGATAACTTGTGGGCAATCAGAAAATCAGGCATGGTATTTATTTCGGAAGGATATTGTGACTGCATCAAAAGCACATGAGGTATTAACTAAAATGAAAAAGTTTAAAAAAGGGAATCTTAATGTTAACCTCTGGTCCCTTTTTCAGAAAGTGTCTGGGTCTGTGTTTATCAACCCAAATATACCTGCACTGAAATATGGAAGAGAAATGGAGCCTGTTGCGTTAGCCGCATTTAAAGAAGAAATAAAGAAAGAGCATAAAAATGTAGAAGTGCGGTCTTGTGGCTTATTTATTGACGGTGACGTGAAGTTTGTTGGTGCTAGTCCTGATGGGTTGGTGACTTGTTGCTGCTGTTCGCCTAGCTGTCTGGAAATAAAGTGCCCCTTTTCAATAAGCCACAAGTCCCCAACAGATGTGGTACTTGATTTTCTGGTTGAAAGGAATGGAAAGAAGGTGTTAAAAAAATCACACAAATATTACACGCAGTGTCAATTGCAAATGTATGCAACAAATTTGAAAAAATGTTTTTTTATGGTTTGGACTTCGCATGGCTTTGTTATTGATGACATTTTGTATGATGAAGATTTTTGTAAAAATTTAATTGAGATGGTAAAGCTATTTTATGAAAAATTTATAGATTTTAAGTTTAATGTTTAAAACTAACTGATGTATTTGTATTTTTTGTGTATATATTTTAGAAAAAAATTGCGTAAAGCCTTGATCGTCTAATGTAAGACACCTACATTGTAGGAAATCCAGGTTCAAGTCCTGGTCAAGGTATTATGGATGTAATTTAGAGATAAAATGGTATAATATTTTGCAAATATGTAAAAATACATAACATTGTTAAAATGTTTTATGTCTGAAATACAGTTTCTGCTGCTATATTCTAACGTAAAATCATCTTGACCAGGACTTGAACCTGGATTTCCTACAATGTAGGTGTCTTACATTAGACGATCAAGACTTTTTTTTTTACAAATGCGTGAAAATATTAAATTTATACAAAAAACAGCTATAGCTATATACATAAATATACCTAATCAAATATAATAAATTAACTGTCCTTTTTTTTAGCTTTTTGAATTAACATGGATTTCAAGTTACAAAATGCAGCACATGTACGGACAATATCATCAACGTGATGCAGCATTGTAATTGGTAGAGGTGTCTGCAAGATACGATAAGTTTTGATACGCCGTATTGACCTTTCCACGTGTATTCTTAAGTTTGCCACGGATTTGGTTTTGCTGCATTCCATAAATGTCATTTGTGATTTTAACCTGGCTCCTGGAGGTACAACTAGATGGCAGTATCGTAAAAGGAGTTCCTCTGTGATCTGGAATCCTCTGTCTGCCATTATATTGTCTCCATATTCTAGTAATTCAAAAAAGCCACTGTCATTGCAAATAAATTTGTCTGAAGCTCTTCCCCCATAGCAATCAGATAAAAAGGTTATATAACCAGTAGGAGAAATACCAATTAAAAACTTTACAGTGTTATGATGTTTATAGTCTGACCATGTGACAGCTTGAACATTTAAGGACTTGGATCGTTCAATGAATATCTCAGAACAATCAATTATGCACCTTACATTTCCGTACCCCTTTTCCTTGTAGATATCAGGCATATGTTCCAAAATGCTTTCCTTTGGTATCCAATTAACTAACACATCAGCTAATGTTTTTCTAAGGAATTTAACCCACGACGTAAAAATGTTAGAACATAATGTTGTGGAGATGCAAAACCTATCTGCTAAATCCTCATTTAACAGACCAAGTCTCAGTCTCATTAATGTCAATAAAAACTCATTTTTTGCAGAAAGCTTTCTCGTGGTGGTATTGGAGTTATTATTTCGCCTTTTTATTTTAGAGTGTGTTGCTTTACGTGCTTTTGAACATCCCTTCCAATAAACCATACACGAAATGTAAGGCTTCAGAAGTGCAAAAATAGCATTAAAAGCTGCAATTGTCATTATTCCAGTATAAAAGTTCATTTTGGTGTCAGTTTTAATCTTTTGTGAACTAAATGGAGTATTTTGATTTTTTTGAAATAGGGCTTCTTTTTTCAGTCTTTTGTTTTCACGTGATAATGTCCCAATTTTTCTCGTCAACGACAATATCAAGCTCTTCTTATCTTTACAGACAAGGCATTGCTTGGTGCCTTCGGACAGGCAGTACTGATGATCTTGCGTAGGTGGTGTAAAAATGTCAACAGTCAATTGTTGATCAGGAGAACGTGGCGGTGACAAGAAAGGATTTGCTTCAGTTACACCAAGGGTTTCTCGATCATCAATTTTCTTGGATTTCTTTTTTGCTGACGGTAATGGGTTTTTAAACAGTGTTCTTCTTGAAGTACTCTGACGCATTTCATAACCCATATTTAGTGTAGGATTAGGGTTTTCCACACTTGGCACATTGTCAACAAAATGAATACTACAAATGCGATCACTGCTTTTTGGCTGCCACTGACTTTTATCTGGGTTAACTCTTTTAATAAGTTTTATCCACTTCTGTCTTTTTTCCAAATATCTGACAGGCCCAGGAAAGCAATATAATTTGAAGGGTTGCTCACAGCCACATTCTTTTTTCAGCACACCATGGTGAGTTTCACATTCACTATTCTTCCACTTTTCTAACATCCTTGAGTTGTTAGTGCATTCAACAACAGCGCAATTGACTGGCCCCATTGTAGTTTTAATAAAAACTGTTTAAAAATATAAGTTTGCTATGTATTATAAAATAAATATGTCTTTCTGCTCTTGAAACCCTCTTGAAATAACGCCGGCGCTTCTTGTCTGTCCCCTCTAAACTAGAGCCCAGTTTCCTTTATGCGCGGTTGAGAGCTACGGGGTTGATTGGTGTATACTATGGATCTGAGCAATAGTAGTTTGCGTGGGAAAACAAAGTGGATATAATTGCCTTTATATCTTAGTCATAGTTTTACGAGATATGTCGCTCTTGTACGATCATGGCCGTGAACTCGATCTGATGACATATTTTCAAGGAACAATGCGCGGGAACTGTGTGCAAATTTTTTTCTTGTAGCTAGTGTTTAGGTTTTTAGCTGTAAGATATAGAAGCCAAGCTTTTCCCTTACAGTTTTCCTAGCTATAATCCGACCAGTCATCAGAGTAGTAATCAAAATACTACGCCTAGGATTGCTACACATTTGACTTAGCTAGCTAGCTAGCAGGGGCGTAGCCAGCGTCAGTCAGGCTCTGCGATCGACTGACCTACTTTTTTCATCCCAACACGTCGTTTTTTTCACCGCCCCCGCCAACACATGGATGGGCGCACCGATTATGCATCGGCACAAATCTTTTCCCGGGCGGCGCACACAAGCTTCGCGCCTTCGCACGTCGTTTTTGCAGGATTTAGCAGTATCCACTTTGTTTTGCAGGCTGAGGTGTTGAATCTCTACTTTGTTTCGCAGATAGTTTTTTCGCAGGATTACATGCGAAATTTCAACCTCGATCCCAGGGCCTGTAGCGTTTTTTGATATGAGGATGAAACGCGTACGAGGCCCTGGTACAACAGACTTAATCAACCAATGAGATTGCGTTCACGGCTTTTTAAATTATCTTAAAAAGATAATTAATGCAGACGTTTTTTTGCAAGCACTGCATTTTTTTATCAACAACAAATATGGCGGTGAGCATTACGAAGATTTTTCTGGTTACTTGTTTTTATGAAGAAAATATTTATATTCACGTTATTTTTGACTTCCTTGCATCGTTTACAAATTTATCAAAGTTGTTAAAAAATTTTAAACATTACTTTTGTTTCCTCACGTCACTGATGGTGAAAAAGGCAGCTGACAACTCAAATGGAATAGTGCGACGAACATCCTGTCCTGCGAACGAAAGTAACAGGTACTCTCACCTTTTGTTGGACACAATACTGAAAATTTTATTTTTGTTTTCATATGCTAAAAAGTAAAGAAAAACTTCGTACAGATGCAACTCTGTAGTGTGTATGCTGACTAACTGGCTAAATGCTGTTGGCTTAAAGATGCACAAACACAACAAACACAACAATGACAACCAATTTTTCTTAAAATGCCACACGTGTCAAGAGATATCTTTTAACAAACTATTGGGACAAAATACTAGCTAAAGTATTGAAAAATTAATGGAAATAAATTAGGGAATAAAGTATAGCTAGCTGTATAAATAAAAAGAAATATATATATATACAAGAAATCACAACTATATCACATATTATTGTTTTTAGGCAATGAGAAAGAAAATATTGCAACATAAAGTTTATGGTGGGTCTGTTGAAGTATGTAGGCTGCGTGCTGAAACAAACTTAGTAATGGAACCTCAAATATCACAATTATGCAAACTAATACTGCCGTAAATGTAAAAGACAATTAAAGATTTTCTGCCGGATTGCACAAATAAGCTTTCAGAAAAATTACATTGTAAAGAGCGTTATATCATCACCAAAAACTCATTAATGTTATTTTGTTTCAAACACCTAGTGCTGATATTATGTCCAGTATAATATAATCTTGCCAATGCTTTTTGCCCTCATCGACCAGACCGTCCAAATTGCTGCATATATATATATATTCAATGGTCTTCAATGGTACTTGGTGGACTTATATGGTAGATTTGTTTGATAATGGTGCATAAACTCCTATACCAAGAGCAGAGGTTGCTATAATAATGCAAACGTTCAGATCTTCTTTTGCAACTTCAAGAAGAATTTGGTTGGTTTTACATGGTCTTTGTTTGTGGTGTATGAAATTGCACAATAAAACAATTGCTAGATGTTATGTTTTTAATGTATATATATACTTGTCTTCTTAATATGTTATGTTTTATAACCTTAATCTGCAATATTTCTTCCTTGCCAACTTTTCTCTTTTTTCTGCGGTATACATTTTTTCTGTTTGGATTGACAGATTATTGATTCTTATTCCAAATATAATATGTTTCATTCTAGTCACTGTTTTTCCTGTTATCCGGTTGTTATAGATATTCTTAAGTATAAGTAAGTATAAGTATTGGTCATATAGCTATATATATATATAAAGTACAAAACAGGTGTTGAAGCAGTAAGCCTCGTCAATAACACAAGCTTTGACATTTTTTGATAAATTTCTAATTTCATTAAATTTCTTTCTCTTTCACTCAAAATTTCCCCAATGACCATCCAATAGATGACTTCCAATGTTTACGTTTTTAAGGGATTCTTGAACATACCACTTACCGCCTCCATTATTTTGCCTGTCGATTTGCGTAAGAGGTCTGGGGATTATAAACAACACGCGTCACGATGATGAAAGTCGTCTAGCTATACAAATGATGACAACACATCTTCTATTTTATTGTTAAGACAGAGATCCTCAAACAACATCTGTACAGCATTCTTCTCAAAGATTAAACCACGTAAAATGTATCAAGTCATTCCTACATCTTCAAGAAAATTCACTTGATCTTTAATTATTGCATTGCTAACACTTGAAAAATTAAAGATTTTCCATATGCTTATGATAAAACTCCAATGACGTCCTTGTCCTCATACTATTGACTCTAAGCATTTGACTTGTTATGGTCAGGAAAATTTCGGCCCTCTAAAGATCTCTGAATTTTCTCCAATTAAGTGGTCCATCCTTTCATCTGTTATTTTTGCAGCTGGTGTAAATTATTCTATAATATTTATAAGTGCTGTAGTTTTTATGTATGATACACCACAAAATGACTAGAAAGTCACTAAGGGTTGTATCTATTCTGAAATTGTATGGTGTATGGCTAGGTACCTCTAGCTACAAAAACTCAGCAAAACACTTTACAAATTCACGCCACCAATAAAACACCATCTTTAATCGAAACGTCACGCATACATTACTTTTCTGTGCATGCTTAATTTTGGGCGAATTTCAGTCTGTTGTACCAGGGCCTCGTACGCGTTTCATCCTCATATCAAAAAAACGCTACAGGCCCTGGGATCGAGGTTGGCGAAATTTATGCCCATGTAAAGTCATGTGTCTTCCATTTATGGTCATTTTGGACGCATCCTATTGGCTAATAACTTTCGCAGATAGGGTAAAAATTCGCTCCTTATAAGGCTATATGAAAATACGCGATAAAATTAAAAATGAAATCAAGGTCAGTGAAGTTGCGAAGGTGAAGAAATCATGATGGTGTTATTGTTCTGCCCGGATAATAAACGCTGCCCTGATTAAGTACGGCAGCTTGTCCCGGTTAAGAACAGGGCAGAAAATACATAATCAGGGCAACATAATCAGGACAGGCCGGCTTATTACTCAAAAAATATTATTTGGCACTTATAAAAGGAACGTAATCAGGGCAGGCCAGTTTATATACGACAGTCAATATTATTTCTCACTTATTATAGAACGAACATAATCGGGGCAGGCCGACTTATGTGTATGACAGTCAAATATTATTCGAGACTTAAGAACGAACGTAATCGGGGCCGACCGCTTTTATATCATTCGTCATCACTTCTGACAAGCAAATAGCCCTGGTGGTAAAGTTGTTGTTGTTCTCAAATGAAACGAAATTTCGTGGCAAATACTAAATTTTGGGATTCGCAAGTTTAATAACTTTTCACCAAACTTAATTCCCGCAAAAAGAATAATTTAGGTTCCGTGAAATTTAGTTACTTCAAAGTATATTATGTTGAAATGTATTTACTACAAGAGTAGTTTGTTTATACTAAGAATTACGTCGAGACTTTTTTCTTTCGCCATGTCTAGTTTTTAGGGGTGTTCTATCTTCCAGAGAATGTTTAATTCACAAAAGTTCGAAGAAAATGCCAATCACAGCCTGCCTGGCCACAGCCATTATATCAGCGGTCATAATCCGGTCACCACGACATAACCAGTGCAAAAAAAACATAATCGGACCATGCGTACATAATCCGGCTGTCCCGGTTGTAAACAGGCCGTTTTTGCAATCTGGGCAGAACATTATCAAACGTGAAGTCGTATTTAGCTTCAGGAAATTTGAACGACCTTCAAAAAGTTTCAAGTTCTTTGAGAACTACGCTGGATAATAAACTGAGAGATCCCGATTTCTCAGTTTTATTAGATGAAGGCGCTGTGAAACGAAACGAAGAAGCTGAAAGTTTCATCCCAAAGGATCATCTGCTAGCCATCAGCTGTAAGGATAATTCTATTCGGGCTCTCAGGTTAGTTTATAATTGCTATAATCCTTTGACAATACATTGTTTAAACAATGCAGTGATTAAGTTCGTGTCATTCGACACACGGAATCACTTAACAATAATGGTGTAATTGTAAAGTAAACTTATTTTGTATGTTGCGGTTTATGAGAGCTTTATTTTAACTTCAGGTCAGTGACAGACGGTGATTGTTTATACAGCAGTGCTTCTCTGGCTGTTTCAGGTACGAATGATTTAATAGATGAGCTTAGAGCTTTAACTTGCATAGAGCTTTTCGAAAATTCTCTATTCTACTCAAACCATCCAATTTTTGTATCTTTATGTCAATCTTCAGATTTGTTTTCCTGTGTAGAAAGTACATTAAAGTTTTCAGTTAGCCATTCCTCTGTAGACACAGGTCTTTCGGCAGCAGATCTTGTACAGAAGGAAGCTATTCTTATGTGCAGTAAAAACATATGGTCATCTTTTATCTGTATACTTGCCCTTACCAGTGTATTAAAAAGAAATATTTCAACTTTATATCCTGATTGTGGTCAGCTACGATTCAAGACGCTTTTCAATCAGAATATTTTTCCTCTTCTGCCTTCAAATAAAAATTTACAGCCTGTTTCAATTTTATTTTGCAATAATGGCAAACATTCTGGGCAATTTAAACCCAATCATTTTGTCCCTTTAGTTTCCATTAAATTGAGTAAAGCTACGTTAAAGCGTCCTGCTCAATATTTTCAAGCTAGGTTGCCATACTTTATGAAGACAGAGAGCAAAATAAAAAGAACTGAAAACGTATGTGTCTCATCACCAAATTTTTCCTCTTCATTAGGCCAAACAACATTAGTTAATCAATGTGGTACTTCTGGCACTAATGAACTATTACAGAGTAAGACTAATGACATGTTTAAAACTGTAATGTTAATTAATTCTTTAAAAGATAGGTTTTCTTGCATTAGAGACAATATTGACACCTATCATGAAAAGTGGTTTTTACTTGCAGAGGAATTAGCTCAAAAAGTAAACATAACAGTTAGTGTTCCTCGAACTGCTAAAAGACAAGTACACAGGCCAAATTATACTTATTCTGATGTTTCAGATTACTTTAAAAAGGCCATAACTATCCCTCTTATTGACCATGTGATTTCTGAGCTAAACGATCGATTTGATCATTCTGTGACTGCATGTCATGGTCTAGTGATCATACCATCCAAACTTTTACATCTCCTTTCATGGGGCCGTAGTTTAGTGGTTATCACTCTCGTACTTTGTGCGGGAGACCGGGGTTCGATTCCCCTTGACGGCGATTCAATATGGGCAATTGAATATTACCATAGCCCCGGGTTAACCCAAGCCATGTGAGGAAAATTGGGAAGATGGCGCACTGTGTGGGCCGTTGGATGTTGCAGGGAGTTGTCTAGCAGAGCGCTGACCCTAATTGAGTTTGCGTAGCTCAAAGAGAGCATTAAATACTCCAGGACTCCCCATCAAAGCCATGGCCCCTCCTGGAAATAATAGACAGGGTATATCCCTCGATATTTGTGAGGCTAGCCATGTAAAATATGCACATCTATCTATCTATCTTGCATATGAAAAAGAACACTCTTCTAAATTGCCATGGAAAAATCAATTTGACACATTTGTAAATTTCTATTTTAACGACTTTCCCAACCCTTTAACTATTTCAAATGAGCTAGAGGTGTGGGTAACCTTTTGGCAAAATATGGAAAAAGAAAATCCTGAATCCATTCCAAACTCCATTGAAGCTACTCTTAAAGCTTTCCCTCGTGCAGATGGAGTCTTTAGCAACATAGAGGTGGCCCTTAGAATTTTAGCCACTATTCCCATGACTTCATGCGAGTGTGAAAGATCCTTTTCTGCAATGAGGAGACTAAAAAACTATTGCAGATCAACAATGACAGAAGAAAGGTTTAATGGTCTTGCTCTACTCCATGTTCATTTGGGTGTTCAAATAAATAAAGAAGATATAATTAATAGGTTTTCCGCCAAGGGACCACGCAGGTTAGATTTTGTCTAATCATTTTCTTTTTTCAACTTTTTCGATTAACTTCCATCTCAATCTTTATTAAGATGTATTATAAGTAAGGTATGTATATATAAAAAATTTAAATAAATAAGCAACTTACCCCCACTTCTAGCCTAATATTAAGTAAATACCCCATTTCTAGCCTAATATTAAGTAAACACCCCTTTTTCCATTTTACTGTCATTTTGACCGGTGGATATACATGTATATTTATGTATCTGATTTGATTGATTCACTCATTCATGGTTTGGGTATGAAACTCTGATCCTTGCCATGTTTTTATTCATTCATTCATGTTAGATTCAATTTGTCCATGGTTCCATTTCATTATATTTTTGAAATTTTTATTAATAGTTATGAAGAAAGAAGATTTTGATTTGGTTATATTTTTAATAACCTCCAATCTGCAAAAAACATTATTTTGGTGCTGAATATGAAGAAAGAAGAATGAAGATTTTAGTTATTGCATTAATAACTTTCAATCTATAAAAAACATTATGATGGTGTTATGCTGTCTTATTGCTGGTTTGATTACAACCTTGCTAATAAATATTGTAATGTATTTTATGTTGTCGTTTATTCCCCCGTTTTGATCAATTGTTCAGAATACTTAACGTGTATCGTGTATCTCAGAGAGTCGGTTTTATGGCGTTTTAGTGCTTAAAGGGCGTAAAAAGGCGTTGGGGGGCTCACAACGCCCCCCAAACCCCCAGTTGCTTAATATCGCACCTTCGGTGCGATGTTGACCCTGCGGGTCAATGCTTCGACTAAGGTTAATTTTTTTCTGGCTACGCCCCTGGCTAGCTATAGATATAACTGCTAAGGCCGCCATCAAAAATATGTTATGTTCGCGTCCTCCGACCGACTCACTTTTGGCAATAAAAACCCGAGTCGGTAAGTCGGAAAAAACCCGGAAAAAACTTTTTGATCCAAACGATATATATTTGAAAAAAAAAATTTGTGAGAACTAATTTTCCCAAAATTGACAAAAACTCGCGAAAATTAATTCCCGTAAAAATTAATATCTTTAGGGTACTCATGGCAAGTTTACAGACAGGGCGGCGAAAAAAGGGTCTGTCGAGTGGCGCTATACTGTTTTTTGGCCCTGGGAACGAATTTTGCCCCCATCTGAAAATCCCGGGAAAAAATACGCCCGACCGACCGACCGACTCATTTTTGCGGGGTCTTCAGGACGCGAACATGACATATTTTTGATGGTGGCCTAAGCTAGCTATAAGGCCAAAAAAAGCCAAAGGCAAAGGGAGGGGAAATTGGACAAATACATCAATCACAGTTTCTTGTCCTGGACATATTTAAAAGCACATAGCTACAGGATTATTCATTATTCATTATATTGCCAACTAAAATTGTGTGATCAGATAGGGGAAGAGTACAAGTAAGTAATACAAGTAGTACTTGTACTATTGCCTGTCTATCTGATCCGACTTTTATGTTGTCTGTCCGACCCATGTCTGAAAAATAGCAACAACCTATATTGTCTGAATCCATCCCATATTGTCGGGATAAGTAAAATACACTTTTATCGCATAATAATTGCATATACCAAGCATGTTTTTATAACTGACTAAACACATATTCCTGTGGGGAACCTAAAATATTGCCCTCACTCATATCATTAACGTTACAAGCCTGGTTGTTGCCCATAGAACGATTTGGCAGCAAAAAGGGGGAGTTATCGGTTCTTATTATATTAGATGTTCTTCCTCAGAGTAGTAAATCGTAACATTGTTAATTGTAGTATATATATATATTTTTTTAAATTTAAGAATCATATTTTACTTCATAACTTTAAAATAATTCTTTAAATAGAATAAATTTACAACATGTAAACAATACAATACTTAATGAAATAGCATGTAAAACTCAAGCTTGGGACAAAAAATTAGTTTCAGTGCAAGAAACACGTCTAGTTGGTAGATCATGGGAAGGACTCTACAGCCTGTTTACTACAGAGCCAAACTGTGTCCTTTTTAAAGAAATCACGCTATTGGATTCATTATAAAGTGGTTTCATAAAAATAGTCTCTCTGTCCCTGTGCATTTTAACTCTTCAGGTGTACATTACTTCACATATGGACTAACCGATTTTAGTAATTTCATAGTCATGCTTGCATTTGAGGACAAATAGACTATTGACTACCTAACTTCTGCTTCATATATATTTACACAGCTTGTTACGTTCCTTACTGACATTTGTTAACACAAAGAGGGTTCAAGTGTGTAACATAGTCTAGTAAACTGAACTCATCATTTTTCCCTTTTTGATATTTTTGATGAGAGAAGAGAAAAAAGAGAGTTTAGGATGACCTACCTGACAATTTGAAATTCAAATTTGACAGTTATTTGAAACTGAAAAATATTAGCCACTCAAATTTCATCTCATTGTTTTTAAATATTGCGAGAGCGTACTAAAAAAAGCAGGGTGAAAAAAGCGGGATAACAAACAACAAATAGCGCGAGAGCAGGGAAGAGTGACAGGTATCCTTTCTAGTGTGTAACATGGCCTAAGTAAAAGTCCTATCAAAGTAAATAAAAAAGTATGTTTTAAAACCATGTGTCCGTATTTTATCTTTAGAATGTGTTTTGTTGTCCTGGATTTATTTGTAAGTTCACCTAAATTTCAAATATTCATCAAAAGATGAAGAAATGGTAAGTTTTTGGTATGATTATTAAAAGAAAATGCATTTCGTTCATTGACAAAAAAAATTATAAGCAGAATTTGCAGGTTGCACTGTCATGCAATGTGACAAATGTAGATGTGATTTTGTTTAAATTAATTGGTATGGTTGTGAAGCAACTACAAAAATAACAACATGCTATGTATCTCTATAATAATACAGAGACTGTGTCTGTCCGTAACAGGCAAAGTGGATGTGCTCATTTTCCTTTGATGTTGCCGAAAAATGCATGTCTAATATGTTAAATTTTCTGATGTTACGGCGCGACGTCAATATTACTATTTTAATGTCAATATCCTATATTAAATTAATGAAGCCATTACAGTGCACTTAAAACTTTGAGGTCAAATAACTTGGAACTGAGGCAGTGACGTCAATGTTTTTTCACCGCATGGGTAACTAGGGACCACCTGAGACCAATTTGGGTAATTTTCCCAAACCTGGGTCCCCAAATCCGTTTCGGAATGGACGGGTTGATGACGTCATCAAAAAACCTTTAAACCGCAATATCTCTGCAACAGTTTGTCAAAGATACATGATCCTATACATTTTCTTGATCAGCGTTTCAAGATCTATACGATGAAGGCATTAGATATATAAAATTCTGAAAAAAAAATGTTTGTGTGTTTTTGCGGGTCTTTGCTGACGTCAGCAAAATTTTCAAACCCTTATATCTCCCTAGGCGTTTGTCGAAAACATTTGATCCTATACATTATTTTGATCAGTTTCAACCTCTACACATTACAGGCAAGGAATAAACAAAATTTTGTCAATTTTTTTTTGGATCTGCACTGCTGACGTCAGCAAAACATCTAAAACAACCTATTTTCCATTGTTCTTTTGCCTAAGTGGATATTTCCACGGGCCTTATCGACTAGTAGAAGTATATTTCTCTTGTTTCATGTTAACTACACTTGAGTTTGGGGAAAATGGGAGGATGTCAGGTTCGGTATCGGTATCGGGGAGCCCCAAACCAGATGCGTGTGTTTCCAACCTTACCCTTAAGACGTATCTCGTGGAAACGCTAATTGACCTGGGGTGTATCTCGTGGAAACACCTACGTCTCAGCAAATCTTGTGGAAATGCCTAGATCTCAGCAACTCTTGTGGAATTGCCTATATCTCAGCGAATCTCGTGGAAACGCCTACACTCAGCAAATCTCGTGGAAATGCCTACATCTCAGCAACTCTTGTGGAATTTCCTACATCTCAGCGAATCTCGTGGAAACGCCTACATCTCGGTGACTCTCGTGGAATCACCTGCATCTCAGCAAATCTTGTGGAAATGCCCACATCTCAGCAACTCTCGTGGAATTGCCTACATATCAGCGACTCACGTGGAATCACCTACATCTCAGTAAATCTCGTGGAAATGCCTACTACCTGCTATTGTGCAACTCATTCATTAGGGAAACAAACACATCTTCATCCCATTTGGCTGACAAGGGAAGCCTGACATCCTCACCAACGCGAGTCATCAGTGCTTCTACCTCTGGACGGAAAACTTGGTAACCACGAGCAGCCAAATTAGATCACCAAGAAAACATTGAGGCAAGAGCACTGGTATAAGCGAGCCTGTGCCTTTGATGCCAATTGATCCATCCATCTGGTGTTGTAGACCATACAGCGTTGTTGATCGTTGTTTGTCGTAGAAGAACCTCTGAAGTAAAATATACTGGTTTTGTAGGTGTTTCTCTGATGTCGAATGATGGCCCAATTATCGTGTTGATACATAGGTTATGGTCGATTGTAGGAGTGATTGGTACAATAACAGTTGTAGACATCGATGCCATGCATGAAGTGATTGATATACATAAAAACAAAACAAAATATTGAAAAGAGGTGGGTGGGTGGGCAAACTAAACTGTCTGGAGAAAACTCATTCATTTTAAATATATATTGTAAATATATATCTTATGAATGTTAACCTAAGAATACAAACAGTGGAATAAAGATATAACAACAAAAAGACAATAGTCCTACATCCCCCCATGTTCGAGTGCTACCCACTCGGATAAATCAAAACAAAGCAGATATATCATCTCCCCCCGTATCGTGGGTTTGCGATGGCTCATGCAAATCAGGGAGCACCGTAGGACGAACGTTTTCTGGAAGTTGGGCGATGGTCGTCGTCATTTTGGCGAATTTACGCAAGAACCGTCTCTTCCGTAAAGTTAGCCGACCCGAACCGTCAACTTTCACAACATATTGCTCGTGGTTCCCAATTCCATGACAGTCCCTGACTTGTCCCATTTCTTCGGGTGTCGACCATGTTGGGTTTGTACGTACACGTGATCTCCAATTGTCAATGGTTGTAGTGGGCGAGCGTGATCATTCAGCAGTTCCGAGGTGCGAGAGAATCGTGTACGCATAGCATTCTCCCGCTTTTCCCAAGCTTCATGCCAAGACGGTTGGACCGAAGGGTTCCAAAATTTGGCTTGTCGATTGACGAAAGAGAATGTGTCACGGATCGGTCTGCCGAAGATTACCTCCACTGGCGAAATATTACAATCGGGATCTGGTGTGTTCCGGACTTGCAATAGTGCACGCAGGAAACCATCGTTATCCAGAGATCCATTGGGATTAATATTTTCCATTAGGACACGTTTACATTTCTTTACCGCAACCTCAGCTCGACCATTTGATTGTGCAAAGTAGGCCGATGATACGCGATGACGAACTCCCCAATTCTTCAGAAACGTCGATGTGGTCGTTGCACAAAATTCCGGCCCTCCGTCACTTGGAACTCCAAAAGTAGCAAATAACTTATGGAGGGCAGAAATAAGTCTGTTAGCCCCCGATAGGGCTGTGCTTTGTGGAGCCTTGAAGACTTCGACCCAACCGGAAAGACGATCACCTGTCAGCAAGTAGTGAAAACCACTGAAATCGAAAAAATCTGCAAAGATTGATTCGAACAATGTTGAAGGTACAGTAGCCGCTACAGAAGGCGTAGCTGCTTGTGAAGGGGTGTTTCGGTTGCACGATTTACAGTTATGACGGATTGCTTGAATGTCGTTCGTCATACCAGGCCAAAATACGATATCCCTGGTACGATATTCCATCGCTGATACACCTTGATACACCTGAAGCGCTCTACCGCGCAATGATGAAGGAATGACAACGCGGTCTCGGTACATGATTGAGTCATCAAGTACATGAAGGGAGTCGCGGTACTGCCAAAATTGGGACGCTTTGACACGACAGGTACAGTCACCATCCTGGAAACCGTTCTCAAGGGATTCACGAAGCTGACGCATAGTTGGGTCTTTTCAGCTGCAATAGTGTCCCATGAGATGCTTACGAGGGATTATGTGTTGTGGCGGATGGAAGCAGCGAGTATGTGCTCGGCGTCGTATGGTTCCTGAGATGAGTCGTATGTAGAGGAAGGATATTGTGACGTTGCGTCAGCCGCTGTGTTAGTTCTTCCAGGTAAGTGAGCTACATTGAAACACCAGGGTAGGGTGCGCTGCTTCAACCGGAATATCCTTGAGTTCGATATCTCGTCAAGTGTACGGTCACCGAGTATCTTAACTAGGGGCTTGTGATCAGTCCCTACCACAAGGTTGGTACATCCTTGTGTAAAGTACTTGGTCTGTTCTAAACCCCAAGCGACAGCAAGGCATTCGCCTTCGATCGGTGCGTACCGTTGCTCGGTAGGTGAGAGGAAACGGGATCCAGCGAGTAGGATCTTCCACCCAGTAGCACAGCAATCGGGGAGTGAAACTTCGCACAAACAATGCTTTTGTAGGAGAAAGTAGCCAATCCAAGTAGTCAATCTCGACGGATCGAATATTTTGACACCATGACGTATGGCATCCATGATAATCCCTTTGGATGAATTGAACGTAGACTCAAGTTCCGGTATCCATTTGAAAACGCATTTCGGGCTTGGAAAGGTTTAAATGGGGACATGACATCTTTCAACTGTGCGTAGTTTGAGACTTGGTTTACGAGGCCGAACCAGCTTCGTATGTCGATAGTCGACTGTGGTGTAGGAAAATTACGATTAGCGTCAATGTACTTTGGAAGTGGCTCGATCTAAGTGTCAGATATACGAAATCCAGCAAAGTCAACCGTCTTGGATGCAACTGGAATTTATCCGGGTTGAGGACAATACCGGATTGACCGATGCGAATGAGGAACTTCATCGTCCTCCACCAGTGTTCTTGTAGGTCATCATCATAATGGAGCGTGTCGTCCACAATACATTCTTTGTGTTCAAAATCCAAGAGGATGGCATCAAAACGGCGATTATAGCCATCCCCCGAACCAACGAAACCTTGTGGTGTAGTTCGATATCTCCATCTCCCGAACGACGTTATGAAAGTAGTTAGGTGCCTATCGGATTTACGTAAGGGGACGCTGTGGAAGCCGTTCCAGGCGTCACTGACAGTCTTCCATGTATTCGGGGTGACACGACGAGGTAAGTTTAATGGCGATTCGGAAGCGAAAGTTTCTCTTTGACAATGTTTGTTTAGAGGTGAAAGATCAACAGTCCTACGTGGAGTCCCATCATGCTTTCTCGTTACGACCATGCGATGACACCTGTTAACCTGACCATTGGTACCTGCTCTATGACACCCAAGGATTCGTCTTGGCGAAGGCCCTCTTGAACTTGTTTTTGCCAGTGAACAGGGATCGTTGCTGGAGTGTGTACCGCTTTGGGGACAGTATCGGATTTGACATGAATCTCAACTGGAGGACCAGTCATGTGAGGTAACGGCCGATGGGGACACGTGTTGAATGTTGACGCAGAGAAGTATTTGAGAAGCCATTCTTTCATGCGTGTGTTGTTTTCAGGACAGCATTCAAACGGAAGTTCCTTAGGAAGTTCCGTTACCATGGTGCGAGGTGGGCACGAACATGTTTCTCCAGGCAGTTCAGAAGATTTCGAACAGCCGGCATTTATGGTCCGTTGAAGGTCACTTCGTATTTCAGTTGGCACAGTATCTGGTGAAGATGATGCGACATTCGGGAAGTCTTTCGAAACGATATCAAGGTCCATCATGGCCTCAAATGAGAGGTAAAACCCCTCCGCATGCTTACTGACATAGGCGATTGTAGCACAGCTGTGTATAGTGCCTTCTGCAGCAGTCCAGCGCAATCTTATGGGGATACTTCCCTCAATCGATATTGGTGATTTGTTAGCTTCAACCAGATCAATGGGCATAGGGATCAGATCCTCTGTGGAAAACCCAGCTTTGATAAACTCCTGCAACAACCACAAGCATGCTTGTGCGCCACAATCGACAAGGGCTGTGATCGTGGTAGATCTTACATTACGACATTTGCGTTTGAAGTGTTTATAATCAGATGGAAGTGTATATAGCTCCAATTGTACAGTTGGGTGATCCATAAATCTATGACCGAGTGCAAGATCTTTGGAACGCATTGAAGATACTTGTGCAAAGATGGCTCCTGCCTCTCCTGGTTTCTCATTGATGTTGTTGCGATTTGGGCAACATTTGTTTCGAGTGAGCCTGTAGCAGTCAATGCAGTGGTGATGTGGTTTCGAATTCCACCCCGATCTCCCCTCTGAGAACAGTGAAAAAGGCTTACCGCACTCTGGGCATGGGACGGACTGGTTTCGTTGGGGTGCGTTACTTCCCTCCATGGTTTTCTTCTGATGCTTGAAGGATGAAATGCTACCAGAAGATGTGCTGGCTGGAAGTGATGAAAGGGCATTTCTGGCCATCTCCTTTGACTCAACTAATGAAATGATGTCGTTAACTGGTTTATCCAGGATACCTTGTGTACCAAGCATCTCACGTCGGATGTCTGTATCAGCAATTCCCGAGAGTAGTACGTCTCTAGCAATGGAGTCAGTAAAGTCAACAATGTTTGTACATGTACATTACGTTGTGTAGTAAGTAAGTAAGTAAGTAACGGGAAGTTTTAACGTCCTTGGGGATTCCATCCTAACGGTTGGCTCTTCCTCCCCTCAGACTGTAACTATGTTACATTACCGCCAGAGATACGTTAGCATTGCTCTAACTTGCTTGCCTGCCACACAAGCCGGTTAGTGGTCAGTAGATGGCACCAAATGGGCTGACAACAGTGCATTTAAAGTGCGCCGGAGTGGGGACTCGAACCTGAAACCTTATGATTACAAGTCGAATGCGCTACCACTACACCATCTCCGCTCCGCTAAGTCGTGTAGTCACATGTTTCAGCTTTGCCACGTACCCTGGCTGCGAAAGCCCTAAATTGTTCGTCACGATCCTGCTTCAAACTCATGAGCTCTGCTCTCGTTACACCTGTTGCAACAGCAATCACGGCTAGACTTTTCATTGCTGCAAGTAGTTCATTAGTGGGCTTTGAAACAATCGTGGGGTCTGACTTCAAGAGACTGTCACCCAATGTCTCACCGGCGCATTGAAATAGCTGGGTAGAACATGCTGCAGGATCCAATGCAGAACCATGGACAAAAACATCCCAGCGACGATTGAAGATGTTCCACTCTTCCTGATTTATGCCAACGTCAACCTTGGGGCGCTCCAGTTTGGGCTCACGACGATGGGTAGCAGCATTCGTGCCTTTCATGTGTACAGTAGCATGGGCATTCAGAAGCGTGCATGCGACTTGTTCCGAAACATTTGGGGTGCAATACGTGCATCCATCGACTGGACATTCCAACTCAATTGTTGCCATTTCTTCTGAGTTTTATAAGGTTAACATGGAGAAAACTCATTCATTTTACTTGTAAATATATATCTTATGAATGTTAACCTAATAATACAAACAGTAGAATAAAGATATAACAACAGAAAGACAATAGTCCTACACTGTCAACAATGAATGATAGGGGGAACTAGTTGACTTTAGCTGCTCCTATTTATTGACTAAGACAGCTAAGGTAGGCGAGGCAACCTGGGAGCCTGGATCTACCACAGTCCTGGCCAGCACCTTTAGAGCCTGGGATAAGGAGAACACTAGTGTCCTACACTAGTGTCCTACCACTAGTGTCCTACCCCTCACACTGGCCTGCCATCTTGTATTTGGATAAACATTGGCCTTCTACTGACACTAGAGTACTGGATTCTATATCAAAAGTCAAGTCTCTCAATACAGTGCCAATCACGAGTAACTATACACGAGTATTAAACTACGGGTACAAGTAATTTCTTCTGTGGGTATTCCACGAGTACGCGACGAGTATACTGCGCGTACAAGTACGCCAAAAATGCTTTATTTTCAGTGTTCGAATTAACGGTTATAAAGTGATTCGTGATAATTTAGTGATTTGCTTAGGACAGTGACTCCGTGAGGCGGCCCCATGGTGAGCACCGACGGGGAAATTTTTTAAATATAGGTGTCTAGATTGGCGTAAAATGCACTTGCGGCCAATTTATATTGGTGTTGGATTTATTGAAAAGCACTATTTTTACAGTGTTATTTTCTTTGTTCGTTCGTTTTCTATGTTCAATAGCGAGTTGAGGCTGGCATTGAGATTACATGTTAACACTTTGAGCCCTGGCGTTTCGTTGATTTACGATCGAATCAGCAGCCCCATTTGGAACCATGCCACAGGGACCTGACACTCCGAAGAGCCAGACGAGTCTAAACTGATTCGCGTTATATTCAACTCAACTGCGGGAAAGTGCGCACCAACGCAAGCTATATATGATAGCCAGAACGAGGGAGAACCTCAATTGCCTTACAATGGAGTCGTAACTTTCAAGCTAACTCTCTTTCTTCTGAACAAACAAATAAATCAACGTCACTTCTGAAAAATGATTTTCAAGTCTAAAAATACTAAATGAAAATTCGGTTGTCGGCGTTATTGAGAGAAAAAGATATTCTCTCGATAACGATTTCCTCACTCTTTCTAAAACACGATTCTGGAGCTCAATTATTCTTTTGTGTTGAATGTTATTCTAATCTATTTATATCTTTGCAGTCACATTGAGCATATTAAAATAATTTGCTTCTGGTAGTAGAGCAATATGGCAGGTATCATTTTTAGGAGTTATTGACATGTATTTCACAAGCTAGTGCCCAGGACTAAATTGATAAATGCTGTTAAAAACAGTAAAAAATGTAACAAGTTTGAATGATATTCATTCTTTTATTTTTTATATTCGCTACTTTCAAACAACAGGTGGCCACAAAAAAATGTGAAAAAAAAATTAAAAATACAATTCATAAAACACATGAAACTTTGTCCTCCCCATTACTGCCACTCATTTTATTATGCACACTATGATTGGTAAGATGAAAATGGATAATAAAATTATAAAAACATGAGAAAGAATCTTCCGTACATCGGTGTTACAGACAATCTGTAATAATTCATTATTTTGTTTCTTTTTATGCATTTTAACTTAAGACGCAGATCCTTGATACACGTTATTTTTTAATATAATATTTTTCATATATAAGAACATAAAGCTTCATAGAAACAAAATTTAGTGCTGAAATTTAGTGCTGAAATGCTCCTTTAAACTTTCAAAATGGCGAAATGCTGATAGGTGCATGATAGACTTGAAAAGCTACTTATAATTTATTGCAGCTCGTTTTGAAGTAATTAGGGCACTCACTCAAAATTTGGGTGCATATCATTCTCACTGGATCCAAGACCTGTCAGGCACGTTTTTACTTTTGGTTACTTACAAAACAATAAAATTAAATGCGATTGGCTTAATTTAGTCTCCAGAGTTCATTGTTTAATTCGTGCTTGCGAAGAAAAAGGAATAATGTTTGAATGTAGCAACAAAACATTTAGCTAGGAGAAAAAAGCATTTAGATAGCAGATGTAAATAGCAAAGGGTTTTTTCCGTTGGTGAGAAATTAAGTATATAAATTCAAAGTTATAAAAAGCCATTACAGCAACGTATACATTTTTATGTAAACTAAAGAGAATTTGTTGCAACATAAAAAAAAATAATGTAAAATAAAATTTTATGTCTTACGATGCGAATACGAAGTAAAAGTTTCCACAATGTCTAAGGTAGCAGACAAATGTGAGCTATCAATAAAAATTATGCTACGACGAATTCCCGTTTTTTATCTTATACTCGCACACGTACTCACAAAGCATTCACTTATTGTACTTGCATGCGCAAGATGCTATACTCGAGGGTATGGAGTAGTATACTTGCCGATTACTCGTACTCGTCTTGCACTGTACTCGGCATTTAATGTACCCGTACTCGTATACTCGTGTATAGTTACTCGCGATCGGCACTGTAGGTATAAGTGCTAGCTTCAGCACCTCAATTAACATGTGGTGAACTGTAGGTCCACCACCATGGAGAAGGTTGTTGCTTATTTATAAAGTAATTTCATGGTAACATGTGTTTATTACCTGAAGTTTTTTTGTTAACTTTTTCTCTTGTTATAGAGGAAAAGCAAAGCTCCAAGTCAGGTTGGAAATGTACTCAAACGGAAAGGTGTAGAAAATGATGACAACAGTGATGAAGACTATCAGCCAGATGAAAGTATTTCTTTGCCCAAGGCATGTTAATTAATCCATACTGCTATAAAATTTTACCCAAAAGAGCAAATTTAAAGTTATAGTTTCCCTTCTTTATTCGCATAAATTTACAATTGTTTACAAATATTTTATTTCTCACTCTAAAAATGATTTTAATTTTGCGTAGCAGTTTAGTTGATAGCAAAACTAAATTTCATGGATGCAATAACCCTTTTTTAAATTGTTGTATTATGTATTATTCTTCAAAACTCCAGTGAAGAAAACATCATTTTAAAAATCTTATTTTGATAAGACAACACATAAATACAAAAAAACCTTTCTAATTTCAAAGAATTTTTCAAGGTCATACAAATTCAAGGAGAATAGGTACTAGCCAACCATTAAACATCACATTGTATATACAGATAATCTATGAGATTTTTTTTTACTTCTTGCATTCTTCATTAGTTGATAAAATGCCCCGTAGTACTGGCAAAGATAATAACTTTTTTCCAATTCAGACATTTCTCTACTTTAAAACAGTTTACGAAGCTACTGTCATGAACCTCTTGTCCTGAATGTGATGATGGACTTCAGGCCTATCAATAAGGGGAGAGTAATTAATTGCTCTTGCTCACGCAAAGCCTCATCCTATTCTGAGAAATGAGAAACTAGCTGAGCCATTAATTGCTCCCCCAATTCCAAAAAATGTTTTTCTGGCTGAGCAATATCAATTCATCTCACATGGAAATCAATGTTCTCTTTCTTATTATTTACAGTAAAAAAGAACCAAAATATATAAAAAAAGATAAAATAAAAAGATGAAGAAGACTGTGATAAAAAATGCGTTTATAAACTTATTCTATTTATTCAGATTGCTCGCCCAGTTTAAATTATTGTAACCATGGGGGAGTGATTTATTGCTCTGGTGTTATTTTCTCAGCGATAGGGACTTTGTGTGCATATGCAAAAATAAGATTGTAAACATTAGAAGTAAAAATCAAAGGTTTTTGTACAAAGTGGCATTATTTTTATCGAATTTTTTACATTGAGATTTCAAAAAAAGTCTAATTACCAATTGTAAAAACTTTAGTTCATCAGTAGGTCACATGAAAGATGTACTATACATAGCCAGCCATTTTGTCTATACTCTTTCTTTTTCAAATGTCATACTGTGACAATTTAGTTTTTGTGCACTTCTCTGATAGGATTTAAATGTAAAATACAGAAGCTTTCACAGAATGTATGTCTCATTATAACTACAGCACACTCAAACTTTCTGCACCATGTCATGTCATTGTTTACATTAGCGTTCAATCCTAAAAAGGTTAGTAATTTTGAATGAGAAAAACGAGGAAATAAAATAAAAAAGAGAAAACTTGATTCCTCTTTAAAAAAAATTTTTAAGGACAATGAAGAACAGCGTTTTCTTAAATATATTTTCAGCATAACAAACGATTGGTTGGCTACAATACTTCAGATTTTTTTTCTCCCTACCGAAAGCCACTTGCTGTGATATGCACTACAGCCAATGGATCTTCAAGCAGTGGAACATGTTCAGCTCATGTAGGTGTTATTTGTAATTTGTAAATATTAAATTAAATTAAATTTTGAAAATCCATTAAAAAGAAACCTTGAACTTTTTTTCAATTTTAGGAAGCTCTTGTTAGAAGTATACTCTCCAAGCCTTTTAAAGTTCCCTTAAAAAACTTTCAAGGTAAGTAAGGATACATGTTACGTAAATTAAAAAAGATAACCCTATTTTTTATACCCAACTTTTTTGTAAAAAATTTTCATCCACTATGCTTAAAAATATGGCAACAAGTAGAGTGCTTAACGTGACAGACTACAAAATTAATTGAACTTCAGGTTTACCTCTCGTTTAAATAATTATGACTTGGTCAAGTTGTCATTTTTTGCAGGTTCATTCCATGGCCGAAGCTTGGGAATGCGGAAACAAGTACATAAGTTATGTGCATATGATCCGTATGAAGAAGGTGCACTTGTTTTGTATCACCCACCGGAAATATCAGCACATGATAAATTGAACCAAAAGAGGTAAAGCTAATTATTGTTTTATAACAAAAATTTTTAGCTAGTTAACAGATGTATTTATCTAAGGGTGGTGATCTTTTTTACTTTTTGTTATGCGATTGGAGTGCTTGTCTTTAAAACATTTTACATTTTAAATAATTTTCAAGGACAATGGTGGTAGTAAAATGTTTTTTTCCAAGAATTAAGTATACAGCAACACCATAGTAGCAAGATTATAAGATCATTTGAAAATAAAAATTTGTAATAAGTTCTGCAAAATTCAGTCCCACAAGGATTTCTTACTGGAAATATTTCCTCCCTTAACATAACAAATTTGTATTACAACTATTTAATATGGCAGCTCCCAAATTTGTTTTCAATGAAAAGAAAAACAGTTAAACTCATATAAAATATATATTACCTTGTCTTTAGTTAAGTTAAGAAAGACAATAATTCTAATAAACATTCCTTTGTTTACAAATTTCAGGTGTAAGGAGAGACTCGAAGTATGTTCCCAAAACTAGTTTAATCTTCTTTTTTATTTAGTGATGACCAGTTGGTGCATGGTGAGAACTCTTTTTTATACTGTTTACTTATTAAGTTGTTGACTTGATAAGTAAACTCTAATTTGATGACTTCTTTAAATCTGTTTTAGTGTTTCGTCATCCAAAAATTGTGTATTCAAACATGCAACCTCTGTCCGAGGACAGAGGTTGCATGTTTTATTCTCATGTGTCGAAAATTTAAAAAAACCCAACCTTGTACTGTGGTTTCGAAAAGCCTTTACAGGAATCAAAAATCCAAAAGAGCGATTTTGTAATACTAGATTTTTTTATGAGTAAAGCTTTTTTTCTGGACTTTAATTTAAGTTCATGAAAGTGTAAAATATATGAAGAAAATTCTTCAACTGTGTGCTATTACCTAAAAAGCATCACTCTGACTACCTACCATATCACAGCTGTCAAGTAAAGTATCTGATCTCTTTTATTTGTTTTTGATTACCAAGAAATAGTTAATCAGAGGCTCTTATTCAAGTAAGGAAGATATGTTCTCTTTTACAAATTTGGAGTACTTATACATTTCTATTTTAAACCTGGTCTAAAAATTTAAATGTTTTACTTCAATATGTTGATCCTTTGCACCAAGTTTCGTGTTTTTCTATAAAATGCACGGAAAACACTCCTTTTGTTCATTTTGTTGTGATATTTTTTTTGTCTTTTGTTTTATATTCAAAAATTTGAATTTAAAGAAAAATATCTTTTTTTAGCTGCTCCAGAAATTTAACTCCTACAATAGAAAAGTTTTTCTCAAATTAAGTGAACTAATTATGAACGTTTTGTAAAGGACATAGAAAATGACATTTATTCGTTACCCATTAGGTGCCATATATTAGGCAGTTCATTTGTAAAAATAACAAATTTTGTCTTATTATATTTTGTTCTGCAATAAGTAGCTAGACTACTGTTTTCTTTAAAACTGTTTGCCATTTTAGTGAATTCTTTTTTATCCAAGGATATATTAATCTATTATAATCTTGTATTTTGTTCCAACTATTAGGACAAGTACATAATATCTTATTTTGCATTGTCGTGTTTTTTTCCTCCAAAAAGTGGTATATATTTCTGCAATATCATTTTAGTCATTGACTTTCCAGCCTTGTTTTTTTTGCTAATAGAGATTCTAACTAAAACATAACAAAAATCCTAAATTTCTAAAAATATTTTTTTTTACTTTTAATTTTGCTGACGTCAGCAAAATTTTTAAACTCATATCTCCTTAATCGTTCATTGATAGGACATGTTTCTTTAAACTATTTTTGTCAGGGTTTTAAGCTCTTCACAATAGACTCAACGGTTTAAACTAATTTCTAAAAATAACTTTTCGTGTATCAAAGGATCACTACTCACATCAACAACAATCAAATGAGAAATACACGTGCCAAAATGTAATGTAATGGAGAAATTTTATACTGAAAAATATTACACAAAAGTTTATGTACAAAGTTTTATATTTCAACATATCATACTCTACCCTGAATACTGTTTGTTTTATACTTTATTTTAAAATGTTTGACTTTATTTACATAGTTGTGGTTGACCCGATATTGTCAAAAGTTCTGCGTCCTCATCAAAGAGAGGTATGATTGTTTCACAAATTTTCTGTCTTTCGATTTTCCTTTCTTTAATTTGCTTGTCACTTCACAAGAGGTGATAGAGATAAAAAAGACCAAATACATTTTTTTATTTGTTTGCTGTGGAGTAATAATTTGACAAGGATTTGGTATTATTGCACCTGCTTTGATAGTTCATGTAAAGGTTGTTTTTGTATAGACCATATATCTTTATAACCCTAAATGTTTTATTGGAACTAGTTTAAATACCTTAACAGATATCCCCAGCATTGTGTTATAAAGGAGAATACCTTTTTTTAAGTCTTCATTATGAATTGAATTTCTTGTGATGTGAAATGTAAAATACTTTAAGGGAAGATAGTAAAATAATTTTTCAGTTGTGATTTCTCCTACAAAAATTAGAAATGGTCTCAGAGAATTATGCTTCTATAACACCAAATTTATAAAAACTAGTTGGAACTAGAGGAAAAATTTTGTATAACTGCAAAAGTTTTTTTCCACAAAAACCTTTAATTTGTAGAACCGCGAAAATTTCCTAACAATTATTGTACTGTTGTTGAATTTAATAGCACATTGTGTACGTTTCAATGCAATTTTGTTTCTTTTGCATAGGGTGTAAAATTCTTATATGACTGTGTCAATGGGAGACGTATTGAAAATAACTATGGTTGTATTATGGCGGATGAAATGGTATACTCCTAATTTATATATTTAGATAGCTGTAATGTTTGTTTTTAGTTGTTCTACAAAACTCCTTGTTTTTAGGGTCTTGGTAAAACTCTTCAATGCATCACACTATTGTGGACTGTCCTTGTAAGTTGAATTTGTTAGCATTGAATTATTCGGTTTGATTCGTTGTCTTTGTCCAAAATTTTAATACATGTTTCCTCTTTTTCATCTTTTAGAAACAGAGCCCGTCAGGTTAGAATTATTTTCATTTATTTGTCTTTTGTATGTGCCATTTTCATTTGTTATTCTAAAAAAAATAACGTTTACATAACGTATTGTTCATTTAGGAAAACCAGAAGTGAATAAAGCTATCATCGTCACACCAGCAAGTCTTGTTAAGGTGAATATATGTAAAATGTTAAGAATATGAAGAGTATGAGTAAGACTATCACTTCTTCAGTCTGAAACTCTTGACGAAAATTACATTGCTACAATGCTATTTTCAGAATTGGGATAAAGAAATTGACAAGTGGTTAAATGGTCGTGTGCAAGCTTTCGCTATTGATAGTGGGACTAAATCAGAAATTGACCAGAAACTTTGTAAGGACTTTTTAAAGCTACCTACGAAAAAACAAATTAGGAATTTTTTTATTTTTTTTTAAAATCTTTATTGGTTCGCTAATCATGCAAAATTATGACGTCAACAACAACCTCTAAAACATGTAATTACTGTTATTGAGCATAATTATAGTAAGTAAATATTGAAATTTATGTAATTTATGTAAAATGTTTAAAAGTCAAACTCCATGGCCAAAAAACATGTTTTAACCTTATATGCCAAAACTGTTAAGTAAAAACCTCACTCAGAGGTAGTGCATGATGTCATGTATAATTAATGGACTGTGAAGTTCAATATCTTAAGAACCAATCAAGATTTTTCAAAAAAATATACAAATTGCCAGACAACTTTTCAAGCTATTTCATATGAAATTAACTGAGTTTTTTTCGCAGGGGGTAACCTTTAAATATATATTTAAGAATTATAATATTAGATTCGCATCAAATTTACATTTCGTACCCTTTTTTGTTTATATATTGTTTCCCATTATATAATCAGCTTCATTTATGGGTCAGCACCAATTGAGAGCTCCCATACCGATACTTATCATTTCATATGAGACGTTTCGATTACATGCTGCCGTGTTGCATCGATCACCTGTTGGGATTGTGATATGCGATGAGGTAAATGTCATGTATTGTACATAGTGTGTCACATTGAGGATTTGATATAAAGTTGTAATGTTACAAATTTCTTTGTACAGAGGCTAAAACACTTTGTTATCAGACACCAATTATTTTTAAAAATTGTTGCCATTCTATCTATTGTTTGACGTTCTTTGCATGCTCTCTTTTAGGGACATCGTTTAAAAAATTTGGAGAATCAGACTTACCAAGCATTGAACTTGTTAAAAACAAGAAAAAGAATTCTTCTCTCAGGTACATCACTATACAGTAGATCGCTAACTTGTACCCTGGTTGAGTCAGTTTTACTAAGTCAGACTGATTTTCGATCCCCTCTTGAATTTTCTTTATCAACTTAGGCTAAAATCATCCTCTTAAGTTGTACCCCGGATAAGTCAGACCATTCACTAATTCGTACTCTTTTTTGGGTCCCTTCAACCAAAAACTTATATAACTCTGTATAACTAGGACGTTTACCTCAAATTTGTAAGATTTGAAACTTCAGGCTTCAAAACTGTATGAAAAAGAATTATGTGAATTAAACATCACTTTTCTGATTTTTTTACGTGACGATTTCATATAGGATCATATAATCATATAAAGTTTGTATTTGTATTATTCTATATTGAAGAAGAAGAATCGACATATTAATGCACATGAGATTTTTTAGGTGTTTTTTTTTTCATATTATCGATCAGTCGAATCAAACTTACCGAGAGCTCCACTCAACTAGGACAGTCTGGTGCTTTTCCCATACCGCTTGAGGGTCCGAGTTAACAAGGGTCTACTCTATTTGCATTATGCTTCTTAGTGATTGTGTATAGGTTTCAATGCTGTATCAGCGTGGGCACCTCAAAAACATTCCTTAAAATTTATCAGTTTTAATCAAGTACATTTTTAAGATATAACTAAACACTACTACATTACTAAACCACCCGTCTATTACCACAACTCTATTGCCAAAATTTTGAACTTGAAACTTCTTTGTAAAGCATGGTTTCCAATAACATTACGGTTAAGCAACTGTTGTACAATAGAGCCACCGTTACGACTTTATTGGCATAATACAACAAAACGACCCAAGAGGTGTTGCACAACAAATGTTGTAAAAAATTTCTATTTTCGCAACAATTACGGATTGTCATGTAAATCAAGCTTGAATGAGAAATTTCAGTACTTTTTTTTTAGGTACACCAATTCAAAACGATCTTTTAGAATATTTCAGTCTCGTTCATTTTGTTAATGGTGGTATATTAGGTAAGTTTTTAGTAATATATGTACATAAACTATTAGTTTGCAGTCCGTCATACTATTTCATGTTTCTAGGTACTGTAAACGAATTTAAAAAGAAATTTGAAAATCCAATCTTAAGAGGAAGAGATGCTGGAGCTAGTGATGATGAGCAAAAAAAAGGGGAGGACAAGCTAACTGAGGTATTGAATTTAATTTGTTGTTTAGTATAGATGGAAGTGACTTTTTCCTCAAAAAATTATTTTTTATTTTATATTTTTTTTCAGCTTCTGTCGATTGTTAGCAAATGTATCATTCGAAGAACATGTAGGTCCATAATATTTTCTGCATTGCTTTGAGAATATTTTTTGTCTTTTTGATCATTTTACTTTTCTCAGATTTTTCTTATATTATTTTCTATTTCTTCATTTCAGCTGCTATTCTTTCGAAGTACTTGCCAGTGAAAGGTTAGAAGTTTAGTAATACAATCATTATGCACGAGTGTTTATGTAAAATATGAATTGTTGCAGCGTGTATAAGAAAAAATCTCGCCAAAGATGTTTTGACAATTTCAACTGCGTTTTGTAGTATAATATTAGTTCTAGTATGTTGAAGCCCCCATGTTTAATGGCGAACATATGGTATTATGACGTACTCGCTGTGTTCTTTTTCGGTGAATTTTCTTCATCTTTGTTTGGATTTAATGATCTCATTCACTTGACATTTTCTACCGTTTTAGTTGAGCAGGTTGTCTTCTGCAAGTTAGCAGACAGACAACAGAATATGTACAAAGCATTTGTCAATTCAAAAGTTGTTCGCATGGAAACAAAAGACGGAAAATTGTCTGCATCTTCGTTAGCTTTTATCAACCAAATAAAAAAGCTGTGTAATCGTAAGTTTCAATTATTGTTATTGTTATTAGTTTCTATACATATGCTCTTCCAGTGTCCATTTTTATATTCAAAAATGATGTTAAAATTTTGGTCTCTCTTTCCATAAATTAGTCAGCAAATGATAATGAATTAAAAGTAGTTTACAGCCTTTCTAATTTAAATTTCTTTACAAAGGCAAGAAATTGTTGACATGAAAAACATGTCATATGTCAACCTGTTTCATTAACATGTTGCCGAATTGCCAATGTGAATTCGAAAGGTCTATTTATATCGTGGGGAAGTGAATTAGATATCTGAAAAAAGAGAAAGCAATTAATAAATCCATAAACCGTTTTTTCCAGGTTTTGTATATACTCAAAAAACATACAATTATGTTTTAATAACCTTTTCCTTCGCCGTCTTAAAAAATGACTCAATCCACTTCTCTTATATGTTAATTCCTTAGAGAATCCTTTTTCTGAAACCCTTTAAAATTTCTCCATTCTATAGAGAAAATTTGTGCAACCTTATTATTTACTGCCAAAATAAAAATTTATACAACTCATTTGATTTAAAATTTATATAATAAAACTTTTTTTTACAGACCCTGAACTTATATTCGATAAACACAAACTATGCGAGGATGGCCTGCATGACATTCTGGAAATGTTTCCTACAAATTTTAGTGTTAAGCAATTTCAGCCGGAATTATCTGGTTAGTACTTTATTTGTTTGCATCTCCTGCCAGTTTATGAAATGCATGATGGGTAGGAGGTGCAGTTTCTTTACTATGTACTCTGAAGCATTACATTGAGTTAGTTATGCTTAATGATTTCCACTTTCAGCCTTTTTGATTCATTTTATCTTCAGGTTGATATTAAGCTTTCAAACCAGTATAATGTTGATAACAAATTTTTTTTTTATTATTTTAAGAAATAAATACATACGTACATGGTCTATAAATATTTCAGATTTTTTATTTTCTTAGCTAGAGGAAATTTTGCATATGGGTATAATTTAAAGAGAATAATCTTCTTGTATGCATGTGATTTCTTCTCGTTCGCTCTTTTAGAAAAATTCAACCTATCCAGTTTTAATAAAATTTCCGGACTGGTTCATACTACAATATTAAATTTCTTACTTTTGTAAATTTCGTGAGAAGAAATTTATGCGAATTGGTTTAAAAAATCGCGAAATTTTGCGAATCTGGGAAAATCTCTTCTCGCCAAGGTAGTGACTATATTTGATATATTATATGTCGATTATTCACCCTATTAGGAAAAATGCAAGTTTTGGATTTAATACTTGCTGTGGTGAAGGCAACTTCCGATGACAAGGTATATATTAAGTTCATGCTGCTGTTCATCTTAGATATCTTTACATGATTTTTGCAATATTTGTGTAACTGTCGCCATGTTAACGACCATGTTGTAGCGACATGGTTTGTATCAAAAATATTGTTTAGTTCAATTTAATTTTTTTTTCAGGTGGTTTTAGTTTCAAATTACACACAAACGATCGAACTTTTTGAAAAACTTGCTCGCTTGAGAGGCTATCAATTTGTTCGTCTCGATGGCTCCATGTCAATAAAAAAGAGGATGAAGATTGTAGATAATTTTAATGATCCCAACGTAAGTACTTTTGTTAAGTAGTTTAAAGATTTGCTCCATTTTTAATGTATTGCGGATCGCTAAAAACACCTGGACAGTACTCTATACAGAAAAGCAGATAGCTAGGTAACTAGAACAATCCACTCTATATACTGTTCTGCTTTTAGGGTAACCCTGACTAACTCTTTCACTTTCAGGCAAAAATAAGTTTTATTGCACTTAAAGTAAAAGCATTCATCAATACTAAAGAGATTAGGCGTGGCGTGTATAAGCATATTACAGCTTAAAATGATAGGAAAATGTCTCATGATTAAAATTTCGAAGTTTTCTTACACAAAACAAAGAAACACTTAGACCGCATGGTTGGGGGAAAATATATACACGATGATGCTAACTGTTTTAGTTTTATAGTTCTATTCGATTAAAATCATATTTCACCTAAGCTGCAAACGAAAATTTGAAGTACGGTGTTGTATTTTTTGTTTGTTTTTCAGAGTAATGTCTACTTGTTCATGTTAAGCAGCAAAGCTGGTGGATGTGGACTAAATTTGATTGGTGCAAATCGATTGGTTATGTTTGATCCAGACTGGAATCCAGCCAATGACGATCAAGCTATGGCACGTGTTTGGAGAGATGGGCAAAAGAAACAAGTAAAATTTTGTATTTACACTTGATGGCTTTTATACATTGCAAAATATCATGTGCATCTCTCTTAAAAATTACATAAGTTAAAATGGGGTTAATGACGATCAAAGTTTTTATTATTTGATCATAACTTTATTTATTTATTGTGTTCTAGGTATTTATATATCGTTTGTTATCGGTAAGTCAAATGTCATCATGCTTATACTGCTTATCACTGAAACTTACTTCTCTGAAAGTGGTTGATAGAAATAAATGTAAGAAATATTAGGGTTAGCCTTACTGTAACCGAACAAATATGTAAGGCATATGTTATCGTCTCCTTTAGACGGGTACTATTGAAGAGAAAATCATTCAAAGACAAGCTCATAAGAAAGCATTGAGTAGTTGTGTGGTTGATAAAGTGGAAGATGTAGAAAGATTGTTTACTGCAAATGATTTGAAAGATTTGTTTCGATACGATGAAAACACGAAAAGTGATACTCATGACAGGTGAGTATTCTCAATATACCTGGACGAGTAACGTAAAATAGACGAGTAACGTAAAATAGACGAGTTACGTAAAATAGACGAGTTACGTAAAATAGACGAGTTGCGTAGTGATGTACAATAGAATTTAGGCGCGTTTACCGGGAGTCTGGCACAAGTTTCAGACAATCAAAAACAAAGTTGCGATTAAGGTTCAACTTCTAATGTCATTAAAATAACTTTTACTTGCCCGCGACCTTATGTAATCAACTAAACTATCATTCAAGGTCTTTCATTATTTTATTCTGATAAAGATATTCATTTCAAAACATTATAAAATGACTCTTAGACAATCACAGTTTAGCATTCCCTCGTTTCGTTCATTCAGAATGCGTTTGTTTACATACCCGCTTACTAACTTGTGTGACTTACGTCACACAAGTTAGTATTTTACCGAACAGAAAGTCCTAATTGACACTGTCATGGCAGCGTTGATCTTAAATATCTCAAGAAAGAACCAAAGCTCACAATAGATAAATTAACACAGTTCATATTCACATTATAACGAACATTTTAAGCACAACTTGTTATCAATCGTTAGTTCTCCTTTTAAGGTAGACACTTTCGCAGAAATCTGTTACGATCAAAAGTACATGAGACAAGTTATTTACGTTGAATAAAAAGAACTCGTAAGAACTTCTTTCGCCGGAAAATTGTCGTTAGTTCTCCTTTTGAGGTAGACACTTTCGCAGAAATCTGTTACGAGCAAATACATGAGACAAGTTATTTACGTGCACGTTGAATAAAAAGAACTCGTAAGAACTTCTTTCGCGGGAAAATTGTCGTTAGTTCTTGTTTTACGACGACGGCTTTCGCGAATCTGATCTAATTGGTAAGAAAATAGAAGTGTAATGAAAAGTTGTATTTAGGACCAAATTTTATTTGAACCAAGTTTACAATTGATTATAGTAAAAAACTAAAACTGTTTCCCGATAATTAAATTCCGTCAAATTTACCGGGTGAACTATACGTTTTTGGAATCCTTGACTATCGGACATTACGAATATCTGAGGCCCTGCCTATAAGAACTTCTTTCGTTCGAGAAATTATTGCGCAAAAGTTTACGTGTATTTTCTCAAAAATGTAATACTTTTTTCAGGTTCAAGTGTCGCCGTTGCGTGAACAACATTCAAGTGAAGCCACCGGCTGAAGGATCGGATTGTACCAATGATCTCTCCATGTGGAATCATTGCGCAACTTCGAAAGGAATTGTGGATGTCGTATTGAAACGTGTGTGGGATGCTGGGATATCTTTTGTTTTTCATCAACGGTCACATCAAGCTCAAATAGAGGTCGTGTAAACGATGCATGAATATGCTCACCTCCTGGTTGTCGTTTCTACATCATGAAACACCTTTTAATAATTTTATTGTATATGATGAGAAGAGTTGAAGGTGTAGTAAATTTTAATGTATTTATTTTTGTAATTCTTTTTAACAAATAGATTAATATTATTACATTATGTTGCATGTGTGACCCTAAACCCGATGTCAGTGGCAATATTTATTCCCTTTTCGACATTTAAGGTCACTCAAGTTTGGGCCGATTAGATTTTTATTCTTGCACAAAAAATCAACAAACGAGCCAGGGCCGGGTTGAAAAAGAAGAGCATGCGCATTGCGATCCAAAACAGAAGAAAAACAATAATGGCGAGCGAAGCAGCAGACAAGAAGTTTAAATGTACTTTAGAACTTGTGGAGCAGATTACGTGGATTTCCCTGTTGGTGTTTCAAACGTTTTAGAGTTTCCCTCGTTTTGTTAAAAATATGTCAATATGTTCTGCATTAGGCGATTTCTTCGAAGCAATGGCAAATACAGAACACCTTGGATTTGGAATAACAAACTATTGGCGACCAAAGTACTTAATGATAATTTTAATTTAATTTCGCTGGTTTGTTTACATCTTGCATCCGCCATTTTTAAAAAAAATACGCGCATTTTTTTCAACCCGGCAGCAGTGTAGGTCTTGATCCGGGTTGACTTTTGCCATATAATATGCAATTTTCTCATACGGGTTGACCCGCCAACCGGACCAACACCGAGCCAACTCGCCTCATATAATCAGGCTGGTTACAGGCAGTAAAAAGTGACCAGGTGTTCTTTCATTTCGCATTAAGTGGATGCACCTGGGAATTAGCGCAGCCAATTTAATTTTCCCGCAATATTTGAAGTCCTCGAAAAATATTAAAAGATAGATTGTTCGCAAACAAATTAGCCTCTTCCCTATGATTTTTGTCTCTTTGGGATGGATTCATTCGCCTCTGTCCTAGACATTTTAAAACAGCTTTAAGAGATCTTATTTAGCCGGTCAATGGATCAAACCAGTATATGTTTAATAGTTAAAACAGGTGCGAAAAAGTAGAATTTTTTTTTTCTTGCTTTTTTTGCATTAAAAATGTTTACAAAGTAGGAACAGGTTTCAATCTTTCACAACTATCATTTCCTTTCTCTTTACTACCTTCTAACTTTGCAATCCTTGAACCAAATTGTATAGCTCTCTTTGGTAGCTTACTTGCGTAAGGTAGATGAAGTAATGAAGCAGCTTCTCGAAGTAAAATCTTTTCTCCTTCACCACGTGGAAGACGCGGATCACACTACAAAAAGAATTACATAACAGGACTGCCACTGACTATGAACTTATAAAATGGCAAAATACAACATACAAGGAACACATCAACTACATTGACAGAAGATTTGAACTTTTAAAGAACGTTCTTTTTACTTCACATTATTCCAAACTAGTCCATGGACGTTCCATTGTTAGAAAAAATGGACGAGATCGCCTTTAAATTACACCAGAATTTGCCCATCTCAACAAAGGAGATAAAATATACCAGGTTTGCTATTTGGTGTAACCGTAGCATAACTCTTGTAAGAGCTAACAAAACTCGTTACCTTTACATGTAACTGGAATTATGCCAAGACAATTAGGAATAAATTTATACTTTCGGTGAGAATTTTTGGGTGGGGTCTTTCATAAAATACCCATAAAATCAGGGGGAATATTTTAACACCAAACATATATGAATTAAATATGTTAATATTTTAAGGAATACACTTACTTAACTTACTTAAAAGTACTTAAAAAGTACTTAAAATATTGTGATGTAAAAAATCAAAATGTCCGTTCAGCGTGTAACGAAACAAAGTAGTCAGTTTTCAAAACAACTTAAAGAATTTCTGGGTATCGAAGAATAGCATACCTTTATACAAACTGGTAGTGATTGTAGAAACGAAACGACGTGTTCATCTAAGAAGGGAAATCTTGCTTCACGTCCATGGTCTGATATACACCTGAAAATTCTTTTTAATTTATTCTTGCTCTAAGTAAAGTACGGTCGAAGCTTTTAAAAATATGTTTTCATACCTGTCGTCTCTACCTAAATTTCTTGATGATATTCTTTCCAACTCCATCTTCATTTCGTCTCTTAAACATATCCATCCATTATTTCTAAATAATAGAAAACAGAAAAATCGTTTTCTCACTTCAGCCTTGATAACAAGTTCTGAAGATAAATCCTTCATACATTTCACTCGAAATTTACCCCGAAAGTCTGTCTCTGATATTTGGACACATAATATACCTCTATGGCAAAATATTTTATGTTAGGATATGGTTTTGCGAATCCACTATCAAACAGACATTTTGGGATCGTATTTTTTGCAAATTTGCGGGTTTAAGGAGCGATTACTTAAGGAATAACAAAAAAATAAATGATCTTATTTTGCGCGACTATATTTGCGAACTGGGTCTCAAAAAATTTATTTTACTTTCTCGATTTTTGGTCAAGTTCACAAAAAATTTCGGAAAAATTAATCCCGGAAGGTTTAGTTTTTCGCCCGTGTAAAAATCCACAATTCTCAACAAAGTTAATAAAAGAATACAGTGGAATCTCTCTATCTGGAACTCGCAAGGGACCAAAAAATTTGTTCGAGATAGAGAAAGTTGGAGATAAAGAAAGGAAAATACCTTAGGCGGACCACAAAGGGACCGAGACTTTAGTTCGAGATAGAGAGAAGTTCGAGATAGAGAGTAGTCGAGATAGAGAGATTCCACTGTATATGCCATTTGCTTTGTGTATCCGTATCACTAAAAAATTGCGCAGCGACAGACAAAACACGGGAATTATTAATATAGAGACAATGTAACAAAGGTAAACTCGACTCACTCGTATTTAGTACGATGTCTTGCATATCCACCAAGTTGTTCATCCGCTCCCATGCCAGTCAATAACACCTTCAATAGAAAGAAATATAATCAGTCGTTGATGGCTGAAAACTTGCTTTGTACCTTAAATCAAATACCGTAATGATCCGATTAAGCGCCCATCATTTTTTAAGCGCCCCCCCCCCCCTCGAATAAGCGCCCAGGTAATTTCCTCAAAGTTCAATAAGCGCCCAGCACTTATTAAGCGCCCCCCTCGAATAAGCGCCCACCTGATAAAAGGGGCCGCTTAAGCGAAAACTACCTTGACAAACTGGGCGCTTATTTGAAAATTTTACTTTCTTATATTGAGAACCCTAAAGAAAGACTAAACTTCATTTTGTTACATCTTTTGTTCACTTTTATTTTTCAGAAAAAAAAAAATTTGAAAATTACCGTTGTCTTTAATTTGTACAAAATTAGGAAGAAACACTTTTTAAGCGCCCCCCTCGATTAAGCGCCCATGCAAAAAATCCAAAATTTAATAAGCGCCCAGGGCGGATCGGATCATTACGGTATGCTTATATTCGAAATCCCTATACATTTCAATGAGAAAGTTTTAACTATATGGCTGATAATAGCCTAGGGGTGTATTTAAAAGCAAACTTTGATATTTTCTGTCATCAATAATTTTGAACCTGTTAACATACGCATTCCAACCAAAACAATAAAGATTAATTAAGTAACATAAAAAATTAGACCAAATGACATTTTTTACCTCATTGACGGCCTCTTGAATTTTTAGTCACAAACCTACAACTTAGGACCTACACGTCGGTGTAAACAAACATGTTCAGGACCTGTATCTAGTTACAAGAAAAGATTTTATACAAAATATTGAAATCAATGCATTACCAAACCTTAACTGGAGTTTTGTAATTCTCTTCAACTAACTTTAGGTCTCCAGATGCAGAAATTTCGAATCGATTACCAATCCCCCGCGCTGCAAACCAAATTGCACAACCGATACTATCGTCGAGTACAGACTCCAGGGGGTAAACCAAATTTGATATACTTTGTTCCCTGCAAAATATATTTACAACTTAAGGATGCCAGTTTGATGAAAGAATACACAGGGGACAGTGAACTTATCACCATACCTCTCTTTCTGGAGCTCTTCCTTGGTCACATTAACCTTAAATATAAATAAAATACTCGTGCAAAATTAATGCTAGCGAGAGTAATGTGGTATACTTCTATTTGGTAAAATGTTTAATAATTTTAATACGATCCTTTTCACATTACGCATTCCAATTCTGGATTGAAGAGTCAGCGCCCCACCTGAAACATCAAAACTAATTTAGTCAAAACAGTGACCCTTTGACCATACCTCGATAAAATTCCAACGTCTGTCTCTAGGAAGTTCAAGTAGAGCTCTCCTTCCCGTAATACGATCGGGGACATCGAAGTTATCACTCTCCTCCACAAGCGCTTTTTGATATTTTTTCTTAACGTTTTGTTGTATTTTGTTTTTTTGTTGAAAAGCAACGTTGATCAAATCGATTGCTTCTTGTTTTGGTACACATCTGTGAGAGAAAAAATAGTACTTGAAAACTCACAAGTTGGAACGATCTGCAAATCAGAATAAGTCAATTTTAATCAGTTGAAAAAGTTATACTTCATTACACCTATATAAAAGTAAACATCCCACATCTCCCAAAATACCTTTTTTTTTGAAAAAAATGCGAATTTCCCTGACTTGCATTATGTAAAAAATTGCTTATGACGTAAGGCAATGTCCCTTTCGCACTCAGATCCGAGTTTTACTAAACCAAAATTCCCTGCTTTTCTGATGCAAATTTAAAATTCATAACTTTTCCGTTTTTTCCAGATTGCTTGACACCTTTTAAATGCCATCATCTAATGTCTTCACCTACCTGTGGGCGAGAGCAGCAAGTATCACTGAATCTATACCACCTGAAAACAACACGCCTACATTGGGATTAGTATCCTCCGAAGATCTTGGAAGATTAAAAACACGAGTTCGTACAGATTCTTCTAACACAACAATTAACTTATTTCTAATTTCAACAAGTGTTTTCTTTCTTCGGTGCAACCTACTATTGGCTTTGCTTCACTTAAAGGTTTTTTGTTTCCTTCTGAGGATGGAGAGTGTAAACAACTACAACAATATTGAGTTTGGTCTATGTTATCTCCATTAGGATAGAGGCCAGTTCTTTGAGTATTATCTGTGCAATATCCCACTCTACTGTTTGCACTATCTCTATAATATCCTGCAGTACTGTTGCATCCACACAATGTACAATGAGTGTCTGTCACATAGTCGGCTTCGGTGTCTTCTGCTGAGACTGGTGTTAAACATCTATGGTCATGTCTTGCAATTTGTTTATTGATAAATGCAGGTTCGAAAGCGTATTCACGTATATGTTCTCCCATGTTATTAAATTGAAAGTCTTTCAAACTTAAACAGTATAATTTTTTAGCAGGAACTTCTTTGCAATCCTGAAGAAAAATATTTAATTTGAAAAGTTTGAATTAAGCTGCATTTGAATTTACACATATACATATATACTTACTGTATGTAATCCTCTGTGAAAAGTGGAAGATAAAGAGAACATGTCATCACCACAAGAAGATATAAGACTTCTCCTGCCAAAAAAATCACGACCATACCACAATTCTTTGTTTTTTGTCTAAAAATAGAAGTGGTGTATTAGACTGACTGATGGACATTTTCGTATTTTAAGCAAAATATGAAATGACTTTTGTAGAACATTCTCACATAAGAGTTTCAATAAAACAGAAAGTTAAAGGGTATGATCTCACAACCTGAAGGAGATTTGGCGAAACAAATTCTTTTTAATGAATACTTATATGTTTTCCTTTAAATTACAACATTTTATCAAACTAGTCGGTAGCCCGTGGATACATCCATACGTCCTTTATTTGCCGCATTTTGTGTGTCTCGCTACTACCATTTTGCGTGACAGACAGACGTATACGGGTATTATAATATAGATAACTTTTATTCTTCCACATATAAAACAAGTGAATATCACCACTCACGTCAAAATATACAAATGACCATGGACCATGAATGCTTGCGAAAAAATTGACAAATTCAGCATGACTTGTCAATTTGTTTAGTTTTTCCATGACAGCAATGGTATCATTTTGATCTTCCATAATCTATTAAGTCAGATATACACATAAACACAGTAAGAATTTTGAATTTTAATTTTGAACAAAGTAATATATATATATAACAAACAGCTGAAACAGACCGACCGATGTGCTCAAAACTGCATGTTTTTCTTGCTTACATAACTGCAGAGAAAAAAAGCATCTTAATTTATTAGTTTTAAAAAAAAATGTCTTGCAACTAAAATTTAATTGCTTTGTCTAAAAAAGATTGCTATATTTCTAAATCTTCAAACACTGACACGTGAATAAAGCTTAACAGATTTCACAACACAAACCTGAAGACCACCAAATATCTCACCATTCCACAGCAAAAAATTTCCATGCTCATCAACAACTGGTTGTTTTATTAGTTCACCTCGTAACTGTAAAACAGTTCCATAACATACCATTGTTGTAACCTCATTAAGTTGAAGAGCATATTGATGTGATGCATCTGGGTCCACGGTTTTCTATTTGTGGTATCACAAGCTCGGATAATGTCTATATAAAAGAGGTTAAGCAATTGTTCCAATGAAGTATGCTAGACAAATCCTGCAAAGGCCTAATTTTGACTGGACTGAAAATGAAATACAACTCGTTTAGGTTCATGTACTGCAGGTTAAAAAAAAAAAAAAATCATACCTGAATTTTTTTCTCATTTGATGACAAAATGAAAAGTATTCCACACATATTTTTGCATCAGGACACTTCAATCTTTTATATTACTATTTATACCTAAAATCATGAAAACACTTAAAATAACAACAAAATCAGAAAATGTTTTCTAGCAATTTTTCAACAATTGTTAAATCTTTCCCCACAAGGTACACATCTTACATACAATTTTGCTTTAAAAGTTTAAACCACCACCTACAAAAAACTGTGACCCCTATCGAAACAATGATAATAACAAACATGCTTCATTGCATCTTATGTATAAAATATAGGCCAATTGGTCTTGGCTCTACTAAAACAAGTACAAACTGTAGTATGAAGCCACTTTTTAAAGCCTATCCCCCAGTTCCACATCACAACAAATTTAATATGGAATAATAAAAGGCTGTGTATGATATACTGTTATGGCCATGAACTTCCACTGAAGTTGTTTTTCTTGTTAATTTACGACTTTTATGTTGTGAATCTTAATTACCAATTTGCATTAACATTTTCCAATACAATGCCCCTCCGTTCCACAGCATTTATGCTCACCCTTTTTTTGTTCAGTTGAGAGTAGATACTTGATACGCACAAGTCATATTTATGTGCTTGTTGTAGCCATATTTTTGTTATGTTTTATTCTTTTGTATATTGGTTTTGCTATCCAGTAGCTTAGCTACAGCTTGCATTCTCATGTGCTCTAGTCTTCTTTCTGGTCTTGTTCTGGGCACCTTACTGTCCTTGTTTGGCATCTTTATCATAGTCTGGTTTTGGATAACTGGTTATTTATAGTGTGTATAATTATATCCGTAAATGATATGTTTTTACCCAATGTACATCCTCTACAAAAAATTGCAGATAATTTTTAGATTTTTTGCAATATTAGAATATTTTAGTATATTAAGTAGTACTATTCTGACCCAACTTAGAATACGGCCCGTCTTAAGACGGGACGGACCATCTTTAGACACGGTGGCCCATCTTTTGACAAGTCGGCCCATCTTCTGACATGCTGCCCTGTCAATTGATGGGCCAGGACCAACTTCTGACATGCCCACAAAGCTTAAATGTATGGTTTAAGTTTAACCCGTTTTGGCGCCATGTGATGTTTTTCAATAACTGGCAGCGGCATTCACGATGTGAGGATGCCTTGTGAGTATTAACAGAGCAGCTAGCTAGCCAGGCTTTTATTACTTGGCTTTTATTTAAAATTCTAACGGACGTACCTTGTGAAAACACATTTACTTGGAACAAGAAACATCTACCATGACGACTTATAAGACCATTTTTTAAAAATTGGACTCAGGACAGCAGGAAAGACATAAAGTCATGTTATGTTTTGTGTCACAGTGTTTACAAGAGGCCATTTACCCATGTAAGTTTATTGTAGTATGTTATCTGTATCTAGCCAATTTTATCAATATATAATATCACACTTTTTCTTTATAGAACAATTTCATGCCTTAAATTGTCTGAAAAATGAGAACAACATAAGAGCCTAAAATTTAGCATAACATAAAACAATTATGGCAGCAAATTTTCTGGAAATACTCTCCCAAAATAATGATTGCTAGTTCGTAAGCTTGATTATACAAAATTATTATTTTTATAGCTATAGCTTGAATGCAAAAATGTGAGGGAGGAAATCTATAAAAGAAGAACAAAAAGACGTTGTGTTCTGAGAGCAAAATTAAAATAAACAGGCTAAAATTAGTCTCAAAAATACGTGAAAACAAATAATCCAATTCCAAAGAACATATATGTCAGCACAATTTATGAAGGGAATAATCAACAAATCATTAATGAAGACAAAGAAGACAAATATAAGACAAAGTTATATATAACATAATATTTCTATCAATATTTTATCAACCAACTATATCAACTATATATACAAAATAATAGAATGCAAAAATAAACAATGTATATATATATATAAGATAAATACAATAAACAAAACAAAATAAACAAAAAAGAATTGTTCCTAGCCAAATGAAAAGGTAACTTTTATATGTTTTCTCAAAGTAAATTATGTTAATAAAATATAAAAAGTTTTACTGTTTCTGTTTATATAAAGTGTATAATTTTGCTGTAATATATTGAATGATGTTAATTATCGTCCCATATGGCATGTCTTTAATGTTTTTGTAATTGTCAACAATAAAATCTCTTGTAAAATTTTTTGGAGCATGTGTACTATCATTTAGATCTTTGTATAATACTGGATGGCTTATTTCCAGTGACCGTAATGTATCCCATAAAGTCAAGGATCCAGATTTTTTTCCAAGCAAAGGATTTTTGTTCGACAAAGACTCCTCTACAATATCGTGTAGTGTGTTGCTGTCTGCAATCTCAATTAGGAAATTTTTCCATTCTTTTTTTTTGTCTTTTCTGTTTCTTCCTCCATAACTATAAGTAGAATTATACATGCATTATATATCGAGATAATGTTTTATAATATGTATATATGTGTTATGTACCTTCTTTTTCTTCACCTTAACCTCTAAAAATCGTATATAGAAAAATGATACAAAAGATGTCACATAAATATTTTAATAGCAATATGCAAAAGATGTTAAGCATTATAAAACACCATGACATTAATGTTTTTAATGATCCTGTAAGGTCCGCGTCTAAAACAGGGAATTTCTATATTTAAAGAATAGAGAATTGTGAGGATCAAAGTAGATATTTTTAAGAATGGTTTAAAATTTACAGTAATACAGGTTCTTACCAGCTGCTGCAGCATCACAGCAACATTTGCAAAACCAATCCCCTTTTGGCTTAATGTTTAATCTTGTGCATTTAAAATGACACCAAACTAAACACTGTTCACAAATTATGGATCTTGCCTTAACGCGCTTTCTGCAATAATTGCAAACCCACACTGGATTTCTTCTTTCTCCAACAAGAGTGTTTTGATTTTCGTAAAAGCCGATTTCCTGTAAAATTCTTTAATTAGGATGATTTTAGGTTCTGCTCCTCAACAACTTCATTGCCATTGACAGCTTCAGTTGCAAGTTCTGTTGTTGTGAAGCAAGAAAGAATCTGTATGTACTTGTCCCTGTCATTTAAATCTCGGAAAGGTGTTAATAGTCCTAAAATAAAAAGCAACAGGCACTGTTTGATGTATATATAGAAAACTTCTGTAGCTTCCAATTTGAAAAAAAAAAGTTTTATAAGTTCTGTAAGTAATAAAATCTAAATTCTATGAAAAATGACCTACATGTTTGTGTTGGTGCACTAGTTTTTGAGGTATCCAACTGCTCTGCTTCGTTTTCCTGTATACTTTCTAATGCTTTACAAATAAATATTAATGCATTATAATAATACATATAAATAAACAGTTTAAGACATATAACAAGTAAGTAAATTATACGCACCATACAAACAATATGTAGGCCTGTACACAGCTTCGTAATTCTCAGAGCATGAAGAGAAGACAGGGGATTTTAATCCATCATATAGGTACCATCCATCGGATAGTAAGGTTATGGCTGCATAGTGTTGTGCATTCCAAAGTGATAATCCAGTCAACTTATAACTGCAATTGGCAAAATATTTTTTAGGAATTTAACATATGATACAGTTACTAAAAAGGCATTATTTTTAAACAATACAAAAAAAGTTTCTTGTATACTTACTTGCATTCCAGAATTAAGTCAAAAAGCTCTTTTGTGCTTTGTCCACATGCTAATTTAAAAAGTTTATCCTTTAGATTGGGTAGGATGTAGCATGCCAATCTCAGCAACAGGACATGTATTTTGGAAAAATGTTGTTGTTCCATTGTCCTGAATAAATAAAAACACAGTTATTACCAGCACTTTCTTTTCTTCTTTTATTAATGTCTGTTTCTGCCATTTTATTTTTACATTGGTGGTAAGGGTGGCAATGTGTTGAGCATTGCAGCTTTCTTTTTTTACAATTGCAATTTCCATTTTGACAACCAGAGCAACACATGCATCTACAATTAGCATGAAATAATGTTATTATTTTGTTATATAATCGGAACAGAAAAATATTGTCTCACCTTGGGTTTGACTGCATGGTGTTTCTTGTGTTTTCCAAACTGCTGGCTGTTCGCAATGAAATGATATTTTCCTTTGCAGCATCAATAAGTTTGTTAAATGTTCCATCAAACTTTTCCAAATCACCAGCACGATATTTGCACCTGAGTTGCCCATGTCGTGTAAGCAATTTGTAGTACTTGATTTTGTCGCCTGTAACTTCAATTACTCGGCATGGTAGACGAAGTAGGTCAGTACTTGTTCTGTCTTTCACTGGAATTCTAACAGAAACGTTATCCCCAACTGAAAAGATGTGCAACTTTGACGTGTTTATTTTTTCATATTGTTGTTTCATAGCTTCGCAAGATTTATCAATGGTCAATAGCGTGAAGAATGTACTTATAATTACCATCTGGTAAATGTACCATATCAATTAGGTCAACCTAAGAATTAAAACTTTTTCCATAAGAGAACAAACAGAGTTATGTTCAAATAGGTTAAATATTATATATAAATATATAAAGAATTACACGCCTAATGCTTTTTCGTTTGAAGTTTAGTGTTCTTATAAAAACGTCTTATAAAGATGTAAAGATATTGCAAATAAAAATAAAAAAAATTATTTTATACTAAAACTATACTTAAATAAATAAAAACAAACAAAAACAAAAATATATCTAATTAAATTAAAGTTCGTGTTCGAATATAAAAACAAGGATTATACCTGTAAGCGTTTCATGAAACCATTTGATATTATGGGCTGTAACAGAGATTTTGTTTTTTGTGGCTGTTTCAAATGGCATGTTTCGCACAGTTTTATGAACTCAGCGACAACTGATCGTGGAATCCCCCAATACAACGATGAGATCTAAAAAAAAAAATACCTGTAAGATATGAAAGCGTAAGTATGAACATGTTCGTAAAATATTCATTACCTTTTTGTATGTTTTTTTTAATTCCAGAGTGCACCATGGCTTTACTGTGGATTTCGTCAATGATGTCATAAAATTCGTCCACGTACGCCACTCTTGCGTAGTCAGTTGGTATACCACGGGAAGTGAGATTGCCAACCTGTTATAAAAAACTCTACAATATATATGGAAGTGTCGCAGGGTTTTATCAAACCAAAAAAATGAAACTTACAGATTCCTTGGACGGAGCAATCAAAATATCTTTCAATCCTAACTCATCATAGTTAATTAGTTGAAAGTTGTTTTCTTTTAACAAAAAATTTAAATTTTCTGTTAACATTATTGTTTTTACCAGATTTTAAAACATTGACTATTTGTTCACCAATCTCCTGATTGAGTACGGCGCTTTTACATCGTTTTCCATCTTCGCTAATCCTATAACGTTCCAGAAACTCCTCAAATTGCGTTGTGCAGGTCGAAGAATCGCACATGTTCCTACGTGCGTTTGTATGAACTTAGAATGCGACGTTCATCCTTGAATACACTTCCTGAACTTTCTGAACCATGATATAAAGTCTAATTTAGAAATATTTTGTCCAACATATAGAAAGTAAACAATCAGAAACTAGTTATAATTTTAGCAATATCCCACATTTGGAAAGGAGACAGCCGGGAAAACAAGTTAAATTTGAAAGCAAATGGCCCAAATAGATTGTCGAGACAACATTTTTATGCACGAATGTTCTATAGAAAGCAGACGGTCGGAAATTGTCTATACTTTCAAAGGTGCGCCGACATTACTCTCAAAACTAATCAAGACTTCAAAATGAGGTCTATTTATGCGTTTTCTGCAGAAAAAAACAAAATGTTTTGTAATTGTTTGCTCCCAAAGCGGTTAGGGTTACCTCGTATGGCAGCAATGAATGACTCCAAGTGACGTGTGTCAATACTTAGGCCTGTCCCATCTTTTGACACGGTTTTTGTAAGCGCAAGTGTCTTTTGTCCATAGTTGGGCCTGTCCCATCTTTTGACACGGATATTTAAGCGTGAGTGTCCTTTATCAACAGTTAGGCCTGTCCCATCTTTTGACACAGTCTTTTTAATCATGAGTGTCCTTTTGTCCATAGTTGGGCCTGTCCCATCTTTTGACACGGATATTTAAGCGTGAGTGTCCTTTATCAACAGTTAGGCCTGTCCCATCTTTTGACACAGTCTTTTTAATCATGAGTGTCCTTTTGTCCATAGTTGGGCCTGTCCCATCTTTTGACACGGTTATTTAAGTGCAAGTGTTCTTTGTCAACAGTTAGGCCTGTCCCATCTTTTGACACGGTTTTTAAATGCGAGTGTCCTTTTGTCCATAGTTGGGCCTGTCCCATCTTTTGACACGGTTATTGTAAGCGTAAGTGTCTTTTGTCCATAGTTGGTCCTATCCCATCTTTTGACATGGTTATTTAAGCGCAAGTGTTCTTTGTCAACAGTTAGGCCTGTCACATCTTTTGACACAGTCTTTTTAAGCATGAGTGTCCTTTTGTCCATAGTTGGGCCTGTCCCATCTTTTGACACGGTTATTGTAAGCGCAAGTGTCTTTTGTCAACAGTTAGGCCTGTCACATCTTTTGACACAGTTTTTTAAACGCGAGTGTCCTTTTGTCCATAGTTGGGCCTGTCCCATCTTTTGACACAGTTATTGTAAGCGCGAGTGTCCTTTTGTCCATAGTTGGGCCTGTCCCATCTTTTGACACGGCGCGAGTGTCCTTTTGTCCATAGTTGGGCCTGTCCCATCTTGAGACATTTATATACATTTGTCCAAGGTTGGGCCAGGCCCGTCAAAAGATGGGCCGTCCCAACTGCGAACGCACTGAACCGTCTTTTGACAGGCCGTCTTGTCTTAAGACGGGGCAGTCCCGCGTCCAAAGTTGGGCCGGTGTCCGCAGTTGGGTCAGAACAGTACATTGACAGATATGATATGATAAAAACAATATCAACAAACATGACTTTATGATTTACCAGTTTACCAATTTAATGCTTTCACAATATCAAAAAATGTTGAGAATATTTGCTTGATGCCTATGTTGAAGCTCCACAAGAAACATGTAAAATTATCACTTGCTTGATATATTTCTATGATACGATGCTGTTTAAGTCTGCTCTCCTGCTGTGAACGGGAATCAGTTAGTGGTTTGTCATGTTTTTAAAAATCATTGATTCCTAATAAGCCAATTGCTGCCTTAAAAAGGTGAAAACAAAAATATCAGAAAGTCAAGAATAAAATACATTTTAAACACTTTGAGGGTAGCTAGTGCAAATATAATATGTTAAAAAGAGAATACAGTGAGAATAAAATGATAGCTAAAACTAACAGAGCTGATTACATAAAAACAGACGTCCCCTTTTTAACCAGGGTTTGAATTAAGAGACTGCCAATAGTGATAACTCACTTTAATGTTACTTCAGATATAAAAGGGCAACTGAATGTGAGGCCATCCCATCCATCGTACGAACGCGGGCCTATTTCTTGCTCCGCCGTTGCTCAGTGTTACTTTTCTGTAACCAAAACTGACATATATGGGGTCTCAGCAAATCAGTTAGCTACATTGTATTTAAATAACACATGTCGAGAAGCAATTACCTACTTATCGTTAATAAAAACCGGAAATCCGTTGGATCTTTAGCTACCTAGAAAGTTTCGAGTCTTTGATCAAGGGTTGTCGCGTTTCAAAAATATAAATTTGCCACCTTCTTTCTCACGGATCAAGTAGGATGTTACGCACATAACATGGCAAAAGTTTATGGACCGAATATCCACCTTGAATAATGTGACAATTTGCTATGACTTGAAGCAACAAAAATATTGTAGCGTCGTAAAAGTGAGTAAACCAAGCACACAGACAACACAGATGGCCTACACAATACAATTAGGACAGGAGGTACTGCAATGAATAGTAAGGAGGACTTTGTAGCTAAATATCTGCATTTGCTGAAGATTTAGTGATATATCATAGACACAATGACACTGTTTTTACGCATGTCTAAACCATATTTTTAGGAGGAGTTATTGTAATGTAAAACGAGAGTCAGGGAGAACTAATTATTCTCTGATCCGGGTTAACATCATCTGGATTTGGAAAAAGAAAACAAGGAACTTTTAAGGAAAATGAGTGGCACATTTGGATTTATCAGCAAAAATTATATAAGAAAACCAAAAGATTATTAGAACAGGATTTATTGTAATTTAAAGTTTTCAAATTTTATAGAAGTTTGACCATAATATTTAACTGCAGTGAACTAGAAATTAAAAAAAAGGTTGCGAAGCATTTCGCTAGTTGCAAGCAAAATTAAACTATCCAATACTTTGTCCCTAGCGCTTCTTGTTTCTCTGGCGCTAACATCTTCCGAAATACATCAAAATTAATAGCGTAGAAGAACCCTGGGGACGAGGTAGGCAAATGAACGCTCTGCAGAACAATGAACGCTCTGCAGAACAATTCGTTGTGCAAAAACAGTTTTTTTTTTTGCGAATAGACTGCGCGAGTATTTGATGTGCGTGGGATATTTCTTTTCAAAATGTGCGAAAAAATTAGATTACGCGAAACTAACAAAAACGAATAATGTGTATTAAAATTTTGTACCACCTTTTCCCACAGAATGATAAAATTAAAGAGCGCAATACAAAATTACACTTTTTGCAGTATTGTCAAAGATATGTAATACATCGAGTTGTACAACCCGCAGAAGCTGGTCTTAACGTTAACGATTTCGTAGATGACCTTACAACAAAACAGTATTTTTTTCACATAAAAATACCGGCGCTAGAAGCAACGGAATCTGTTGGAACGAATTTCGAAAACTCACGGGAAACAATTAAAACAAAAACAAACAAATCAAAACAGTTTTTTAACTTTATCAAGATGTATTAAATAGCTTCAATTTTGGGCAGAAAAAAACAATAACGGTTTCGCTTTCTTTTCACCACAGGCATCATCACTCACTCCCATTGTACACAATCTAAAAGAAAAAGAAAACATTTTCATATAGTGAAGTTTCCAGTGCCTTTAAGGGATGGCCAAGTCAATGGAATTGAAAGCGTTGTTTTTCATCTCATAATTAATTAAGGAAAGTTCAGTAAAGTATGAAAGAAAAAACTAAACAATTTGGCAACTTTACTAATTTTAGATGCAAAGTTCCAACCATACCAACAGTTTTCAAATCTGACAAAATCATTCTAAAAGTATTTTTTTTCAGGATTTGATTGATGCAAGGCCAAGGGAAATTAAATATATAAGTTTATTGTCCTAGACACATTCAAAAACACATGCTTCTCATCATTCGTTTTTTTTTTCAACCAACATTAATGCAATCACTCAGAGGAAATTATAATGTCTCTTGCCTGTGTCATCCAGTTTGCTTAAATCAATGCACAACACAAAGTTTTAGAAGCTAAGTACACAAATACAAAAATATTACAAGTGCTGAACTTTGGCAATCATATTTTGCAATCAGACCATTTCGAAAACTATGCTGAATGATCTCTTTTATTAAGTTCATCGCTATAGAATAGCACCTTGGGTAGGATTCTGTGTTTATCAAATGGTTTATCGTAAATAAAATGGTAATTTTTACACAAATAATTTTAAAAATAATGAACTTTTTTATGTGGGTTCTCAAACACAAGTGGCCAGTGGACAAGAAACTGTAATGTAATTTCCCTTGGTCTAATATTCTTGAGAGTATTCTAAAATTACAAGCAGAAATGCCTACACCTTTTAGATGATGTATGCGGCTTATAGGCATCCTTGGAGTTCTGTTTAAATGACAGTTTTAATGTTGTTTTGAACCTTGTTCTTAGGGAGGGCCTACAGACAACTAAATCATATTTTGCAATCAGACACTTTTGAAAACTATGCTGAATCATGTCTATTATTAAATTCATCACTATAGAATAGCACCTTGGATAGGATTCTGTGTTGGATGAATAAAATGACTGACAAATGGTTTATCGTAAATAAAAAGGTATATCCAACACAGAATCCTATCCAAGGTGCTATTCTATAGTGATGAATTTAATAATAGACATGATTCAGCTAGTGGCCCCCAGTGGAAAAAATCTGAAAGCTGTCTAAAAGCTGAAAGATTATTCTGGGCACTGCCACTATAAATATACATTATTATTATTATTATTATTATTATTATTATTATTATTATTATTATTATTATTATTATTATTATTGATAGCAAATGTGGATATTTTTTTAATTACTGTAACAGGTTACTTAATAAATAAAAAATTGTGATGAAAAACGGTTGGTCGGCTCACTCAGAGCTATTTGTTTTGTCTGCGCCCTATAGCTACAGGTTTTCCTATAGCTGGCTATCAGTCAGGTAGTAATACAGCTTCTCCATTCTTTTATACAAAACAGAGCTATAGCTAGCTACCTTTTGTGTGTTTAAGCCTTACCTTGATTTGGATAAAACCAATTAAAATCAATAATATTGTATTCTTACATTTTCTTAGAAACAATAAAATAAAACACAGCTTGGCGCGTTTTAATTGTACAAATTACTTCAATCTTTCTTTAGAAAAGGGTAGCTTACGCAGGAGCTTTCCAATCCAACTCAAATCTCCAGAAAAAGCACAGCAACAAAAAAGCTTAAAATACACAAGTAAAGTAAAGTTTTTAGGCATATTTTAGGTCTGTAAAATATACGTGTGTAATATGCCGGCTACCGTTTCTTGTTCACAGCATATTCCTCTCTGCGTGTTCAAGTTCGGCGGACGTATAATTTGTACCCAAAGACGGGGGGTCAAAATCCGGGGGTGGGGGTACGAGCCGTACTTATTGCCTTTTTTACTAGACTTATACTTTAACCACTCGGTCCAAACTTATTTGTTTTATTAGAAAAAAAAATACCCTAGCTTTATGGGCAAAAATATCAGTCCTATTTCTTTACGCTGATTTTATATGATTTTTTTTCTATCGAAATTTTGAGAATCTCAATAATTCTCTTGGTATACCCCGCATGTAGCAAACGTGCTCCACAATTTCGCTTCGCAAAAATTTTCACTACAGTTAATTTGTGTGGTCATTTATTCGTAAAACATCAAAAGTTTGGCTGCTAATAGAGGCAGTTGTACTTAGTGTATAAACTTGAAAATTTTCATGTTTCCATAAATTTTGGTGCTAAATTCAAATATGTTGGTCATTTTTGTTGAAGGTGATCAGAAAATTCCAAGCATGTTAACCCGGATCCGAGAATTAGCCTATTATAAGTACTTTTGGTAAAACCTAATTGTAGGGAGGGGGAGGGGATTATTGAGGAGGGGGGTTGGTAATTTCCTTTAAATTGATAGTTGGGAGGGTGTTAATAAATTGAGGTAGGTGGATTTTCATTCAGAGGGCTAAAATGGAGGGGGCAGGGGGAGGAAGGTTAATTTTTTCAATCAAACAGTGTTAACTTTCGATGTTTGAAGTGTCACAGGTATTTAAAGCATTCTGCTTATATCATACTTCACTGTTTTATTTTGTTCTAATGTTTCCTCTACAGTGCTATTCCGAGTGAGTAGCAGTCGAGTGTAATAGTGAATTGTTTCAAGGGCAAGGGTGATGCATTAGAAAGAGGTAACTATAGAGGTTTGAAGTTGGTTGATCAAGTAATGAAAGTTATTGAAAGAGTGATTGATAAGTTACTTAGAGAAAGAATTATATAGATAAGATGCAATTTGGTTTTGTTCCAGGGCGTGGCACTACAGATGCAATATTTTTACTCAGACAGCTTCAGGAAAAGTATTTAGGAAAGAGAAAGAATCTCTATTTTGCCTTTGTAGATTTAGAGAAAGCTTTTGATAGAGTGCCACGTAAAGTTATTTGGTGGGTTATGAGAAAATTAGGTGTGGATGAGTGGCTAGTTACGATGGTACAGTCTATGTACAGCAATGCTAGAAGTCGTGTCAGGATTAAAGATTCACTTAGTGATGAATTTAGTGTAAATGTTGGTGTACATCAGGGTTCTGTACTTAGTCCTTTGTTGTTTGTTCTAGTCTTAGAAGCGCTGTCGATGGAGTTTAGAACACGTTGTCCATGGGAGTTATTGTATGCAGATGATTTGGTTCTCATAGCAGAGTCGATGGAAGAATTAGTTGAAAAGTTTGAGAAGTGGAAGAAAGGACTAGAAGAGAAAGGGCTAAGGGTGAACACAGCAAAGTCTAAAGTCATGATTAGTAGCATTGCAGCCAAGTGTGATCTTGTAGTTGGAAAGTGGCCTTGTGGAGTTTGCAGGAAAGGGGTTGGTAGTAACTCAATTTTTTGTCAGACTTGCAAGCATTGGGTACATAAGAAGTGCAGTAGTATTGGTGGAAGGTTAAGAGCTGACATTCGGTTTGTATGCAAGCGTTGCAAAGGTGAGATTATAGAGAATGAAGTATTTCCAGCTTTAATGATGTACAACAGTGGCTCGTTAGAGATAGTTGAGAACTTCTGTTACTTAGGTGATATGTTGGGCAGTGAAGGGGGTGTTGGAAGAAGTGTTACTTGCAGGATAGGTTCTGCTTGGAAAAAGTTCAGAGAGTTACTGCCTTTGTTGACTAGCAGAGTCTTGTCAATTGAGGTAAAAGGTAGGTTGTATGAGGCCTGTGTAAGAAGTGTTATGTTGTACGGTAGTGAGACATGGGCAGTGAAGCAGGATGATCGTGACCGTTTAGAAAGGAATGATATGAGAATGGTTAGGTGGATGTGTAACGCCAGTCTGAGAGACAGAAAGAGTTCAGATGAGCTAAGAAGCAGGCTAAGTATCCGTAGAATTAAAGATGTTATCCAGATAAGAAGATTGAATTGGCTGGGGCACTTGGAAAGAATGGAGGAGGATAATTGGGTAAGAAAGTGTAGAGACTTGATAGTTCCTGGGGCAAAGCCCAGAGGAAGACCGAGAAAGACTTGGCAGGAGGTTATAAGGACAGACTTGATACAGAGGAAGTTGAGTTTAGATCTAACACAGTCTAGATCAGATTGGAAGAGGGTCATTAATATACCCCGTCCAACCCATGCTAGCATGGAAAACGGACGTTAAGCCGAGAATGATGATGATGATGACAGGATTGGTTATAGCTTTTGCTATTTATATGAATATTTTTGTTCCTTACTATGTTTTTGAACACAAAAAATGAAATGTCCATAATTTTCTCTCCATAACTGTAGCTTACACCACTTCATGTTTGATTATATGATACCCTTGCATCATTTTCTAAATAAGTGGTCTTTCTATAACGATTACAGTAATTTTATCTACATGAGTATATCCATCTTTTTAGATACAACAGGACAAAATGGCAAAACTATCATTCAAGTCGATTTTTATAACCTTACTTTTATTCTTTGTGTTTCTCGCATTGTCGTGGCTTTCATTCATACGAAATGTGCATGCTCCACTCGTTACTGAGGAAGAGGATTTTTTTCTGGGACGGAATGAAGCACAGCTGTCAGAAAAATGGAGTGATTTAGAGGAACTTGATATCCAAGATGAAGGCAAATTTCATATGGTAACAAATATTATTTTGTTTACACATAAAGTTTATAGTTCAAATTTGTTATACGATGGAGAGCGTACACCTACACAGGAACATTTGGAAAAAAGACAGCGTGAAGTGGAAGAAACTTTACAAAAAAATCTAAATAATGAACATGTTGCTGCAGTACATATTCTATATTTTCACCCAGCGATATCGCTTTATTTGACAAAATTAAGACTGAAGAACTCAAAAAAAATGGTGTTGCATTTAACAAGGCGTGATCCAACAGTTGCTGTAAACTTGGATTATATTCAAAAGTACTTGAAAAATAAATTTGTCATTTTGATACACCAAGACAATTATCTGGGTAAGGGCTGGGACGATGTCGATTTTACACATCTTCGTACCAATCATCTAATGTATGCTTTGACAAGACATTCTGTCACTGAGAAATACCCATGCAATGCAGCAATAGGAGCTTCCTGCAATCAAGGAGCAATTTATTTGGGATCGCATGATACATTTGTGTTCTATTCTGACCGTAACTTCCCCAAAAACATGTTATTGGATCTTAATATAATCCCAAGCTCCAGTGGGATGGAAAATGTACTGATTTGGTATTTTCGAAAGACGTTGAATTACAAAGTGACGAACCCATGTAAACATTTAATTGTGTACCATAATCATTGTGTTTCGATTCGAGAGAAGGGAAGAAAAAGATACAATCTGAAAAATAAAAATGGCTTAGCACAATTCACTGATCAATTATGATAACTTTTAATGATCATGTTATTCCTGGTTTAAGAGAAGAAATTGTTGCGGAACTTATTTTTGTGATTTTAAACCCGTTTCACAGAATTATGTTCCACAAAGTTGTACTTTTTAAAGCACATTTCAACAGTAGGAAATAGTTAATCAATCACAAAAATATCTGTCCGCAAAAATGTTTTCCCTTAAGGTACATGAAATTGGATGCGGGTTTAATGATGCATATGTGTCTTTCTTTCATTATTTTACTAAGAGCGTCAAAAATTTACAGAATTACATTAGGGGAAAAACCTCCAGACAAAAAGTATACACCATTCCTGTCTGCATGCACATATGCATAATTTTTTTTGAAAATTGAATCTGTATCTGTAATTTATTTTATACACCACACTGTTTTGCAAAGATATTTTTCTGGAACTAATTTTTGTCGGAATTTTTATGTACGCTTTCTAATTTTTTGTACAATATTGGCTAAATAAACCAACCGCTCGGCATAAAGTTTGGCGGTGGATACCCCTGGAATGGCTGTTTTATTGCACCTGCCCGTTACGAAGAAGTGTATTTATTTAATCCTCTATTAGTCTACAAAATGTGTTCACGTTTAATGAACGAAACAAAAAATGAAGCTAAATGAATGTCTTACAACATAAAAAAAAAAAAAAAAACTGAGTTCGTTTTTCCAAAAAAAAATAGCTAAAACTCTAGCAAATTAAAATACACCTTTATAAAATTTTATTTTACTAAAAAGTTGAGAAGCAATCATTTTGGAAATGGTATTGGCGGAACCAACTAAACAAATAATATACAGCATAAATTAAAGAAAACTAAAACATTGTAATTACAGGATTTATTTGTAATATACCTTTCTCGACTTAGTTTTCTTTGATGTAACGCTGCTATTTCTAAACTTTTTCAAACAAAATAAATGTGATCCTCACCTGAAACTTGGTAGAATGTGAAATCTTCAGATTCATAAAGCAAACATACAACCTGTTACAGCAGGTTTTTTAATTTTGTCCTAATTGAAACCGAGGCTTATTAGTACAAGTGGAAACTTAAGAAGACTTTGACCGTAACATTAATACCACCAAAACAGCATTTTGACATGTCGGATTAAGTTAACAATTTATACACACACCAATTCAATGATGTTGAACATGACCCTAAAGTCAAAATATCAAAAGTTGGAAAAACATGTAATTCGGGAAACGTGTATACATTATTTTTTTTGTAGCTTGTTCAACAAGGTAGTTCTGTTTACATTTTCACTCGACAACAAATTGCTTCAATCGTTTCGGAAGGCGCTGATTTTAAAGTTATAACGTATTCAAAGCTGTAGAAAAATAAATAATCATATGAGGCATTTTAATTTGAACTCCGAGCAAAATAATTTTGAGCATTTTATTAGCTGACAGAAATTCCCGCCGTTCAAAAATAACTTTTACACGGTGAAAATTTTCGCAAGCCTCTCAAAAATTGATTCTTTCTAGTAAAAAATAGTGAATATATGAAATTTTGCAATTTATTAATGTGATTCGCGAAATTACCATTGAAAAATACCTTTCTTGTGTTTATTCTTTTTTAAGTTTTCCTTAACGTGAACTCAAATGACAAGCTCTAAAATTTATCGCAAGTTAAAAGTCTTAAAATAAAAGTTTTGCAGAAAGTATTTTTGCTATTGAGAGGCCTAAATAGCACATTTCTTGCAACTAGGTTTTCTATGAAGACAGAAACTTATTTTTCTAAATCGTGAAGACGTAGAGAAAAATACCTGCTCATTCTTTTTTGTCGCCGCACAAAGTTGTTTCCACGCTTCTTTAAAATTGCAAAAAAAATTTTACATAAGTGATTTTTGTCGTTTAGCCCTCATTCTTTTATCAAAATCGTGCCCAGCCCTAAAGAAAAAGAAGTTTTATCTTTTTGTTGGTATGTGAACGCAACACGCATTTTACGAACGTACTTTGAACAGGGTAAATTCGTCCTAGGTTGGAGGAAGGGGCGGGGGTCAAGTTATTAATAGCGACCTTAAGCAAAGACGAAGGGGCGGCAGTCAATACGGGATTTCATGGAAACAGATTCGATTTTTTTTTTTTTAAACCATGATATTTATTAACTAAATATTTTTTTTACAATACAACACTAAACGACGTAGACGTTATACGTGGAAAGATAACAAAACATTGATAGTTGACATTACTGAACGACACAACATAAACTAAAATATCGATTTAACAGTTCAATTTTCGCGGATTTTTGCTAACTCACTTATAATCAGCAGCACATACTACGGACGGAATAGTTTCTGGAGCCACGCAGACATAGAATTGCCGAACGCACCAAACTAAACGAAATTTTGCATGTAAAGTAATATGGCTACCTTCCGTGACACGAGAAATGTGCTCCTGGTCGCTCAAAACATGATTAAAGATGATGAATTTGCGTTACTTATTTTCGATATTAATACTAGCAAAAATTTAGATTTTCCCTATTGGAAGCACAATACATTTAACTTGGATTTGATGACCGATGCTGAATGCAAATCAGAATTTCGTTTTTATCGTTCTGACATCTACAGGCTAGCCCAAGTTTTTCAGATCCCAGAACGTATTACCTGTTCCAATCGTTCTGTTTTCAAAGGAATTGAGTCGTTTTGTGCACTACTGAAAAGATTTGCATACCCATGCAGATACTCCGATATGATAAGTAGATTCAAAAGGCCAGTTCCTGAAATTTGCATGATGACCAATTACATGCTAAACTTCATCTACTCAGAATATGGACATCTGTTCCGCAGTTTTAACCAACAAACAAAAACGGAGAGCTCATTCGGTACTCAGCACAAAGATTTTAAAGATTTTTTTTTTCTTTCTTAATGGAGAAGCGATATTAAAATTGCACTTGCGATTTTTTATTTGTGGTAATTTTTTAAATTTAAAGCATCATATCTCGAAACATTTACTTCAAAAAGCAATACATGAAGAGCGGCACAGAAAAACACTTTTGACACAGGAGTCCTTTTAAGTAAAGAGCGCCGCAGAAAAACATTGCAGAGGAACAAAAAAACAAAAGTGAACATTACCGAATAATGGAAAGGGAGTGAAAAATGATAAGCATTTCAGCGAACGTACTTTTTGAATGCCTAAGGGTGGGAATTTTTGCGACAACAAATTATTGCGGAACTTATTTTCGCTATTTTGCCCCCTAATTTGCAAAAATTAAGTTTCACAATAGCAGGCAAAATTGATAAATCGCAAATATAACTTCCGGAAAATCATCTTTCCTTAAAGAACAGTGAAACTGTGGAATCTCGATTCTACCGATGTTACTTCTAAATCCTTTCAATGATGAAACAGGCTTGCGCGCGTAAGTTTTCATAGCTAGAATGGCGTAATGTGGCGGAAGGGCAGTTATTACAATAGGGTGACGTTTGTCAGCATTTTCATTCCACTGCATTATCATATTGACGAATTGTTAACCGCAGATTCACTGACAATGTTCGGAGTAAGTAGTACAATTCTTTTGCCTGGACGACAATGTGGGAAAGATAATCGAATGAAGAAACAATGTGTTATTTACAACTGATATTCCTTGTGAAAATATACAAACTAGGACCAATACACAACTAGTTGTATACAAACTAGGACGAATACACAACTAGTTGTATACAAACTAGGACGAATACACAACTAGTTGTATACAAACTAGGACGAATACACAACTAGTTGTATACAAACTAGGACCAATACACAACTAGTTGTATACAAACTGGGACCAATACACAACTAGTTGTATACAAACTGGGACGAATATACAGCTAGTTGTATACAAACTAGGACGAATACACAACTAGTTGTATACAAACTAGGACGGATACACAACTAATTGTATACAAACTAGGACCAATACACAACTAGTTGTATACAAACTGGGACCAATACACAACTAGTTGTATACAAACTAGGACGAATACACAACTAGTTGTATACAAACTAGGACCAATACACAACTAGTTGTATACAAACTGGGACCAATACACAACTAGTTGTATACAAACTGGGACGAATATACAGCTAGTTGTATACAAACTAGGACGAATACACAACTAGTTGTATACAAACTAGGACGAATACACAACTAGTTGTATACAAACTAGGACCAATACACAACTAGTTGTATACAAACTGGGACCAATACACAACTAGTTGTATACAAACTGGGACCAATACACAACTAGTTGTATACAAACTAGGACGAATACACAACTAGTTGTATACAAACTAGGACCAATACACAACTAGTTGTATACAAACTAGGACGAATACACAACTAGTTGTATACAAACTAGGACCAATACACAACTAGTTGTATACAAACTGGGACGAATATACAGCTAGTTGTATACAAACTGGGACAAATATACAACTAGTTGTATAAACTAGGACAATACACAATAGTTGTATACAAACTAGGACGAATACACAACTAGTTGTATACAAACGAGGACGAATACACAACTAGTTGTATACAAACTAGGACCAATACACAACTAGTTGTATACAAACTAGGACGAATACACAACTAGTTGTATACAAACTAGGACCAATACACAACTAGTTGTATACAAACTGGGACGAATATACAGCTAGTTGTATACAAACTGGGACAAATATACAACTAGTTGTATAAACTAGGACAATACACAATAGTTGTATACAAACTAGGACGAATACACAACTAGTTGTATACAAACGAGGACGAATACACAACTAGTTGTATACAAACTGGGACGAATACACAACTAGTTGTATACAAACGAGGACGAATATACGACATAAACAACACAATCCGAGATACTGCTTGAAAGTTACACATACAAACAACGTAGCTAAAAAAAATGTTGAGTTCTAATTAAATACGTTGAAAATATGATAATCACTTCAGCTGTGTCTTCCGCTGATCTTTCCTGCCACTACTTACATTTAATTCTTTTGAGAGGACGAAAATATGTACTAAATTTTATTATTGATTCGAAAAATGGCGGGAAGTCTGATGACAGTGACGTACAGATATGTTAAATTATAAACAACGAACTCAGCTGGTGTTTATTGTAAAAACTCCAGATGCAATATAAATTTCAACAATTAAAAAAGTATATTCTCGTATCTATCAGTCGAATTCATACATTTTTCACAGTTACGAGTGAGACCGCTTTCAACGCATGCGCAAGAAATTACGCGACTTTTACGCGACTATTTAAGCCTTGGCTTATCGATAACTTCAATATTATTATTTCTGCAACAGTACGTTTCGTGTTGGTTAGTCGATTTGTTGCATTTCTCGCAGATCTTTTGAAATATGAAACTGACAGCCAGTCGATACTTGAACATCAGGTATTCCAATTGTTGGCCAGATCTCGGTCAATGTTAAACCATTCTCAGGGTCAACTTCAAAAACACACTAAAAATACAAGATTCTCTCCATGTTGGATCCTGATACCAAAAACACAGCAAATGTGCGACAAAATATACGAAAGTTTGATTCGAGGAAATAATCCTTACTTACGTTTAATGTTTACAAGAATTATTTGCAAAAGCACAAATATAAGCTAGTTCAAAAAAAGTTACGCGATCTGTGATTTTAAACGTTTTATGAGAATGACGGTTTTTAACTTTGTCAGACATTTTGCAACATATTTTAAAGCTCGAACAAAATTTAATCCCAATAAAAAACAACAAAAACTTTCACTTTAATTGGATTCTCTATTTATTAGTTCATTTGTAAAATACACATTCTTCCTTTTTTAAACGCTCCTCTTTTTACCATCCCGACCTTTAAACAGGTTTTACAACTGCGAATATTTATAACTTTTAATGGGCGTACACGCTGTTTCAATAAGAAAAAAATCTAACCAGACTGGTCATTATTTTTATTTTAAACAATAGACTTATTGTGTTAACCTGAAATCCCAGTCTGCTATCCTTACAAAGCTTATTCTTAGAAAGCGTGCACGAAGACGTACTAAACAAATTTAAACACGTACCTTCTCAGTGATGATCATATCTACACAACCTTTCCCTGTCAAAGGTAAATCACACTCTTCAAGAATCTTATGCTTGCCACCCTAAACAAAACGAATATTTTAGATGGTAAGTGAAACCAATGTTGCGCAAACATGAGAAGCAGTAAACTAAAGTTATTTTGGTTTCACTATTCCATCGACGATTCAAAATTTAAAAAACAGTGTTGTGCTTCGTCATCATTTTCATCCACATACCTCGTTACTAACAATACTTGTTGTTTGGGAGCCTCCAAGTTTCAATTTTCTTTTTTTCTAGTAATTTCACAGTACGCTACGAAATATAGCCTATAGATTTATATATGAGCATCATACCTTGGCGCTATGTTCCATTGCAACGACAACTTTCGTTCCAGAACTTGACACTAAATCCATTGCACCTCCCATTCCTTTGACCATCTTTCCCTAACGAAAGACGACAAAATATTTTTATCGAACATACTTGCATGCTATCTGGAAAGAAAGAGTGCATTGTTGAAATTACATTTCAAGCAAAGGATCATTCAAAAGGTACTTTATTACATTTTCATAGTGCAAGTTATATGCACGCTTTTTTAAAAAGCAACACAAATTGTGCCCGATTGTTGAGTAGAACGACTTCAGTAGCAAATTATTTTCTCAATCGGTAAACCAAATTAAATTTAATAGCTTGTGTACATTTTGTGCATTGTTGCACAACACAGTATTTAGAAGCAATTTTTGACCCGACGCATTTAAAGGCGTGTATCTACATGATTTTGTGTACAAAAGCAACCTTGTTTGTACAAAAAAAGTTTATAACATACTGGTATCATCCAATTTGCAAGATCTCCAAATTGTGAAACTTGCATGGCACCAAGCATCGTCAAATCAATGTGTCCACTGAAATGAAAGGACACAAATTGTTATGGTACACCAACATTATTTAAATAGATTTACATTTTACAGGGTATGAATTAGCTTTTAATTATTGATAATTCCCTTGAATTCCTTACTGGTACCAAAATTTGGAGAAACATATTTCTGCGATTGACATTTGTGAAACTGTAAATAGGATACAAAATCGCAAAAGTGAGTTCTGTAAAAATAAACTCTGCAAAATTTAGTCCCGAAAATATTATTCCCTGAAGTTATCGCAAATGGAATATTTGAATTGTCACTCAAAAGAATCCCGACATTCTCTTGTTTGGATAAATTTGGAACAAATTCGAGCTTTCTCGACTATTTTTGCTTAATTATAAATATTATCAAACTTTTGCTCATAGCACACATAGCTAGTAACAGACTTTGAACTCATACCCTCTTATCATTGCAAATGATTCATCGCTACCAAGGAATGCACTCCCTGGAGTTATTGTGACTGTTTCTTTACCTGGAATAAACAAAATTTGTATCAAGCTCTAATTTTTTGTTTTTAAACCTTTTATAATAGCTTGGGTTCGACATCTCATATCCTGTCAATCAAGTGCCTTACCTGCGTTAATTAAATCAGGATCTTGTTCTCCAGGACGAGGAAATGGGCCCTGTTAAAACAAAACCATATTAAAATCTAATAAATATCAAAAAAAAATATTTGGAAGTATCAAACAAAAAAACAGTTTGAGGTAGCGAGGAAATATTTTGAAGTAACAAACAAAGAAATGGCTTGAAGTAACAAACAAAGAAATAGTTTGAAGGGACAAATACTTTGACTAATAAGAAAAAACCATCATACCAAGCCAAGTATACCATTTTCACTTTGCAGTACCACATTGACCTCAGGATGAATATAATTACTTGCTAACATTGGCATGCCGATTCCAAGATTAGCTTGAAACATTAAGGACGTATATAGCATTGTAAATGCCCAATGTAAACCATGCATATAAAACACAACCATCGCAAAGCAATCCTACACAAACACCCCCTACCCTACCCTGGAATTTTTGCACCATAGTGCATTGAAAAGATACCATACATTCCATCTTTAAATTCTAATGCGGCTCTTCTAATGATTCGTTCACGCAGTAATGCTGCGTCAGATTTTGGTTTTGATTCATCATGCTCATTGGATAAAGTTAATCTCTAAAAAAGAAAAAAATGAATGGAAAAGCTGGAAGGACAATAAAATCAATTCAATAGAAATTCACACACACAAACTAATTCGAAGCAAAAAAGCTTATTGAGAAATACAAAGGGAGCTTTACGTTTACATGATTTTAATTCATGAGGATGGTTGACCAATGATGTCAAATTGGAAATATGGAATTCACTTGTATGCTGTACAGACAAACAAGACAGTAATTGCACCATATACCTCTATTCTTTTTTCGTATTTCTCTCCCACTACAAGTTTGTCTACGTACACACATGGTATGTGAATCTCTTCTGGACTAAAACTGCCGACATCTACAATTTCCTCTACCTGATGTATAAAATTTTTTTAATGTATAAAAGTTTGTTGAAAATTTGAATAAAAACATAAACATCCATCACAAAATTCGGTTTTTCTGTTTGCACAACAAACCCAATAAAACTAAAATAAATGAATTTGTATAACTTACTTCTGCAATTGTCATTTTTGCAGCACGTGCCATTGGTGCATTAAAGTTTCGAGCAGATTTTCTGAAAAACAAAACAAAAAATAATAGTTATACAATTCGTGAATAGAGATAAAACAGACTGAGCATTACATAAACATAACACATCAATGTTTAAGTGCTTCAGATCGAATTTGTAGTTCATAAATCAAATACTATCTTTCCAAACCAAATTACAAAAAAAAAAATTTTTAATTCCATAAAAAGTAGCTGCATAGTTTTTTTATATTGTAAGTGTACCTTTAGTTTCAATTAGAACGCTAAGTGTTTTCTTTTAGCAGTATTACCTAAATATGAGATTTCCTAACTTATCAGCTTTCCAAGCTTTAATAAGTGCATAGTCTCCAGTGATAGCTTCCTCCATTATATAATGACGATTGTTAAATTCACGATGCTAGATAAAACAAAACCTTGATATTCCAAAACTTTTACATAACTAACTCAAAATAATGCAGAATATGAATCATACATATCATGGTCAAGGTTGCGTGTTTATCGGCCTTTACAGTTTTCCTGAATTTTTGTGTAAGGCATGTATTTAACTCTTGACACAGCATCGAAAATTCATACCTCACGTGGTTGACTGGCAATAGCAACAGTTTTGTCAGCATTATATTTAATTGGTGCACCACCTTTATGTATCAAAGTGCCATATCCAGTTGGTGTAAAAAAAGCTGGTATACCAGCTCCTCCAGCACGAATGCGCTCTGCTAGTGTACCCTAAAAACCATTAAAAAATTTTTTTTTAAATATGTTTTGTCAAAACTGGAATATTCCAATCTCTCTGCAAAAAACTGCCATCAAAAAAGTTTCAAATTATATGAATTTATCAACCAACCTGGGGTGTAAGTTCGACTTCTAACTCACCAGATAAATATTGACGCTCAAATTCTTTATTTTCACCCACATAGGAAGAAATCATGCGTTTTATCTAAAAATGACATCAAGTTCCCCAAACATAGTGACAATATTGTTGCATACATATACGTATGTGTACATGAAAAAACTACAATTTGTTTGTATAAAGCACTTTTATACAGGACTTAAAAATCAGTTCGTATAAGCAAAATAAAAATACTAAGTTTTTTTTAAAAATAAATAAGCAACCTGATTTTGTAGTAATAACAACCCCAATCCAAAATCATCAACACTAAACATAAAATGTTTATTTTTTTAATCTAGCCGCTTGTGATTATAATTCTGTTACTAAAATAAAAACATTTCAACAATACATACCCTGCATTATTGCTAACAACAGTAAGACCTTTCACTTTAGTTTCAAGTAAACCACTTATTAAATTTTCTGGGATTCCACATAAACCAAAACCTAAAACACATAGATTTGTTCAAAGTTCAAAATGCCATAATGCACTTAAAAATTAACTACATATGAATACAAATATTTTTGAATTATCCATTACTTAAAAAAGTTATTACCTCCAACTAAGAGTTTGGAGTTATCAGGAATATCTTTGACTGCTTCAAGAGCAGAGGGAACAATTCGAGCATAGTCTTGACTACTTGTGGAAAAATTCTAAAAAGAGGATGACCAAAACTATGAAGTTGCATAATTTTTAAAACATGCAAGAATGATAGCAAAGGTGGCGCACTCAATTCTATCAGAAATTAAAATTGGTTATAAAAACTTGAGAGATATATATGGGGATAACGGAATTTAAAAAAAAAAAAATTATCTGAGGGAAAAAGTTTTCGGCCAGTAAGTATCTATATAATAATACGCCAGTTCCAGGTGTCTGTAACAGGCAAATTGGATGTGTTGTTTTTTCTAAAGAAACAGCCGCGGTAACATGTCACTTTTGCTAAACTTTTATTTTTATTCCGTCTTTTGTGTGCTTTTTCAAATTGATTTAAAATTTTTGTTTTAAAAAAGTCACGGTTAATTTCTTTTATTGTGCTCATAAAAACCTTTGTTTAATGATGTAAACTTTATTACACAAAAGTCATGGGTAATTAATTTTTATTATTCCCTTAAGCACATGTCTATTGTTTACTGTTATATGAAAATGAAAAACATATTGGTTTTATTTATTCCCGCTTGAATGAAATTAACAACAAAACGTTTTGACAAAAAGAACAATGAATTTTATGGTTAATTTCGCTCACTATTTCGCTGTTTTTTTATTCGGTATCTACAGTGGATTTTTCCATGGGACTAAATACTAGTGTTGTTAATATTACATTATCAACATTATCACAATGAAGTATTTTCAACAGATCACAAAGAAATATTTCAAGCTAAATATCTTGTACAATAAAAAACTATAAAATTAGTGCAAATACAAATTTGAAACTTTTGTGCAGTGTGGACTTATGCTTCTAAATGCTATCTTGACATAGGGAAAGTGTTTAAAGAAAGAATATTATTATTATACATATTATTATTATTATTATAAAGTAGAAATACAAGTAGAAATATATTGCCAGCATTTTTTAGGACAACATGAGTTCCTAGATTTCATAACTAAAATCTTAAATATCTTAAGAACGATGGAAAATTATAAAATTATTATTAGGGTTCCTTTAACAACTTTCACACCTTTGCATGTTTTCATAATGAAGTTGCATAATCTTAACCCATACACAAACGATAGTAAAGGTGGCATGCCCAATTCTGTCAGAAATTGAGTACAATTATTATTTAAAATTAATTATACAACCTTGATATATATAGATATGGGATACAGATTTTTTTTTTTAAATAATTATTTGAGGAAAAAAGTGGTAAGTATTTTGTGAATATGAAAACATTACGACAATAAAGTATTTTATAATTCTAACTTATTACAACTTATTTTTTAATTCAAATGCTCACTTTCTTTTAATATCAGTGAAGAAAAGAATGCTCTATTACTAGAAGCAAATCATTTCAATATGCTCATTGTGATTAAAATTAAAATGAGTAAAACGTTTCTAAAATTGTTACACATACTGAGATTTTTTTTTCAGAATCGTGTAACATAATAGTAGTACAGCATAAAATTAAAAATTAAAAAAATGTCAAACATGTTAGAAATACTTTTTATAATGATGAAAAATAAAGATTTACTGAACAATAGAAGAATAGAAAACAACCCATTTTTTCACAATTTATTTTAATATCACTAACTTCATATGTTTAAAAAATCATTTTGAATAAGATTTCTGTAATGTTGAGCCCACTTCATTTCTATATAGTATATAGTAGGGTGTAATGTTTGTGATAAGCGAAGTAGATTTAAGGAGCACAATATACCACACACCAGGAAGCAGACTAATTCCTAACACACAAAAAAATTGGGTTGTGTAACAATGTTGTCATATACAATTGTGTATGATCGAAGTTAGGGAACTGGGAAATATATGGTATCAAGCACTGTAACTGTGTATGAAGGAATTGCTTGTATACGAGGGTTCAGCCCTGTGAATTCACGTTGGCATTCCGCATTGCCAACCTGAAAGCTTTATGACGCCCTATATGTGTGCCAAGGTCAGCATGCTGAAAAAACTTTTTTATAATGCTTGTTTTAGACAAAGGAAAACTACTTCACTCCATTAAATCTGTTAAGTAGAATCCGCATCTTAAGTTATTTCAGATCTTAAAAAATTGAATTTTCCGGTCTAAGGAAAACAAAGTCAAAGTCGTCAATGAATAGGAAGAGAGATATTAGATAAAGTAAATTTTTAATTTAAATCCCAGAATATAACGTGCTGACCCCTCTAAATTAGCCTTGTGCACCTCATTTTTATTGCAGGTCAGCAAAATGCAAGGATGGCACATACAGTTCTGTTGTTCAAATTAATATTTACCAAATTGTTATCTGCTACTTTGGATGTGATTTCAAACAGTTGAGATAAGAAAAAACTTAACACCTAAAATGACTTACCAATAAATGTACCAAGTTTTAAAAAAATATTTTTTGAGGAAACATCAGTTATAAACACAAACTTATTATATTCAGGTGATATTGAAGGCAAGCATCACCTCGAAAGAGATAAATAAAGGTCTAAAGGGAAAGTTAACCCCAATTTTTTTTGAAATCTGATCCAGTTAATCCATAAAATCAAGAAAGATACAAATTAGTTTCTGAAAGTTATGTTTTCTTCATAAACTAGCTGATGGTATGAGACTGAACAACATTAATGACTGTACATGTGATAATTAATTTTTTAATTGTTTTGTATAATTTATGTCATTAATGTTTTTTAGTTAGTTATATGGATTCTCTAGTGGCCTTGTTTTGTTTTAGTTGTGTTTTGGGTGTTTTTTGTTCCGTCCCTCGGGACTTTCAGCATTTCTATTTATTTGTGCTCTCTTTTGTGCATTTGTGTGTTAACATTCAATGACCTTTTGACAGTCTGAAGAGACCAAATATACATTTTGTTGAGTTGAGTTTAACTTGAATAAGTTTACTTTGAACTTTACTTTAAACGTATTAATTGAACATCCTTACACCATGATTTAAAGATTATATGATTATACGTGTTTAGTATGTATTTTCTTTTACATTATTATTTCATAAAAATTAAGTTAGATTCTCCTTTTGAACAACTTGTGACATATTAATTATTCTAGGTTATGATGCTTGTACAATCAGATTTTAATTCTTAATTATGTATTCAAGATGAATCTGTAAACCATCAAGTTTGCCTTTATCCCATGGTCACAATGACGTAAAAGTGTTCAAAAACAAAAATTTGAAGCTCACATATAGGTGAAAGGCATACTGGAATAATCTTCTGCTGCCATATTTATATTTCATTAAAGTATTATAGCTACCCAGTTTTAGATGTTATAAAACATACTTGGGATACTTATTTATTATGAGGAACAACAGCAACAACATAACAAGGCTGTGTTACAAAGCCATGAAACCACACTAAATGACAGTGGCACAATTCAAATAACTATGCTTTCGTTCTCTTTAAGTTTGTGTTATTACCACAAGAATACAAGCTTATTTGTGTAATGTGTTTGATCATGCTATCAGGCTCGCGTTCAGAATACACAGCTGGCATACAACAAAGAAATATGTGAAAATGGGCTGTTTGATAGTATTTTGATAGTACATAGGGAGACAAATAAAGGAAGATGAATGGGTTTACATTGAAGATGTCAATCAAACGCAAAAAGAGGGTAAAAATATATATACACAGCACATAAAAAAATGAACTTAATCACTTTAAACTTAATAAAAGAACAGAGAAATTAAAAAAGCACCCAGAACAATCATCGAACATAATGGGGAAAAAGTCTAGAATTTATTCATACTGAACCTTGCAGGTTTTCAAAACACACATCAAAAAACGCGCTTGATCCAGCTTTTTTTTACTTTTGTGTCGATAAATTGAATGAAATTTTCAAAAAGAACCTGTAAGTTTATTTAATTTTAGAAGTATTAAAAACTAATAATTTTAAAGTTGTTGATTTTTTTCTATGAAATATCAAAAAATAATTTTTGGGTCAACTTCCCCTTTAAAGTAATTATTAGAGTAAGTGTTAGACAAGGTGAAAGGCCTACAAGTGGTGTTCTTAGGGTTATGGTTTGAGCCTTACCATTCTAAAAATGCATACCACCTACAAAGTACTATAGCTGCTTGGAAGGACCTGCTTGAATTCTTTATTATGAATTATCTTTTCATTTATATCTACCACAAAATATATTTTGTATCACCTGCTCTCCAAATAACAAAAATATGTAAAAGCATGATTTTTATTATACAAAATAACTGAAAATGCAGTTGACCATAACTTTCGACAAGTGCATATTGCTAAAGTTTATCTTAACTGTCCAACTTGTTTTTGTATACATTGTCATTATTTTATTTGCAAAACATGCCATGAAGCATGCTACTAACGTTCTCCCTTTGCATGTCATAAGACACATTTTGCAAGGTGAAAGTGTGAAAAAATATACAGCTTTCAAACAAAGTTGCCCAGAAAAACAATATCGAAGTACACACATTTTCATTAAAAGTATTTCATTCCATTTTATCAAATAATTTTTTGAGGAAACAATTTCTGTTAACATAATTTTTTACCACCATATTTGAAACAATGATCAAAATAAACATAGGTTGGTTTATTTCAAGAATGCTATTTATAGAAAAAAACTGTAAAATCTAAGTAGTGGGTAATATTTTATAAGTGAAAATTTCTAAGTATTAAATATTGCAATTTCAATAGTGATATCTATACATTTTGTAATATAAAAAATTACTATTACAACTGAATCAATATTTTTTCCTTTTTATTATTAATTTTTGTTTTGAAAATAAACATAAAAAATATGCATTTGTGCCTTGAAAAAAAAGATTCTGTTTTGCATAAGCGATAAGTAGAGATCTACATCAGGAGAAAGCAACATTCTTAGCAGACAAATGAAACATTTTATCAGATTCAGAAAAAACTCAATATATGTATGTATGACGGTAGGGACCATTAGTGTTTCAGGTTGGCAGATGCTTAATTATCTTTTTTGTTATTAATTAGGAAGACTATTCAACTATTTTTTTAAATAAAGAAAAACTTTAATGGACCTACCTTGGATTAAATCATTAAAAAGAAATGATAATCCAATCCTCAAAAAGTTGAAAAATCCGTTTTGACTCATGTTACCCACAAATCCACCATTATTGAGCTGGCAAAAAACTGACTTTCAAATTTGAGGGTCAATTGTTCTCTATCTTTGTGCAAAAAATCAGAAAAAACTAATGATACAATTCTAATAACGGACAAACACAGGTCACTTTATAGGACCTCACCTGTGCCAGGTAGGGCCAAAAATTATTCAACAACTTTTTTAGAAAAAAGACTTTTCATTCTTTTAAAGAACTGTTTTGTTAAGCAATTTGAGTCAAAGTTCAGCCTCATCTCAGTTAGTTACAGTAACTATAAATGAAAAAATAATTTTCTGAGGAATCAAATTTTGTTAGAAATACTGATGAGAAGCAATGTTTAAATCATTTATGGTTCATTCTATTTTAAGTGTCTCAAATCTTGCAGGGTTCCAATACTCCATTTTCCATATCCATTTTGCTGTAAATCAAACCAAGGCTGTATTTTTAAAACAAGGCAAGTTGGCATTGTTGTTTCAAATTTTGCTATTTCGTTATAATACATTTACCTTTGTATTTATTCAGCCTCATTATTTGAGTGTGGAAACAAATTCCCCAAAAACTACCACAATGTGTCAAAGGGGTTATTGTATAAATAACTGTTCTACTTTAATCAGAGAAACGTTCGCAAGGTGAATAACTTTTATGATTAAAGAAATTTTCGAAATTCTTGATGTTATAGATGTTATATGATAGAAAACTAGGGGTTTAATGATACAGAAAAAATAACAAAAGTTTATTTTAAAACATGTTCAGTTATGCTGTTAACAAACAACTGATTAACAGACAACTCCCTGCAAAATCCAATGGCTCACACAGTGTGCCATCTCCCTAATTTTCCTCACATGGCTTGGGTTAAACCAGGGCTATGGTAACATTCACTCACCCATATTGAATCGCTGCCAAGGGGAACCGAACCCTGGTCTCCCACACAAAGTGCAAGAGTTATAACCACTTACCTATGGCGCCCTGAAGTAAACTTTCTACTGACATCCATGGTGAAACATTTGTAGCTATTCTTACTGGCATACATGCTCAAATAAATTCGTGCTCATTTTAACACAAAGATATAAAAACCTTTTTTAAGTATCAAAATTCTCTTTCTGGGACGTATAAATTTGAATAACTGCCTTATTCTTAGGTCACCAAATTATCCACAAAATAAATTTCCTGCAAGAGTTGGAGCGTTTAGACAGAAGTTAAATGGCAGCTATAACGAAAGAAAACAAAAAAATTCAGATAGCTAAGTAGCTAGCTAACAGTCTCAACCAGTGTGAAGAGACTGATGTTTAACCTGTTGATTTAATAATGTCAATTCAACATACATATATATATATAAAAAATCTGTACCAATGCGGCAGTGTTTCACAAAGTACTAAGAGTGCGCAATATTTAAAATAGAGCGAAAAAACAGAATGAGAAGGATGAGGTCCTTCACCAAGCGCCCGCATCTTTTCACTTCCTGTGAAGTTTAAGCTATGCACTTACTTTCCAGAGAGAGCATGAAAGCCGTTTCCCTACTGTCCTCGCAGATGAAAATTGCTTGGCAATTAGGCACATATACATTGTCTCATCAAAACTTTCATCTGCAAGCAATGCAACACACAGTTACGGCGGCCTGATGGTCGAATGAACACGCGGCGCTATTTTGACTAAAACAAATGACCGTGTAATCTCCGCCCGATATACCACCCAAAAAATAATAGGGCTGCAAAACTGTTGGTGTTGTTAGCAATGTCTTTCGCATCGACTTGATTTTTTTCAACAGAAATTTCCATGACATGGAGTATGGTATGGTCAATCTTACTTGCTTGTTCAATATCCAGCATTAGTTAGTTTTTTCCTTTACAGTAACCTTAACAACAGGGCTTAGTGAAAGGCAATTTGTGCCTTCTTTTTGCTCCGGCCATTTTTGTATATATTACAAGATATTTTAACCTGTAACATTTATATAACGGCGAAATATACCTATAACCTATAACCTAGTTTTGCAATGTCTTATCTTTTATTGGTGAACAATTGATAAGCATGTCAGTACCATTTTGGTTACACCACAGTTCTGTAGCGATCAACTTTACTACGCTGTTTTCATTTCAGGGGCGGACGTCAGCGCCGTCACGCGACTGACATAATTTTTACTAAGAATCGTAAAAAATAATAGGGTGCTCCGATCCCTTTCGCCAAATACTTTAACATCAAAAACCAAATTTCCTATTTTCCTAGCTGTGGTGCATAGTGCAAAGTTGAACCTGTATTTACATCATTAAATGCTAAAAATACTCATGAAGGTTCATATTCTGTTTTGTCTGCAAGGTGTTGATGAAGGATGTGATGATAATTTTAAAGCCAACCATTTTTGTAATTCTGGTTAAAACAATTCAAAAAAATAAAAGCAAAACACCTTTTTTTGAATAAGCATACTGCGCATAAATGTCTTTTTTCTTTCTTTATGTTATATCAATTTAGTTAATTTAATTCCCTGCTCCCCCTAGTTCAGCCTACTTTATCATATAGTAGACTGTCCATGTCTGGAATAGCTAATATTACGTTATTAGGCATTTCCTAGACATGCTGAGGAGCCCTGATATTGGGCGAAACAGTCTTAAAATATATGAATTTAAACCGTTGCTCTTCATACACTTTTTTGCAATCCTTTAAAAGATGGTTTGTTATTTTCTTGTCCATACGAAACTTAAGAGTAAAAAACGTCTCTAACAAAGCTAATAATTTGGACATTTATAATGCCGTTTATAGTGCCCGGACCCGCCATGGGGGGCTTACAGCGCCCCCAATGACCACCAGCTGTTCTGGGCGCAGCAAAACTGCTGCGCTTTCTTTTGCTTCGCAAAAAATGTGACTGATATGTTAAAAATGGTGGACCGCCCCTGGGTTTGTTGCAACTTTAACATGTGTAAACAACTTTAACATGTGTACACAGAGTATGCGTAATCAATCGTTGAATTACCTTTTGCGGTTTTTTTTTCGAAATTTGCGGAATTAATTTTTGCGGATGTTGAAGATTCAGTAATTTAAGTTAAAATCTGTATTTTGCTTAGTGTAGCTTTCAGAAAGAGATATAATATCAAATATGCAACGAAGAACACGATGTTGAAATAAAAAAGCAGAAAAAAATTTGTGGTAGCTAGAAATTGTTGTAGAAACAAGAAATGCATAATTTGCTTAAAACATTCGGACAATTAACCACTCGCATGGGTTGGTATTATGTCCTCGTCACCAATAGAAATACTTGATTTTTTGTCTATTAAGACATATATTAGTATCATTAAAATCGAACAACAAGAATAATGGAAACACCTTTGTGTCGATTATGAAGTCTCTCACCACCCTCGACCCCAGGGTTTTTTCCTTTTTGGTAAAAACCCTGGAGACGAGGGTGGTCTCTCACAGGACAGGAAGTCATCAACACCCAGAACAATCAGCTTATTAACCAGTTGTCAGGAAACAGCAAGAACAGCGAAGAAAAATTCAGAATTAGGAGTCTCTATATGTTAGTAAAATGAATGGTAGAGCCAGGAGAACGAGTAAAAAGCGTAAAGTATTGATGCATTCTCTAGTACAAGAGGTGAGATGGAGAGATGACCAGAACAGTCTAGCAAATAACTCTTAAATGTAGAGATCCTTGTTGGAAAGAAAGGCATGGAAACAACGTGTCGGTGACAAATACCTTAACGGATCGAAAAAAATTACAATTTGTGGGTATCAATTTTCGCAAATGACGTTAAATATATTATATCAAATATTTCTGAAAGTAGAACCTTTTCTCAAGAAAACATATTCACAAGCACACTTATGATATTTTCTCTGTGTAAATGAAGCACTTTATCACTTTGAAATTTCACGAATTAATAGCAGTTGGAGTTGGGTCAAACAGAAAACGCTTGCAGTGTACAATGTGCTTAACATTAACTCATGCATCGTGTGCAACCATATCAAAGTATGAGCAAACTAAGATCTCCGCTAAAACGATTAAACTTTGGACTTGCGAAGACTGTACGTTGTCTGAACTTCCCTTTTTCAACCTGAGAGACATTAACTCGTCATTCAACTGTCAACCTGGTGACGAATCCAACCTTAAACCGGCTGATCTACTGATCACAAAGGGCAACCCAAACTCAACGTCTATCGCCCACCTTAACGTGCAATCCCTCATGTCAACGTTCAACGAATTTGGTGTAATGGTGAATGATCGCAATTTCGATATAATTGCCCTAACAGAAACGTGGCTAACGGACAGCAAACAACAACTTGATTACGTCCAACTGCCCGGATATGTTACGGAATTTCGATCAAGAGTCGGTAAAAAGGGAGGCGGTGTTGGATTTTACGTAAAGGAAGAAATAACATTTAAACCGAGACGCGACCTGACAAGAACCTGCGAGCTTGAAGTTCTTTTCATCGAAATTGTTGGCAGGAATAAGAACACGCCATCTTTGATTTGTGTTGCATACCAACTGAGCTAAAAAGAAGCTGATAAGCTAGAGTGGCTTGAAAAATTTGGACATGTCCTGGCGGAGGTCTACTCTTCTTGGAACGGTGTCCTGATTATCACCGGAGACTTCAACATCGATCTTCTTGAAGAACCAAAAGAGTCTTCACGACGCTACAACGATATGCTCCATACTTTTCTCGCTGAAGCAACACGTGACAAAAGTAACCAGGAAAGGAAAAAATTTAATCGACCATATAAGTAGCAACATCCAAAACAAGCTCGTAAAGTGTGACGTCATCCCGACGGACGAAATCTCAGATCACGACTGCCCGTACACCATCTTTAACATCAAAAAAGAGCGATTCGAACCAAAATACAAATACATCCGGAATGAGAAAAACCTTGACATAAACAGTTTTGTTAAAGATTTCGTGCAACTCCCGCTTGTGTACAGTTTTGACGATCCTGAGGATCAGATTTCTGTAATGAACAATCTGATAACAAACTCCATCAACGAACATGCACCAATCCGAAAAGTCAAATTCTCGAGACCTCCTGCACCTTGGATGAATGAGCCCGAGGTTATAGCAGCTAAAAAACAACCTAGAACACCTGCGGAAAAACAAAAATGACACACCAGAAAGAGAAGCTCTCTACCGAAATGCTAGAAACGATTACAAGAAAACTTTAAAAACCAAGAAAGCATCCGTCATTAAAAAATCCTTGAGCTCGAAAAATACCAAGGAGGTGTGGAAAACAATCCACAGGATACTTAAACCAGCAAACAAATGAATCAAAATACATCCGAATGACTTCAACAAATACTACACGAACCTTGCAGCTGAACTTTGCAACAAAGTAAATGAACCGTTCGATCAAAATCACTTTATAAATAACCTTCGGATTGATCAGAGAAACGACGCTTTTGTTCTGCAACATACAAACTTTTCTGAAGTGAAGAGAATCATTACCAGTCTCCGGAACGACTGCTCCACCGGATACGATCAAATACCAGTAAAATTCCTGAAACCAGTTGCTGACAATATTACGTCACCTATTGTCCACATCATTAACAATTCCATCGACCAACAGATCTTTCCTGACAGCTGGAAAATAGCGCGAGTCTGCCCAATACCAAAGGTTGACAACCCGCTGCATCTGAAGAACTACAGGCCAATCTCCATTCTGCCAGTACTGTCAAAGGTCTACGAAAAGGTGATTTTGCATCAGCTCAACGAGTACATTGAACGAACAGCCATCTACAACAACACACAATCAGGTTTCAGGAAAGGACACTCAACCACCACAATTCTCTTAAAATTCAGAGACGAAATCCAAAAATCCTTAAACAGAAATGAGGTTACAGCAGCAGTATTAATTGATTACTCAAAAGCATTTGACACTATTGACCACCGTATTTTGTTACAAAAACTCGCCGCTTTAAACTTTGACAAAAGCACGATCAAAATCCTATCGAGCTATCTTGCTAAAAGGAAGCAGTTCGTACAAATTGACGACAAAACATCATTTCACTTTCCCATATGCTTTGGCGTTCCTCAGGGAAGCATTTTGGATCCTGTTCTTTTTAACATCTACGTAACCGAGTTACCTACAAATATCCAGTCTGAATCCATCCAGTACGCTGATGACACAACAATTCACAGATCATGCAAAGTCGATGATATTTTTCGTACTACACAAAGTCTCGAATCCGACATCCAATCACTTTCGCAATGGTCAGTTGAAAACAGTCTTGTATTCAACAGTGATAAACTGAAAGCAATTATATTCTCCTCATCCAGAATGAAACAAACAAAAGAGAAGAGCTACCTTATTCGATCCAGAGGTAGATCCATTCCACAAGAACAATCTGCAAAGCTACTAGGTGTAAAGTTCAATCAGCATCTAGCTTGGACAGAACAAGTCAACTCTGTTCTCAAGTCAGCATATGGTACCCTTCGGGCACTTAAAAACTTCAAACGATTCACGCCGTATAAGGTACGTAAATCCTTAGCAGAAGCTCTCATCCTATCGATTCTCAACTATGGTAACGTTGTGTATGGACAATCTCCAATCTACCTTCAAACACGGTTACAGCGGCTTTAAAACTGTGCTGCTGGATACGTTTGGTTGCCAATTCGAGAAAACATTGATTTTAATGTCGTTAGACTGGTGTATCGTGCGCTCAACGACGAGCTTTGGCCAGGTTACCTCAAACCGGAAATCATTAGCCACACGAGAACATTACGATCTAATGCTCAAGGTCCAATGATCGATCACACTAATGACTCGAAAACCTTCCAAAGCCAAGCGAAGATATTTAATGAACTTCCTTCGGCGGTCAGACAAATAAAAGAGAAAAATAGTTTTTATTCAAAAGCAAAGCAATTTTATAGGGACAAAACTCTTGCTCGTGCATTATCGATTTGATTCTAATCTCTTTCTTTTTGATTTTATTTTGCCAATCTTGTTTGATTTCTTTTTCAATGTTCCATTCTATTCCAGGTTTCAATATCAGCCTTTGTATTCAATGTTCCATTCTATTCCAGGTTTCAATATCAGCCTTTGGTTTCAATGTTCCATTCTATTCCAGGTTTCAATATCAGCCTTTGTATTCAATGTTCCATTCTATTCCAGGTTTCAATATCAGCCTTTGTATTCCAACGCTCTTCATTCTACCGTAACGCGATTTTAAGTCAGTTTTTATGTACTCTTCACTTCTGATTTTTTTATCCGTTTTTAAACTAATATTTATTGATAATTTATCTAAATTGTATGTACTTATTCTTTTTATTTGATTTTAGGGTGAAGAACCATTGTATAATATGGAATCCAATTTTATGTTTAATAATAATAATAATTTCTTGCTTTTTTTTCCCCCGAAAGTTATCTTGAATAACATTTCGCGGGTACATAATTTTGTGAATTTGGCTAAAATCCGCAAAATAAATACCCGCGCGCAAATAGTACATAGTTATGAGTTTCGCTTCAAAATTAGAGCTCTACTTGAGAGGCGGGATGGAAGGAATGCCGAGGTGATTTTGTCCCGCCTTTAAAGTGTGCCGGGACGATTTCATTAAGTAAGCATTTAACAAATTATCTCGTGCGTTCTTCAGGAAAAAAATTTCCATACAGTGATTTTAGCATTCTGCAAACGTTCCATTGCGCCTCTCCAACTTTTGCATTTTTTGGAAACATTAAAAAAATGATAATTCGCGAAAATTTACCCGCTAAATGATTTAAAAAAATTCGAATCACAAATTCTAGAAATTCGAAAAGATATATGTGGGACAATCGTTTTAAACTTTTTTTCCAGCAAGAAACTTATATTTCACAAAGTATCCAAGTTTATATTCTGAACATTTTCAATTGTACATATCATTTTTCTCGCGAGTTTTTTCTTTAAAATTTAGAGAGCAGTCGCAAAGTTTATCTAAACGCTTTGCTATGCCACCACCTACCCATACAATTTTTTTCTCGAAAATTTTGGCCAGACGCAGGGTGGCCAGCAAATTTTGAGAACAAAATTTCCATTTCAAGGACAGTGTTCAAAAAAATATTACGAACCAATAGGATTAACACAGTTGACTATCGATAACTAGAACCTTCAAAAGTTCGACCTATTGAGAGTTCGAGTTTTCACACACTGGATTCGAATCATTGTAATTGCTCATTTCACTGGATTAAAAATTCTCTATTTTCTCGCGGAAAAAGAAAGCTGTTGTTGTTGTGCTCTCCCGACGTAAACTTATGGAAAAGACCATACTCTTTAGCTGTTCTTATTTTTACAATCAGCGATTAAGTGAAGTGCAAAAACATTTTTTAAAACGAATTTTTCCAGACTTTTTTCCTCAGGCGTTGGCCACCCAGTCCCCTGATACAGCTAAGAGAGCGTAATAAATAAAAACAACATTTCGCAGTGATGGTATTATTATTTCTTTCTATTTACGACTGTGCTTTTCTCTTCTGTGATTTTGCAACAGTACCTTCACGGAAGCCGCTTTGTGCTCTGCGATAAACCTTCTTCAAGTGTCGCATTCTACCAGTTCCAGTGGTCTTTCTTCGTTTGGCCTTAGATCCCCAGTTGACTAAAAAAATGAAAGAAATGCAAACAATGAACAAATATATATTTATTGAAATAGAACAAGTTTTTGAAGCTTTCTGGATTTTTATCATGCACAAGAAACTGAAAATGGAAATACTCAAGCAACAATACAGTAAATTATCAATAAACTGCCGAGTCCAAATAAGCACCTGTCCTTTGATTCAGAGCCTTAAATAAGTTCTCAGTGACCAAACAAGCACCCGTCCTTCGATTAAGAGCTTTAAATCGTAGTCACAAGGTCCGTGGTTCGGTCCATAGCGCGGTCATGTTTAGCAAGTGTCTTTACCACAGCTACGGGTCAACCCATGCCATGTGAGAGAAATTGGGTAGGCTAGCCGGTGTATACTTAATGAATACATTCAGAACACAGGACCCACATTAAAAACAGTGTTTCCAACACTGAAGTGGCTTTATCCTGTATAAATATTCGGAATAATAATAATAATAAGTTTAAATTCCAGTTGAAGTATTTTTTCAGCATATTTATAAGCCCTGTTAGTTTCGATTTTAATTCACCTGACACAAAGGGTGTACATGTCTTTATATTCTGCTCCAATGTGTTGGAGCTTAAAGTTGATTAAGAAGTCACTTTTCTCATTTCATAATCACAAAATTGCAAAATAAATTTAGACACTACAAACTATATTTAGGACAAGTTGTTTTTAAGGCTACAACCCACTCCGAAAAAAGTTTTTCATATCGTAGATAATGTTAAACTATTACCAAATTTAATAATTATTTTGCACAATTTGTTAATATATATTCTTTTTGCCATTTTTTTTAAAGATCATGTTTGTTTAAGCGTGCAGCTTTAACAAAAATATAAAAATGATTTATAGAAAGTTAACAATATCTTCCTGCACTGAAACAATGCAAATTGCGTGAAGCTCAAATTTTCTAAAATTTAGAAACGACTGTTAGTTGCACTAACGCAGGTTGTCAAGTTACAATCTTTTTCCCAGAGCCTGTTGTCTCTTTTTTCATATCTAGACAGCGAGATATTGCTTACCAATAATTTCCTTATTTGCTGTGAGGAAAATTATTAGAGTACTGTGCGTTGATAAAGGACATTGTGTGGGCTGTACCTCTTGTAAAATAAAAGGGAGAAAAAAAGAGGCCACGTGTGACCTTGTAGTTGGAAAGTGGCCTTGTGGAGTTTGCAGGAAAGGGGTTGGTAGTAACTCAATTTTTTGTCAGACTTGCAAGCATTGGGTACATAAGAAGTGCAGTAGTATTGGTGGAAGGTTAAGAGCTGACATTCAGTTTGTATGCAAGCGTTGCTAAGGTGAGATTATAGAGAATGAAGTATTTCCAGCTTTAATGATGTACAACAGTGGCTCGTTAGAGATAGTTGAGAACTTCTGTTACTTAGGTGATATGTTGGGCAGTGAAGGGGGTGTTGGAAGAAGTGTTACTTGCAGGATAGGTTCTGCTTGGAAAAAGTTCAGAGAGTTACTTCCTTTGTTGACTAGCAGTCTTGTCAATTGAGGTAAAAGGTAGGTTGTATGAGGCCTGTGTAAGAAGTGTTATGTTGTACGGTAGTGAGACATGGGCAGTGAAGCAGGAAGATCTTGACCGTTTAGAAAGGAATGATATGAGAATGGTTAGGTGGATGTGTAACGCCAGTCTGAGAGACAGAAAGAGTTCAGATGAGCTAAGAAGCAGGCTAAGTATCCGTAGAATTAAAGATGTTTTCCAGATAAGAAGATTGAATTGGCTAGGGCACTTGGAAAGAATGGAGGAGGATAATTGGGTAAGAAAGTGTAGAGACTTGATAGTTCCTGGGGCAAAGCCCAGAGGCAGACCGAGAAAGACTTGGCAGGAGGTTATAAGGACAGACTTGATACAGAGGAATTGGAGTTTAGATCTAACACAGTCTAGATCAGATTGGAAGAGGGTCATTAATATACCCCGTCCAACCCATGCTAGCATGGAAAACGGACGTTAAGCCGAGAATGATGATGATGATGATGAGAGTGGAAAAGAAAGCGAAAGATTTACAGTGATAAGGTTCTTGAAACAACACAGAATATACATATCTTAAAAGAACATCTATAAGAACACGAGCGTCAGATTTTTTCTGATGGAATAAAATAAGAAAATTTTCAGGCTCAATTATAAAACGAAAAAACCTGATTCAAAATTTAAGTTATTAACATTGCAGGAAAAGTTGTATGATATAATCATTTATATCTTTCTCAAAAGCCTTTTATATGCACGTTTTTTAGTAACAAGCTGTCAACCTATTTCGCAGGGCTCTTTTTTCACAGTTGATGTTGGGATGTTTGTTTGTTTTCTTGGGGAAGAGGTTGTCTATACAATTCTGCTATATGAAACATGTCAAGGCGAACAGTGTAAAATATGTAACTATATGTAGGAATAACTATATGTCGTATTATTGCACAAATATTGTACACAACCCTTGCATCTCTTATATTCCACCTATGAGTGTCATTGCTACTTTTAATAAACTTCTAATGGCTGCAGAAAAAAAGTTTTTTCTTAATAAATTTTGTTACATCAAGATTTCTACTGTGAAGTTTGATGGTGAAAAGTCTATGTTATACATCAAAGGGAAGCATCCTGTCTGCAGCCCTCAAAATAATTTTTGGAGACTCGTCAGACAAAATGTCCGCCACATTTTCAGTTTGCTTGAACATGGCCGTAGCTCGTTTCAAACTTTCGTTAGACAAAACAAATGAAGCAAGTATGCAAAACAGCACTTACAGGCAGAACAGACATTATATCATGGATTTAATTGTAGATAATTTCTTCATTTGACAAAACAATTGGAAACCATAGCAGGTCCCATTTAATTGATTTTTTTCTTTATGCTGCAAGTGTTATTTTTATTCAAACAATTTTAAAAACAAAACCCACGTGCGGTATAATTTTTTTTTCTGTATAAATTTTATCAAAATGTAGCTAAACTTTCGAATGAATTTTTAAGTTTATTTGACAGTCAGGGATAACCGCAAATTAGGCTATCACGCCAAATTAGGATAGTAGCTTAGTTAGGAGATTTTCCATAGACTAGTTAGGAGATCCTCTCCTAATTAGGAGATGTGTTTTCTTCTTTTACGATTATCTGGACAACCACGTCTGGTCGCGCCATCTTTTTTCGGAGTTTTGTTGTTCATTACATCATCTTCGTTCGAGTAAAAAATTTTATAGTTTGCTTTACGGGACTAAAAATTATACGTCAAAAGTCTTTGGATCGGCTAATTAGACGAGAAATAGTCTATTTAAGCTATGCGCCACCATGTTGAAAATATGCGCGCGGGAAATTTAGCCTTTTTCCAGAAGCAACCGTGGCCGTAAAACAAAGAAGCCGTAACACAGCGCATGCGTTCTTAATCAAAACAAACTCAACGCTATATCTTCTGACAGCGCAAATAATAAAGAAAAATATATTTGGACCATCAAAAGGAGGTTCTATAGAATGTTTTTAGCTAATAAAATCATTGCGACTATGCAACAAAACAGCGATAAGCAGCCAAAACCATGTTGATAGCCTAATTAGGAGAGATAAATTGCCTAAATAGGCTATCGTAGACTAATTAGACTATCATAGCCTAATTTGCGGTTATCCCTGACTGTTTGAGCCACGTGGATAGAGATTTTTTTTAATTTGTAAACGAAGCATATTTTTTCCTATTCGCTTGAGATGACTTTGCAAATAATAATTGGCTTATTAAAATGCGCAGCCTTACTTTGTTTTTTAACGGCACCTGACACATTTATTATTTGTGGTATGTGTGATCATGATTAGGAAACTTTCATGATGGCACATGGCAGATAAACATGGCAGATAAAAACAAAACAAAAGAGATGTGGAATGAAGATTGATTGATAGATAGATAGATAGATGTGCATATTTTACATGGCTAGCCTCACAAATATCGAGGGATATACCCTGTCTATTATTTCCAGGAGGGGCCATGGCTTAGATGGAGAGTCCTAAAAGATACAAGATTATATTTGAATTATCTCGTTATTTTTGCATGTTTCAATTTTTAATTTTTGAAGTTATAATAGGTGAGATGTAGCTACAGAAACATGCCAGACAAAATGACTGGCCAGAACTGATTTTTGTCGGACATATTTGCGTCTGGGTCGGACAATGCTAGCTAAGATTTTAACAGTTTCAAAACAAAAGAAATACTTACAGCTTCTTATTTTTGCAGCAGGGAAGCCACATGATGAACATGTCTTCTTCTGGATATGATATGATTTACGACCACATCGTACACACAGTGTGTGACTTTTATTGTGACGTTTTCCGAAACTGGACGTTCCTTTTGTCTGTAAACATAAACAAATGTTTAGTTCTAAGATACTTAACCAAATAGTCAATTTCTTCACAAAATATGGAGATTTACATACAGTGTAAGCAATGGGGAGCTTAAATTACTCAACCCACTAAGCATAACTTAACCCATAGCCAAGATTTTTAAAGATCTAAATACCCAGTCTTACCATTATTGCCCTTTGACAAGCTGGAACAGTAAAAGAACGATCAAAGTTCCCCCATTATGATTTCACAAAAACACAGACCTCACAGGCGTTTGCTTGATATGGTTCCGTAGAATATTAACACGAACGGGCGCAACGTTTCCACAAAAACAAGACGGTTGGTGAGGGGAGGGCGATATTCGGCACGCACCCACCACCCAAACATAAGTTTGCTATTTTTTTGCTCTAAAAATTAGTTAAGTTGACAAATTTCTCCCATGATCCTAGACTCAAAACTACTTTTTTATTTCTATCTAACTTTCTTTACTAGTAATAAATTTGTAATAAATTTTTGCCGAATTTTTCAGGCTCTACGCAGATAATCGCAATCTATCACTTCCACAAAGCATTTTTAAATAGAGCCCTCTATGATTGAACGAGGCATTTACAAAATTTGGCCAGAGTTCCTACCCTTTTTTAAACTAAAAATTCGAAAAGATTTGAAGTTTTTCACGGTTTTGTAAAACTTTATGCCAAAAATTAAAAAAGGAAAATTTTTTGTTGCGAGGATAAATGATAAGATTTACTTCGCATTTTCATACGTTATACATTGTGGTGTAACCCCTCGATTAAGCGCCCTCCCCTCTTGATTTACCGCCCAGCTCGAATAAGCAGCCGTCCCTGTCAGAAAAATACGCTAATAATTGAGGAAAATAAGCGCCCGCGCCCTCCACTTGTTAAAGAAACATGCACTTTTTAGACTTTTAGACTCAAACGAAAGGAAGAATAGATAACTAAAATAGTAAAAATATCAAAAAAATATCTAAATAAAGCACTCCGTTTTCAAGAACATACTGTTGTGCAATAATAATCGCCCAGATCGAATTATTGCCCCGTTTAAATCAACCTCGTCCCCAGGGTTTGTTAGACTTTTTATATTTGGACGGCCTAAACAATTAAAAAGCCTAACAAGTCCTGGGGACGAGGTTGCGTTTGAATAGCTTCCCATTAAAAGCCCAAAAACTAAAAAAAGGGCGCTCAATTGAGAATTTTTATAATTTATATGAGAATACATAAATGTGAAATATTACTTTGTATTGAAAATATTCTGAAAATTAATTTATCATAAATATTTTTCAAGGAGATATTTTCCTTTTTGAGAATTTAGGATTTTTTCTTACGGGTTTTAGGAACCCTGCTAGCATAATTTTATTTCCACATGACACGAAGTACTTCTTATCCTGACATATTTCACCAACATCCCATTCTTATTTTCGGATTTTGGAGAAGGCATAACAATTTATTTTCCAAGAATGGCCAAAATTAAGTTGAAATTAAACGCCCGTAGTTTCCGATTCATTCAAATTTGTGTGGCCTTCATGTTCACCCGAATAAAAGCGTGTGAGTTGAAAACTTTTAAATTTTTTTATCTAATAATTGTTGTCGATAATGCAATACACTTCGTTTGATGTCCCTATGTTGTGAAACTTAGTTTCCCCAAACGAAAATCTGCGTTGGATAACAAGAAAATTCAGTGAATTTTATTTGTTTGAAAATATACTACAAATGTTAAAAATGATCGTGATTGTTAGCCAAATCTCTTGTATTCATGTCATATCTTATTCTCTTGTTGCCTGGCCTTGAAATCATTCTCTTAAAACCCTTGAAATATTTTAGGCCAACCACTAAATCTCACCACGCAACCTGGTAAAAAAATCTCCAAATAGATTTCCGATGCTTTCGAATTATCACTCGAGATCGAAAACTTCTTTCGCTCCGCGTTTTTCACTATATCATATACCTGATAACGTATTTTCGACCTGATGTTGACCTGACCTGTTTCAGGTCAGGCAGTTTTGACCTAGTTCACTATCCTTTATAGCTCACTTACGCCGTCAAAGTTGATTCTATGTATGGCTATGGTATGTTTTAACCGTGGAACTAGCTCACAACCACTGTCAAAGTTGTTTCTGCGTATGGCTTTGGTATGTTCTTCTGCGAGGGTTTGACCTTGAAACTATACTTTATAGCTCACAAACACTGTCAAAGGTGTTTCTATGTATTGATAAGACTTAAGCTCGTTTTGGTATAAATATCGATCAGCCATGCATTAAAATTGTTTTTAAAATTTTTTAAGAAAAATTTGGGTTGGGGGTTATGTGGAATAGAATGACAAAAATATCATAATTTAGTTGCTGTTTAGATATCATTAAAATGAATACGTTATAAACATTTATCCTATACATATATTTTATGGAAAAATAATATTTTAATATTTTAATGGCTGTTTTTCCTGAAGATAAAAAAAACTTATACTTCTTAAGTAAAATACATCAGTGCAAACATTTAGTCTCCATTTCCCCAACGTCTCACTTAATTACGCCTATAAAAACTGGTTAAAAAGGGCGCTGGGAACGAGATAACTATCGCGTCATTTCGGTATTACGTCATACCAGAAACGTATAAGCGAAATGGAGAACAAACATTAATTTCTCTCTTTTATACAAGTGCTAAAATCTTCAACCCCGTTCCCAGGACACATATTGTCTCTGAATGGCTATGCGAGCGCTTTCGGACAGGCCTGGGATCGAGGTTGACAATATCTCCATCTTCTTCATCACCTCAAAATATTCACGAAATTCATTTTTGTATCACACTAAAGTAGGATACCTACTTCGTGACTAAAATTCGATATTAACATGAAACATACAGGTGTTTGAGGTAATTGAGACAGCTACATAAAGTGTGAGTGATGAAAGGAGGAATAAATTACATGTAATAAATTAAAAAAATGTTCTGCTTGAACAACCATTCACGCAAGGTTTCAACAACATGCAACAACTTTGTTCAAGCGAAATATTCAGTGAGTTCTCTTATATACACTATCACTCTGTGTTTTGGGTCAAGGAGTCAAAATAATGGCCACTGTACGGCATTTGCTTTATTGACGTTCTTGTTAGCCTGGCGGTTGCAGGGGATGCATATTAACCTCGATTAACCATACACTTCGTCAGGTTTGATCTGTTAGTCTTCGAGATATAAGCAAGTCGACTTTTTCACTAGCCTTTAATATCTTGACAGCGTCTTCATGGATAATTTCTTTGAAGTCGACACCATTAACCTAAAATACGATGGAAATACGTTTTAACATTTTTTTAAATTTGTTAAGTAACGTTCAAATATTACATATGAAAAATATCAGTTGCCGCCAAAAGAAAAAAAATGTAATGAAATAAATCTTAGCAGCTGTTATTTTTTACCATTAACTTTGGATGTGAGAAAGCATGAAAATATAAAGAGAAAAACTGGCTACATGCCAAATTCTCATAAGCAGGAAGTTTTTTCGCAGGAAGGTAGTATACATGTGTGGTTAGTAGACAAACATGTTTTTTTTAAAAAAAAGGAAACATAGCTTACCTCAAGTACTTTATCTCCTGGTTGAAGCAAACTCGAAGCCGGACTATCTGCTAATACTTTGGTTACAAAAATACCCTAAAAAAAAAAAAATGAAAAAATAAACCAATTTATTCTTACATCTCTTGATCTTTGCGATAAAACTTTGTTGCATATTTATATATATTATATAAAAAACCCAGGGCCATTTGTAATGATTATAGACCCTAGGTCAGCTTTATTTCAGTAGCGTATAAAAACTTACGTAATCGTCAGGCCGAAAAGGATTTCCAGGAGCATCCACACCTCCCGACACACTGAAGCCGAGATGGGGTGTTTTGTTGATAGTCACGCGAAACTAAAACAAATGGAGTACATGTTTCTTTACAAGCAAGCTTTTGCGATCAGCCTCGACAAGCTATAGTAAAAACTGAATTCGAGGCTAAAAATGGTGATCGTACGCCTGTTTTTCCGTACTCTCGTGATAATACATTTTATTTATTTTTAGTACGAACAGGAACCAATTTTAAAATAAGTTGAGTCAAGTTTTGTCAATATAAAAACAAGTTAGCAACTTACAACATCTTCTTGCTCAGGAATTGTTGGATATTCTAAAAAATGAAAAGACATGTTGTTATTTCACGTCAGCAAATCGGACTTCAAAATCCTTCAAAATATTGAAAAGAGAAAATTATGTTACTAACCATTTTTCCACGAGTTTTGTTCTTCACACAGATCAGTACTACCCAGACCAGAATCCGAACTCAGTTTTATCCCTCTCTTTCCATCCACAGCAAAATCATCAAACGAGGAAGAATCATCGTCCTTGAAGTGACGACTTGTCAACGGTGATGGAGCGAAGGGTACTGAGAAATTCATCGCTCTGGGAGCACCCGTAGTGTTCCCTCCGTCGTTGAGTCTTTTTACATCACCTTGGTATTTACGTAACGCGTCTTGCATTCGTTGTCGTTCCAGTTCCGCATTGGGGTCACGTGGTATGCTAGAATTTCTTAACTGTTCGAGAAGTAGTCTTTCTTCTTCAGTGACATGCTGTGGTTGTTTCAAGTTTTGATGAGCGGTGTATGGTTGGTTGTCGGGAGGTGGCGCATCCATAGCATCCAAAGCAGGATGGGTGGGTGGGGCGGGTCTCTACAGCAATCAGACAGAATATAACTTTTAACAGTTGCTATAATTAACTTACCATGGAAATACTATCATGCAATACTAACGTTTAGCCCGCGGGAAATTCCACGGGGTACACCCATCGTACGTATTTCCCGCACCGTTATTTCGTGCATTATGCCCGCCTGTTTACACGAAGTAATGAAATTTCCTTGGACGGGGGTTAAGTGCGATTATAATGGCGTTTTCGATTACAAAACCCACGGCTTTTAAATTGGCTCACAGACAGACAACAAGGCTTATAATATAGATCTTAAATCAATTGGATATGCTAAATAACTTGTTCAACCCTCTCTCTATTCTCTCTAATTTCTCTTTGTCGATTAGCAAAATGTAAATGTAGCATTGTGTTATATATCGCGCAGTAAATCGTGAAAGTATTTCAATTAGATCAAACACCACTACTTCAACCACTCCGATAAACGTTAATAGAAACCGGGTAAAATTGATAATAGTTAAAGTCTTACATTTGGGTGTACTTTCGCCTCAACTTCATCTTTTGGGTGGTATGGGTGATGCGGGATGATGTGATCACTCATGTGGTTGCCACTCACTTGTCCCTTAGCAATGGCTTGATTGCGAAAATTTGTAATTCTATCACGTATGTCTTTTGGGAATGGTGTTGGTTGTCTTGTTAAACGAACCTGTAAGCGACAAAAAGAAAACAAACATCTTATTGTCTTGATTTAAAATATTTAACTTTGCTGCTGTAACATACTAATACAAAGACTTCTACCGCCATCGCTAACTTCGACCGAATCTCAAGTTATCTAATCTTTCTAATCAAAAAAACGTTCAATCATTTCAACTGTTCAAGGTTTAGGGTAGATACTGCACGAAATAGAAAATATTTTTCACTGTTCACTTATTATTTAACGTATAGTTCTACATCTACGACAAGCTAAGACAGTCAGCCTTGAATATTGATGGAACTTACCACTTGTGGGTCCTCTTCTTCTACATCAAACAGAACAGATGTACGCTTTTTCCATTCTTCTTCAAACAATGACGCGTGGAAACTTTGTTCTACTAAGTTCGGTTCTATGAAAGAAGAAATACGTGGTAACCGCGTTTATTACCTGACAAAACACAGGATAGTGAACATATTACATCGTTGCAAAGGTTTTTTAATTTGTCACCGTGATAGTCCATTCAACTTCTGTTTGATTGTAAGGTTTAAGATTTTTTGTTTAATTTATGTGAAATTATTACCTTCTTCATACATATCATTTAGCGGACGTTGTGGGAACATATAACAAGTAAGATATCTCCTCTCATTCGTCGCATCCCAATCAGTTTGTAGTGGAATAAGTGGTTTCGCCTAAACACCAAATCAAATGTAATACAACGTAATTTTTACACAAAAAGTGTACTCAAGTGACAATTACCATTTCTATTACACGTTTCTAATTAACTATAGTTTGTTAATTAACTATATAATATATAAATAACTATAATCTCTCTAGCAATAATCTGTTGTTGTGTCAATTATACCCATAATTCACCCAGGACAGCCTCTTCGGTTTCTATTGGGAATGTGATCATGGAGGGTCCTGCAAAGGGGAGGGGGAGGGGCTACTTGTAGGATCCATGGAAAAACCCACTTAGGCCAAAAATCAATGATGGAAATTGATTTGGGCTAAAGAAGTCTTCACCTTCTTATCTGTCATCATGTATCTCTTTAATCAGATATTTTGAGTTCGATAGGTGATTGAACTTTCGTGAAGAAAAACCTTAGGTATAAAAAAACTAAAAACAAACCTGATTCTCTGACAACCATAATGCTTTCAACTTTTTTAACTTCATTAGTGAGTATGGAAGATTTTCTAAACTACATGAAGAAAAAAAGAATTGATAAACACACATATTTCATTTATTCCTTCAAGGAATGTAAAACAAGGACAATCTGAATTGTTTAGCGTGTTTATCTTTGTGTTCAAATCAAAAGTGTTTAGGCTTCATTTCAAATATATCAAAAACATGCTTCAGAGCGACATCAACCATTTTTGTTTAGGGGATAAAAGGTTATGATAACTCTTCTCCTTCGAGGTGTATTGCGAAATTACTTACACATTCGCACTGACATTTAATACAGTCAGATTAGATAGTCGACCAAAATCGTCTGGTAAATTTTGAATTCGATTTTGACGAAGAAGTACAACAGTTAAGCTGATACAACTGCCGATCTAAAAACACATGTAAAAATATGTTGACTCTTCGATCACATTTTTTAAATAGAATCTATCTTCAAAACATTAGTTACCTCATCTGGTAGGTATTCCACGTAATTTTCATCAGCATTTAATGTGGTTAATTTACGTAGCAATCCAATACCAGGGGGTAGGGTCTATAAATTGAAATTACAGACATTTATATTTCAACATTAAATAGAGAAGCTATTTTTAAATTTTAAGGAAGAAAGAAGACATAAAGAGAAGGGGAGGGAATAGATCTTACACGAGTTGCAACATAATATTTCTAACACCGTCAACAAAATAAAAATGTTATCCCTGTTGTTATCCTCTTTTGCCTATTACTCCTTTTCGGCAACAAACGTAGATTCCCTCCTTTTTATGCATTGTGTAAGCTTTATTTTTACTATTATTTATTGTATAATACATCCCGAAAAACTCTTTGCAATATTTCGAAAAAAAAATTCGAAACATAAGTCTCCAGTCATGACCAAACATGCCGCATCGTTATATTTTGTTTGTCTTTGAGAGAGGTTGAGGTGATTCTTTTAAATTTATAGGGGCTGACATTATTAGAGGGTATTATGATGTCATTTTACCTCTAACTCATTACTTGAACATATTAATTCTTCTAAATTTGACAATCTGAAAACAAGCAAAAGATTTATGAAGAAACAAATCAAACCATGAAAAATATAGGTGTGTTTCCATGTACACAAAGCATGACAATTACAACACTATTTTATGTACTTCTTGTTTTTGAGATTTGTCAGATAGGTGGGATGTTACTTTTCACAATAAAAAACATCGAAATTTTGAATATAAATAAACATACCAACATTGAGAATAACATGACATAAATATTGCTTACCCTCCTATGGATGTTGGTAAATACGTCAAGTGATTATCATCAACTTTTAATGTTTCTAACATTTTTAATTTACCTAAAAGTTGACAAAAATATACAATCTCTACGTTAATAATACTGGTACTTATTTGACAAACACAACACTATACCAAGTAAAAGTAGACGCATTTTAAACTCTGTTTTTTAACAATTCTATTGCTAACGGATTGAGAAACTGAACTAAATCCTTTGACTTACTTAGCCAACTATTTTTTATTTTGTCTAATTAAGAAACCATATCAAGCTTCTAAGCATGTATGTCACCTACATGGTCACGCAGTCTAAAGTTTTTTTGCATATGTTTTTTTGAACAATAAAGTCTTCACAGAATATTTGATTTATAGCAGGGTAAATTTGAATAAAATTCCTCATTTGTCACAATATATTTAAATAAAAGTCATATTTTAGTTCCGCATGTTAAATAACTGGTAGCTTTATCTTTTTTTTAGAAGATTTTTAGGATATCTTGTTGGTTCTTCAGGAGAAAATTCTGACAATTACAGGTCTGGTTATGTAAATACTTCTATTTTTTCCCTAAAATTTGTTATATCATTTTATTGTAAAAGGCAACCATGGGAATCCACAACAGCATTCAGTGATGCTGTCATCAGGCAAATGTGTGATTCCACCTCAGTAAAAAAAGCAGAAATAGATAACCATTTATCTAATGGTATTTTAATCTCCAAGGAAGGAAATAACTGAAATAATACATACACAAGTTTTCAGGTAGCTCCATAATATTGTTGGTAGTCAAATGTAAATCAGTTAGAGATTCACACTCTCCAATTTCGTCAGCTATCCATTCAACTGCATTTTCGGTTGCATCAAGGTATTGCAACTTCTTCAAATTACCAATATCCTAAAAAAATAAATAAATAAATATTGCTTACAGTGACATAAATATGAAGTAGAGGTTGTAACAAGATGACTGGAGATCAACTTTCAAGAAATCAAACTGTCTCAAATGTAGACTTAATTCACACACCATTTTTGTGGAATAACGTTAGCAATATATGTTAATGCACATACAAAAGCAATGTGTATGGAAGTTGATGAAACAATATTGTGGTTAAGGAATAAATAGTTAGTTCCACTACCATGTAAATAACTTACTGGTGGTATTTGTTTTATTTTGTTACCATCTACCCAAAGTTCTTTTAAACTTGAAAATGTCCCAACAACCTCAGGCTAAACAGAAGGAATGTAAAATTAACAAGGGCCAATTCACATATTAGCAAATTTCAATAATTAGTCAATAAATAGTTTACAGAAACCATAAAGTCATCATGATATACCAAATATTAGTCTGTGGTTAACTATTTGTGGAACATTTTTGTGTAAGTAACCAATATTTAAAGTTGTATAAGTTTCCATTCTTTGTCTGCCTAAGGTGAGTTTTGCCACAAAAATTGTAATGCGCCCAACCATTTCAATATGGTAAAGAAAGCCTTGCTTCGACATCTTGTTTATATTTTGTGAATTATGTTCATTTGGAGAATTTAGTCATTGATATTTGACAAAAAACTCAGTAACTACAATCAGTTTAGCCAAGAAATATAATGTGCCTGCTAATGCACTCATCCCTGCTGATTAAGCTATCCATATGTATAATAACCGAATTAATTACCAGTTCACTAAATTCATTATTTCCAATGTCGAGTCTTCGCAAATTTTGTAGTCGACTCATTGATCTAAGAATTTAAGAAATAAATAAAAAAAACAAGACAGAAATGCCCCTACTTAACTTGTTTTGTGACGAAAGATAAACTGAGTAATTGAATGTTGCAAATGACAATGTTAAAAAAAATATTGATTCACAAACAAGATTACTAACTTAGGAATCATTGTCAAATGATTATCACGAACTTCCAATATTTCCAGTTTTGCCATCCTGAAATACGAAGAAAAAAATAATGAATAATACATCAATAAACTAAATAACGAAAAAAGTAAATATCGAAATAATTACCTCCCAATATTTGCAGGAAGAAAATCTAAGAAAGTGTCATTTAAATATACTTGTGTTAAATTTAGTAGCATTGTGAATCCATCAGGTAGTCTAAAAAAACATGAAATTTGGTTTATTTTGAATCTTAAAATCTAAACGATAACAAACTCCGTTTTGTTAAATTAAAGTGTATTTACCTTCCCAAGGGATTAACACTGAGATCAAAGTGTTGCAGAGATTTCATTCCTTTTATACTATCTGGCAATTCCAAAAACCCTAAAATATAGTACCAAAATCCATGCAAAACACAGTAAAGGAAGGAGGAAAAAAGTGGAAAACCGTTCACCATTAACCAGTTATTTAAATTTAAAAACAGGCCTCGACAGCACATATAAAAATCAGTTAAAAATCCAATGCAAAGCCAATTTGAAAAATCATCTTTCTGTTAAAAAGCTATTCATAGATAAAGGGTAAAAACACTGTCAATACTTCACCTACCATTTTTACTAATATCAAATTCAATTAAATGAACTAGGTTGGATACGTTGGATGGTAAAGAAATAATCTCATTGTCTCCGATATTAAGTAACTTTAGATGCTGGAGTGTAAACAAAGCCTAAAATTAAATAGCGCAAAAATTAAATTACTTCAACCAAGGTAAGGGTCTTGTTTTATTATTATTAACAACAAACGAGAAAACGAGAAACAATAGGTACAACTTTAGAATATGAGCATCAGACAATTGAATATCAATGTTAAATGCATAATCTTATTTTTTTATTGTTTTTTTTTTTACATTTATTTCAAATTAAAAATTACAGATTCTTGCTTTTTGGATAGTATCTTCTGATGCACAATTTTGTATCTCCCACTTTTTGACCTAATTTAAAATGTACAGCTTTTAATTCCAGATGTTTGGCTTGAGATTAGTAGTAATAAAAACTGAAATATATCCAAATTAAAAAAAATGTCATCATGAAAAATCAAGGAAATATGAAGGGAAACCTGATATGGGAAGTGACAAAACTTAAAGGGAACCCAAGGTATAAAATGATGTTGGACTTATATTATAAAGCTTAAAAAGTTGGTTAACAATCTTTTTAAATTTTTAAATTTTCGTTCGTAAGATATTTAAATTTACAGAATTTCTGATTTATTTATGCTGCATGAATTATGATATCATATTTAAGTAATAGCAAATTTTGAAATTATCTGTCATCAGTAATTTTAGACCTGTTAAACATATAGGGCCTATACAAGCTTACTCAGAAAATTTTATTGCAAACCTAGTTGCAGATTCCAAGTTATTGGGTCATTTAAAAAAATTTAGGAGGCCTGGGACGAGCAAACTAGTGTCATTTTGGCAAAAAAATTTTTTTATATATCTATGCATTGATAAAGTTTTAATGCAAATCCCTGATTTTACAAAAAAGTGTGATTTAATGACATCATTGGGATCAAAATTACTTGCAAGAAAAGTTTCTTCTTTTAAAAGAAAAGGTAAAAGACCCTGCATACTTTAGTGATAGAAAACACATGTTCGTGGAAAGACCCTGCATACTTTAGTGATAGAAAACACATGTTCGTGGAAAGGTAAAAGACCCTGCATACTTTAGTGATAGAAAACACATGTTCGTGGAAAGCTTTATTACAGGATATGGACAAACAAAAACAGGAAGAGGGGTGAGTCAAGGAGTATTTTACGAAATTTAAACATGAAATCATTACTCATTTTAAAACAACAACAACATTTTGAAAATCAGAAAATAAAACATAAAGGATAAAGAGTTTAGCCTGATTAATTATTTATTACATTTTTACAAAAAAAAAATTGTTTTTCTACTAGATATATTGACAAGCCAATCTGTTCAAAAACGTGTGGGTCACAACCTCCAAATGCCATCTTTAACATTGAAAAAGTGTAATAATTCATACTGTCTTAAATCTTTATGCAAAACTTTTTTAAAATTAACTTTATTGTTTGGAGACTAAAAAAGAGTTGTTTTTTCATGTGTACCCTGAAAAAAAATTAAACTTTATCTTAAAAAACATTGACTTCTGTTGAAACACTATAGTGTTTGTCAGTTGTCTTATAGATAGTCATGCTAAATTATTTTTATTTTTCATTTCCTATTTCAGTTTAAAAATGACAACTAATTTGACTGTCAAAACATCTGGCTAATCATATATTGCCATGACACATTCCCTGTAATGACACATTGCTAAAGAAATTAAAACAAAAATTATAACAAAACAAATTCAATTGTTAATTTTTTCATTTTGTAAACAATTTTGGGGAAATCTCACATTCAGCTGACAACAATCATTTACAAGCTTTTCAGTGACTATCAATTACAAGCAAACTGGGGAATTAATAAATTTAAAATTTACCACTGAGACAAACAAATTTAATAATAAAAATTAGTAAATCTAATTTTTGTGAAATCAAGAGCCATTTTCTTAATAAGTGAGTATAATAAGTTGAATCAGAATTAACAACAACAAACACTTTACATCAAAGTGACAAAAGCTTCAGGTTATTCAAGTATATATTTTATTTTAGAAAATGACACGGATGTGTTCCCTTGTTTAATAATTAAAATTATAACATAAACAACATTTAACAAAAGCCATTCAATATTGATCAAGAAATAACTTATTTAAAATAACTGGTATACGTATGTGTACACAACCTCAACTCCTAAATGTAACATTCACATCATACATTAACATCGAATGTTGACATGTATAAAACCATGAATCCAGTTATTTTAACTTTTTCATTAATAAACAAACTAAAAACAGCTATACATTTGAACTGATTGAATATGTTTGATATGATTGAACTGAAAATAGCAAATTTTGACAGTGTTCAATTGTGAAGCTACATAGAAGAATACAGACTATAATTTCTCAAACAAGCCTCATTTTTTTCTGTTTTTTGACTTTAGATTAAAATATGAAATTTTGAAATTACAAACAGAGTGAGATACAAATTATGTGCTTATGAATCAAACACCTTCTAGAGGCTGGCTAATTCTACATATTCTGTCCAATTGAAACATATCAAATAGAAACAACTAATGTGAAGCCACTTTCCATCTATCTGCTCAGTTTTAGTTTAAGTTCATCCATCCCCCTTCTCACTTAAACACCAATTTTATAATCTCAGCGCCACAACAAATTTAATATAGAATGATAAAAGGGTTTTTGAAATTCCGGCTCCTCCCAGTAGAACAAGATTCATGAACAGCACTGCACTCCTCATAGGGTGTCTAGAGCGAATTTATTGGATCAAATTCAGGGTCATTTACTGAATATTATCAAGACTTTTCAGAGGCTAGACACCCTGCCATGGAAAACAGTTAAATCCAGACAAATAGTGTCCTGCTTTCATCCAGTGATTACCACTCGTTTTTAAGTAGTCACACCTCAAATTTAGTTGTCTGGATTTATGTAGTTGCGTGCATGTTATGACTATTTTTCTTGCAAGAATGCTTTGTCTTTTTTGAGTGATGAATTTTCTATTTATTATTACTTTTTCATCTTTAAAATTGTTTAAAAATGTTGTTTAAAATCCTCTTTTTTTCTTGCCTGAAAACGCTTTTACTCCCTTCATAATTTTGAAGAGATCAATGTTTAATACATAATGCATCTAAGTGTTTTGAATTGCGTGCAGCAACAGATCGGATAGAGAGACCTGTCACTAATAAGACCTGTCACTAATGATCCACTGACTAGGAACAATTTTTAGGTTTCTAATACTTTGCTCAACTCAGTGTTAAGTATAATTTCTAATGATTACAGGTCAATTGTTTTCAATGCTTTTTTCTTATCTTTAATTTTGAATTAGAAATAACAGTGAACTTAGGAAGTTATTTTTGGTTATCTGTTCATTATATTCAACTCTACAAAGCAATGCTTGACAATTTCACACCTACCTTAGGTAAATCTTTCAACTGGTTAGCATCTAGATACAATTCTTCTAATGATTGTGCATGTTCATATATATCTGTTGGAACATTAAGGAGGTTGTTATGAGCATAGTCAAGTACTCTGTATGTTTCTTTTTCAGCCTTGCCACAAAAACGAAATTTAAACGGCATCTTCTGTGTTCTAGATATTGTTGTAAGGATCTTTGTGATTTAATCTAAATTCAAAAATGATATAATAACGTTGTTAAAAATATACCACAAAAAACACTACTTTAATTGTTTGGTCATCATGAAATGAAATCACAAAGGAAATGGCAATTAAAGTGTTGTTAAAGAAACCAAGACTCAATTTACAAAGTATTATATAAAATAAGCCTAATTTTGACCATCTTTCTAATTAACTATTAACAAATAAACTATCTACAGGACATTTAAGAGAAAAATGTAAATATATAACTTACTAAATTCTGATAGGATATCAGAAAGAAAAACAAACAACAACAAAAGGCTTTATACAAACTGAAAATATTTTTTGCTATCAAGCATAATGTTGTAACACAAGAATAGAATATTAGTTTAAAATTATAATCCTATGAACACTTTTAAACAGTCTTCTATCAAGATTATTGATTCTCAAGCTCCTATAATATTAGCAGAATTTATTTTCATATGTAGATATATAAATAATAATTTACGAATGGAAGGGATCAAAATTGTCAGGGATATCTGTTAACTTTAAAAAAAACTTACACAAATATGTTAACCTATTTTTTTATAAATATACTAAATATAGTAAGACTCTTTATAAAAAAGTCTTAAAAAGCAACCCACATGAGTATGTTACTAGCTATATGTCATACAAAGAAATAAGATGCTTTTTAGTTATTAGCAGCGTTATTTTCAATAACATTTTTTATGGCAACTATTTTTATATGTAAGTCAACGCATAAGAAAGGTATTTAAATATTGGTTACCAAAAATAGTTTTGCAGCTATTACAGTTCCATTAGACAGTTAGGATAAAATTTGATATACACTTATGGATCACCATATACAGTAAAATTAAAAATATCCACCAATAGTTTAAGATTAATGAATTTCTTTGTTTACATTTTCAGGGGTAAGCTCTTTTGGCTGGGTATCTACGTGTCAGCAAAAAAAGATAGGGGAATAGGTAGGAACAGAAGCAAAGTTACTTTCAGTCCATTTCGTCACACAAGGCATTGTTAAGGGCTTTTAATGAATTCAAATAAATCAGAAGGCATCAATCTACACTTGATCGTAATTAAAAATCTTACACAATATTTCAATGAGAAAAAATCCACAGGTAAAGACCTCTCTTTGCCAAATCCTAGCATCCTTATTTCTGCAACACAAATGCCAAAGCCAAAGAGCTTAAATAACGTTATGCTGAAATTCATCTATAGCTATGCATGTGCAAACGGTGCGTTATCAAGTTTTAAAAACCTTTATTAGTTTTAATCAAGGTGGATTCTATATGCAACTAGGTAGATTTTGTTCTGTGCAGTTTACCTAATTTCCTAATAGTTTAAAGCCTGAGTTAGCCTGAACATTTGTGAAAAGAAATCAACTGAAAGACCTCTTTCAGCAAGCTTCTGCATCTTTTTGGCTGCAATGCAGATGTTAGAGCTTAAAGAGCTTACCACAGAAAATGTAACCATTCAACAAGTTTTATATAGCTAGCTAGCTAGCTAGATATGTGGTTAGCTAAATATATTTTACACACACCTCCAACATTTGGCTACCTTTTTGATGTCATACACACATAAAAAGGGAACCTTAAAAACTGTTAGCCTAATCAGATCAACAGGTGGTAAAAATAAACAAGAACTCCATTTAGCTATATCTCATAACAAAACATCTGTTCGTAGTTATTACCAGCTTCAAAAAAATTTAATCCAGTCCAGGATTGAATGTTTTCCTTTGCCTTATTATTTTCATCAAGCGTAGGCATCATACTAAATATTTTAATGACGGTTTTTGTAATAGGTTGTGACCCAGCGATGTAGCGGCCAACTGCGTTTAATTTTCGCCTCGGAGCACAGATTGAACTTTTTTTTAAATGCTAAACCTCTGAGATTATTTATATTTTATAGTAGCGGAGGATGTTGGGGTCAGTGCGGACCAATGTTTACCATAGTTTCGTTTTCTGAAAGTATAGCTAGCTAAAGAAGCGCTTCCTGGCGTGTGTACTCTTGTGCAGGGCAGAAGTCATCAGGATTAGCATTAAAAAAGCTGAGATATTTTATTTACCAAATTATTTTATTAAAACCACAGAATGTCCAGTATTCACAAAAAAGTAATTCTACGAATTTTGTGAAAATATAGTCATCTGGAGAAGCAGCTAGCCATATGTTGTAAATTTTAGCACTCCTCTCTGGACCACTTATCTGCAAAAGTAAGTTCCATAAATACTTTGTTATGGTGACATTAATAAGGTGGTAATTTAATCATTCTTGGAACAAATTTAAATAAAAAATTGAATATATATATGTAATATAATATGCAAACTTGTTCCATAAACAATAATTAAACAATAATTATTTTGTTTTGTTTTTGTTTTTAGCTAGTAATTTAACAGAGTTTTTTTGAAAAATATATACCAGTTGTAGTAGTTGTTGGCTCTATAATTTTCCATCTGTTATTTTTCGAGATTCTTCCCCGAAATCATTGAATTTATGAGGGAGGCCGTTTACAAATGATATATTATATGGTTAAATATCATTTTCAAATAAATATCATTTTCAAATAAATCCTCTGTTTTTAACATTCCCTCATACTATATATATATTTCTCCACATGCAGACATAATTTATTTCACTCTGACCCCCAAAATCCATTTTATTTCGATTTTGTTTCCTTAATTTCGAAAAACAATGATTACATTAGAGGTTTCGTTTTTACTCTGTTTTGTTCGAATTTGGTTTCGGTTATTTCGTTTTGTTTTAATAAATAATCAAACGATTTTTTGCTTTTATCTAGAATTTTTAGTTCAACAATTTCAAATCTTGTTATATATTTTTTTTATTTGACAAATCTTGGTTTTAAAAGGGATTTTTACGGTGCAAATTTTGTTCTAAGGAAAAGAAATGGACCGTACAAACCTTAAAAATCGACATATCTTGTTCCAAAATGACGAAAAAACATTTTGTTGAAATTTAAAAATCACCAACTTAGTTCTAAAATGAAGAGAAAACGATCTTACAAAACTTAAAAATCAGTGTATTTCGTTTCAAAATGTTATGTCGAAGCTTAAAAATAGCCCTATTTCATTCTAATTTTTGTCATTAAATAGAGCAATTGGAACTGCCATTTTTAATCGTAGTAAAAAAAATTGAAAACAGTTACTACGAAATTAACAGAACAAAACCTTGCAAATTCACAAAAATAGAACAAGATCCAAAACTGTTGCACTAAAAATTCTAAAGAAAAGCAAAACATCGTTTTATTTGAAACAAAACGAAACAACTGAACCAAATCGAACATTTTAACGAACAAAACAGAGTAAAAAAGAAACCACTCCAATATAATCGTTGTTTTTCGAAATTAATGAAACCAAATCAAAATAAAAAGGTAGTTTCATTTTTTTCGGAAAATTTTCATTGTTTTTAATTTTCTAACATTATTTCGAAAACATTGAACAAACTAATGGTGTTTTTAATTTTCTAATAAAAATCAGACATTTCTAACAAATTTAGAGGGTGTAGTGTTTGTTTGTGCAGGCCAATAGCTGAAGTGGTATACTATATTTTTATGGAATGTTTAGGAAATTGTTTCCCAATTGTTTTCATCAATTTGTATAAATCCAGAGTTTCATTTTAAACAGGTTATCTTAAAAGTAAAGCACAAATGTATATTATTAATAACTTAGTTAGTATATATAAGGTTTTTGCTGTTAAGGTGTGAGTAAGGGAAAAAATCTCTTTTTTTTCAAATAAATTTTTTTTACACATTCGTATAGAATCGAATATGAGCTTTTTGATAGAAAAGAAAAAAAATTATAAAACAATATGAAAGAATGTCTTTTTTTCCAAAAAACCTACTTTACATTCGTAGCACACATAACTTATTATACTCACAAAAACACATTTCTGAATGTTCATAAATTCATCATCTTTGGAATAATTTTTACTCACTTTCATACGAGCGAACTTTTATGATAATCTAATTACCGTCACGAAAGATTATAAAAAAAGCAATCGTTATTTTTATGTGGAACTTTGTTATATTTTTTTTATTTCTTTTTCCTTTTATCTTTGTCCTTTCTTCTTATTATTTGTTATCTTACCCATGTTGTTTCATTATGATCAAAGTATGGGAGTAAGTAGACATGTGCACATCATACAGAAAGTGTTAAAAATACATTCGTTACTATAGCGACAAATGAATTATACAGAAAATAATAAACTTTTAAAAAATCTTTAAAACTCTTATTCACAGAGTTCATTTTTTCAGAGAGTATAGCATACGTTTTAAACTCCATTTACAAAACAATAAAAGCTTTGAGGAGGAGGGTGATTTTTTTGTAAAGGAATGATACATCTCGGGTGCTTTTTTGAATTAAGGTGTGAATGTAAACCTAACTCGAGTTATGATACTTTTTGTGATGAAATCATCATCATCATTCATCATTCTCGGCTTAACGTCCGTTTTCCATGCTAGCATGGGTTGGACAGGGTATATTAATGACCCTCTTCCAATCTGATCTAGACTGTGTTAGATCTAAACTCAACTTCCTCTGTATCAAGTCTGTCCTTATAACCTCCTGCCAAGTCTTTCTCGGTCTGCCCTCTGGGCTTTGCCCCAGGAACTATCAAGTCTCTCCACTTTCTTACCCAAATATCCTCCTCCATTCTTTCCAAGTGCCCCAGCCAATTCAATCTTCTTATCTGGATAACATCTTTAATTCTACGGATACTTAGCCTGCTTCTTAGCTCATCTGAACTCTTTCTGTCTCTCAGACTGGCGTTACACATCAACCTAACCATTCTCATATCATTCCTTTCTAAACGGTCAAGATCTTCCTGCTTCACTGCCCATGTCTCACTACCGTACAACATAACACTTCTTACACAGGCCTCATACAACCTACCTTTTACCTCAATTGACAAGACTCTGCTAGTCAACAAAGGCAGTAACTCTCTGAACTTTTTCCAAGCAGAACCTATCCTGCAGGTAACACTTCTTCCAACACCCCCTTCACTGCCCAACATATCACCTAAGTAACAGAAGTTCTCAACTATCTCTAACGAGCCACTGTTGTACATCATTAAAGCTGGAAATACTTCATTCTCTATAATCTCACCTTTGCAACGCTTGCATACAAACTGAATGTCAGCTCTTAACCTTCCACCAATACTACTGCACTTCTTATGTACCCAATGCTTGCAAGTCTGACGCCCAACATATCACCTAAGTAACAGAAGTTCTCAACTATCTCTAACGAGCCACTGTTGTACATCATTAAAGCTGGAAATACTTCATTCTCTATAATCTCACCTTTGCAACGCTTGCATACAAACTGAATGTCAGCTCTTAACCTTCCACCAATACTACTGCACTTCTTATGTACCCAATGCTTGCAAGTCTGACAAAAAATTGAGTTACTACCAACCCCTTTCCTGCAAACTCCACAAGGCCACTTTCCAACTACAAGGTCACACTTGGCTGCAATGCTACTAATCATGACTTTAGACTTTGCTGTGTTCACCCTTAGCCCTTTCTCTTCTAGTCCTTTCTTCCACTTCTCAAACTTTTCAACTAATTCTTCCATCGACTCCGCTATGAGAACCAAATCATCTGCATACAATAACTCCCATGGACAACCTGTTCTGAACTCCATCGACAGCGCTTCTAAGACTAGAACAAACAACAAAGGACTAAGTACAGAACCCTGATGTACACCAACATTTACACTAAATTCATCACTAAGTGAATCTTTAATCCTGACACGACTTCTAGCATTGCTGTACATAGACTGTACCATCGTAACTAGCCACTCATCCACACCTAATTTTCTCATAGCCCACCAAATAACTTTACGTGGCACTCTATCAAATACTTTCTCTAAATCTACAAAGGCAAAATAGAGATTCTTTTTTCTTTCCTAAATACTTTTCCTGAAGCTGTCTGAGTAAAAATATTGCATCTGTAGTGCCACGCCCTGGAACAAAACCAAATTGCATCTTATCTATATCAATTCTTTCTCTAAGTAACTTATCAATCACTCTTTCAATAACTTTCATTACTTGATCAACCAACTTCAAACTTCTATAGTTACCTCTTTCTAATGCATCACCCTTGCCCTTGAAACAATTCACTATTACACTCGACTGCCACTCACTCGGAATAGCACCATCCTTTATAATCTGATTAGCAAGACTTGTAATAAGCTCAACTCCAATATATCCAGATGCTTTTACCATCTCTGCAACAATACCTGATACTCCTGCAGCCTTGCCAATCTTCAATTTCCTAATAGCCTCCACTACCCATTCTGTCTCTTCCCCCGATATAACTTTCATGTCCTTCACCACTTTCTTGTCTGACTTTCTAACCAGGAAGTAATCTATCTGTGTCTTACAACCACCTGACTCATATGTTATCAGCCTACTCTGTCTCTTACTGAATGATGTGTTGCAAACCACCATGTCCGTTGCCATTCCAAACTCAAGCAATCTCTCCCCTTCCTTATTTCTGCTCCCAAATCCATAGCCTCCATGCACACCTCTATAACCTTCAGATGACTTCCCAACATGACCATTAAAGTCGCCGCCCACCATGACAAGTTCAGTGTCTCCAAACTTAGATGTGACTGCTATTAACTCATCATAAAACTTATCTTTATCTTCTTCACTGAGTCCACACTGTGGAGAATAAACTGACAGAAAAGTGACAATCCTATTACCTATCAAAAACTTTATCATTATAATACGACTATTAACACGCATAACATCTATTACTTTTTCTACCCACTTCTCTGCAACGAATATGCCAACTCCTCCATATCCAACACTATTACCTATCCAAAAAGCTTATACCTTGCCCTCCTACCTTCCACAAATCTCACTGAAGCTCCTCTCCACCTGACTTCCTGAACACAACACATATCAACAGATCTACGTTCTAACATTTCAACTACTTCACCTGCTCTACCTCTCAGAGTACCAACATTTACACTAGCCATCCTCAACCTAGTGTTATCTACCTTGTGATGTTATAGCTGGGTAACGGTCTAACGATGCTCACACCTGACATCTGTCCTACCGTGCGCGACACCTTCACTCCTTAGAGCTCCAGCCCGTTTACGCAGTTTGTCTGATCAACTGTTCTTACGGCCATTAATAAAGAGTTTTGGCATTGTTTTACAGCTGGATGCCCTTCCTAGTGACAACCGTTCACAGACCGGACTGGGAAAGGCTGTGAATAATTTCGCACTAAACTTTGATGGGAAATATCTCTAAAAATAAAAACATTCAAAGCATAATTCCAAAATGCTCCCGAGATAAATGTATAGCGAATACAAAAGTGTAAACAAAATGTATGAAAATCTTCTAGTTTTGTAAATGGAACAAATTTCTAAACAAGGGGTCATTTTTTCAAAGCGTTTTTTTATGGTCTAAGATTATTTTTTTTCAAAAAATATTTAGATCATTGTCTAGATAATTTTATATGTTTTGGAATATAACTATGTCAATGCATTGACCACCATTCAATTTTAGTTTCACGATTTTTAATACATAGCACTTCTTTCCCTTACTCACACCTTAATACGGATTGTTCATTCTTTAGAAATCAAAACAAATTAAAAAACAAATTAAACAAGATAAAGATGACAAGGTATGTAGTATATATTTTCAGCATGATTTTTGACAAGTGAGAATATGCTACAAGTGTAACATATTCACACACTAAATTCGCAATGTAATATTTTGTAGCAAGCAGGGTACACAAATTGTTAACCATCTCTGAATAAAACAGGTATATACATAAGTTGATTTATGATTAGACAAAACATTATAGTTAAAAACACTGATAATTTTTTTAAATATGATCATATTCCTTTGAATAACAGTAGTGAAGATATTTTGGTTTAAATATTTTTTGATAATATTGTAAGCTGGATGATTCTAAATGAGGTGGGTTGACTTCACTAGGAAGAGTTGCAACAGTTTTGATCCCTAAAAATGTCAGTTTACCTATTTGTGTTAAGCTAAAGATGCACTGCAATATTTATAGTTCAGGACTTTGGTATATATTTGAAACAGTAAAAACAATTTTTAATAATGTTACTGTTATTTCCAATTCATGCAAAAATTTGTAATTCATCATCATCATCATTCTCGGCTTAACGTCCGTTTTCCATGCTAGCATGGGTTGGACGGGGTATATTAATAACCCTCTTCCAATCTGATCTAGACTGTGTTAGATTGATTGCATTAGATTGATTGCACAAATCAAATAATCAAATAGTGACAAAAAATAATGTAGAGTATGCTTATTAAAATATAAGAACCGTGGTACATACTAAACACTGTTGGCGTATTTTATTATCGAAATATGTGTATGGCTAGTTGTATGGCCCTTGTAATAATTACAATTATAAATAAATTTCATGGCTTTGACAATATTAATCATTTTAGGAATTATTAGCCAATTGCCATTATTGTGTAAAGTTTAAAATAACACTGATCAAGAAAATGTATAGGGTTTTATGTTATTTTTTCCTTGAACTTGTGCAAGTGGCTTCACTTATTTCGACAATGTTCTTAAAATTAATCCGTTTTATTGAATTGCAGTCAAAACAATGTTTAATTTGCTCGTACTATACCCACTTTGTCCACTACAGACAAAGTAAGATTAACCTCCAATATTTTAAATTGCATCATTGGCTCTGCATCTGCAAAAATATTAATTTGACTGTTTTTTTGTAGCCAAACATTATGGGATATTGCTTTAAATGAGAGAAGAAATATCTTGAAAAATGTTATCGAAGGTATTACTGTTTTTTTCTGTTATTTCTACTTTCATTTGATAAAATAATTGTCATGCAAATAAAATCAATCCCATATACGATGGAAATAATAAATTAACATATTTATATTTTGGATTTAAATATCCAGGTCATTCTGATTCAACAAATATTACAAGTGAATCACACTTGCTGGTATGTGGATCGAAAGATGCAGTAAGTCTCAAGTCTTATTTCTTTCTTTGAAAATTTTTGTGTTAATGCTACCTGTTGGGTTTTCTATGGTAACAATAAATTTTAACAATTACCACTATCCCAATGCTTATCTGACATTTTTTTGCACTTAAAGTAATAGGGAGAATCTTTCACACTGTTTAGCGTGGTATGCATAAAAATTTTAGAAACTAAAGTTAGTAAAATTTAGTATAAAATAAACAATAAGGAAGTTTCATATTTTCTGTTTTTTACAAATCTAATAAAAATGTAATTTTTAGGGAAAGACCTCACTCATACAGCGGTGTTTGGAAAGGTATTAAAGTTTCAAGTTCTTTGTATGCTTCTTTGCCTTTGTATGTGTGATTTTTAGGAAGAGTGTGTAACATAATATAAACATTTTAGGGACGAGACACCAAAACCAACTGTGGGCCTTGATTTTTGTTATGGAAGAAAATCAAAACAAAATAATATGGTAAATATAATTAAAATACAATATTTATAAAGTTAATCAATATGGTGTATTGTATTGTATTGTATTTTCCAATTATTCTTTGGAGAGAAACGTTTTAGAAGAGTTTACTTACAATTATATGTGCATTTAATAACGTTTTACATTCTAAAACATTCTGCAGTATAGGTTGAATTCATTCTTTTTTTTATGCAATATATTTTGTTTTTTCCAGTCACAAGTAAAAGATGTTGCACAAATTTGGGAGTTAGGAGGTGGAAGCTCCATGTCCAAACTTTTGGATGTTGTGATTACTCCTTCCAATATCAGGTTTGTAAGCATGGCTAATGTTTTGTGTACGTACTACCCATCTGCTAATTCAAACACGGAAGTGATTGGAAGATATGTTAGAATGAAGGAATGTTTAAAATAAGCAGCATAAAACAGAGGAGTTTTATAACGCAACGGACCAAGCAATTTGTTTGAAATACCAGATGTTCGAATTAACAGTATTCGAATTAAAAGATGTGTACTGTATTTTTTCGTTTTTGTTCAATGTATTACCGTCAGGACTAGATCTTTAACATCGCTTTTTGTTCAATGTATTACCATCAGGACTAGATTTTTAACATCGCTTTTTGTTCAATGTATTACCATCAGGACTAGATTTTTAACATCGCTTTTTGTTCAATGTATTACCGTCAGGACTAGATCTTTAACATCGCTTTTTGTTCAATGTATTACCCTCAGGACTAGATTTTTAACATCGCTTTTTGTTCAATGTATTACCATCAGGACTAGATTTTTAACATCGCTTTTTGTTCAATGTATTACCGTCAGGACTAGATTTTTAACATCGCTTTTTGTTCAATGTATTACCGTCAGGACTAGATTTTTAACATCGCTTTTTGTTCAATGTATTACCGTCAGGACTAGATTTTTAACATCGCTTTTTGTTCAATGTATTACCGTCAGGACTAGATCTTTAACATCGCTTTTTGTTCAATGTATTACCGTCAGGACTAGATCTTTAACATCGCTTTTTGTTCAATGTATTACCATCAGGACTAGATTTTTAACATCGCTTTTTGTTCAATGTATTACCATCAGGACTAGATCTTTAACATCGCTTTTTGTTCAATGTATTACCGTCAGGACTAGATCTTTAACATCGCTTTTTGTTCAATGTATTACCGTCAGGACTAGATCTTTAACATCGCTTTTTGTTCAATGTATTACCGTCAGGACTAGATCTTTAACATCGCTTTTTGTTCAATGTATTACCGTCAGGACTAGATTTTTAACATCGCTTTTTGTTCAATGTATTACCGTCAGGACTAGATTTTTAACATCGCTTTTTGTTCAATGTATTACCGTCAGGACTAGATTTTTAACATCGCTTTTTGTTCAATGTATTACCGTCAGGACTAGATTTTTAACATCGCTTTTTGTTCAATGTATTACCGTCAGGACTAGATTTTTAACATCGCTTTTTGTTCAATGTATTACCGTCAGGACTAGATTTTTAACATCGCTTTTTGTTCAATGTATTACCGTCAGGACTAGATTTTTAACATCGCTTTTTGTTCAATGTATTACCGTCAGGACTAGATTTTTAACATCGCTTTTTGTTCAATGTATTACCGTCAGGACTAGATTTTTAACATCGCTTTTTGTTCAATGTATTACCGTCAGGACTAGATTTTAAACATCGCTTTTTGTTCAATGTATTACCATCAGGACTAGATTTTTAACATCGCTTTTTGTTCAATGTATTACCATCAGGACTAGATTTTTAACATCGCTTTTTGTTCAATGTATTACCATCAGGACTAGATTTTTAACATCGCTTTTTGTTCTAGGAAATTGTCCGTCGTTCTTGTGTTGGATTTATCAAAACCTGACCAACTGTGGGAAACACAGGAAACTCTTTTAAATCAGGTTTGACCTTTTTCTGATAGGATTGTTAAACATCATAAGATATGCACCTAGGAGTAGTTCTTTAGAGGTTGGCCTTATTATTCTCAAAGGTGAGGTCTAAATTTTTTGTGAAACAAACCGCACGTACCTCAATTTTGCTGATATTAAACAGGATTCTGATTTGGGATGTTGATTTAAGCCTAATATAAAGTCTAATATCAAGAGGGAAGAGTCAAACAACAACAACAACAGCAACAACAATGTTTTTTGTTGCAGATAAAACAGCGTATCAAACAAGTCATTACTGAAGCTTCAAAAACAGACACCAAGTAAGATCATTTGGTATATTTGTACACGTCTTGTTTACTTTCCAAACTCTTTGTACACATGCTTCAAAAACACTAAACATTTGAAGATGTTATACGTACAAGCAACAATCTTTTCAAAATCTTATATCACCTTGAAAAACGGAGTTATGTATGATGAAGCAAAGATGATTTGGTTTTTCAATAATTGTGTTGAGATATAGGTGCACTGAAATGTTCCAAACTCTTTCTAATGTTCTGGCTGTCACGCCTTACGTCTTTGTGAAGATATGCTCTTATAAGAATACGTAATTAGTGTAAGAATAACATGTTTTTAGTATTGAAAATGATTTAAAAGACAGAGCTTGGCGGCGAGTTGGAAAGAACCATACCGTATGTACTCTCCTATTCTCAGATTTCGCAGGTTAATTTAAGGAAAGTTGAAATAAAATCTGCTATAAAAGAAGAAACACTTTTAGGGCTGAAAAAAATTGCAGACAGAAATCGCCATTTCAAATATTTATTTTTTTCTGTTTTTTTTTCAGGATAAAAATACTATTACTCCTTTGTTGGTTCCCTTAGTTATTATTGGTGCGAAATCAGACTTATATCAGGTGAGGGAGCAGTCAGAGGAAAATAATACTGCCTTAATCTTTACTCTACTCTTAGTAAGAAAGCAACATTGCGAACATGTGTAAACATGAGAACCGTCCCAAGCCTTAATGTCTGCTACAAAAAAAAAAAACTTTTTATCTGACTGTTTTTTTTATGACAAAACCGTTCTGTGTATTTCCAAAAAGATTTTAATGTAAAATATAATTGGCATAACTTTATCTCACTTTTTAGGATTTAAGCAGCGACAAAAAGGAAATGCTGTCGAAAGCGATACGTTTTTTGGCTCTTCTCAATGGTGGGATGATTCAAGTAAGTCTGAATTACCCTCACACATTTAAAGAAATAATAAATTACTCTAAACTTTAACAAGAGAAACGAAATCATTAATTAATTTGTAGTTGACTCGCTAATTTATGGACACTCCAAAAAGTGTTACGCCTCAAATGAACTGGTAAAAAGTGATTGCACCTGCAAAACCACGGTGATATCCTTTTGGAAGACTCTTTGAATAGCAGACAACAGTTAGCAGATCACAGTTAGCGGACAATAGTTAGTGGACAACAGTTAGCAGACAACAGTAGGCGGGAACTTTTCATTACACAAATGTTTTAAACTTTTATTTTTCATGTGACTTGTTGCATTAGCAACACACTTAACTATCTGTTCCCCCAAAAGCATACTACGAGTATGTTCAGTACCCTTTACTGGACATCCTATCGTTGAGTTTGAAAGCTCTTAAAACTCAAATAAACTTTGATAAGTTCAAAGAAACATCACCACAACACATTCATCATCAAGTGTATTTCGGTAGATAGCTGCGGCTAAGTTGCAGTAGAGATCATCTTGAATATAGCAAAATATTGTATCACTGGAGAAATATCTGGTGGTGCTAATGAATTTGATTTTCTTAAGTTTATTGAGTTGATGCAGGAAGTGGCTGATATTGTTGACCGATCTATGCCAGAACAATACGCAAAATTCGACAATAAAGAGTTGCTTCCAGACATAAGCACAGGATGATGTTGGCTGGAGAAGTTCGCCTGCACGGTTTTTTTATAAGCAATTTAGGATTTAGTCAGACTTAACGTTGGTTATTTTTTAGTTAATATCTGGATCTGGAGTTGCTTATTGATTGCTTAATTTTATTCAACTAATTTTCGTATGTAAAAAAAGGAAAAGAATAAAAGAAGTCATCTTTTTGCTAAAAGAAAGTTCTTGAAATTGTGCAAGAAGTTATTGTAGTTTTTTTGATTTGAAAACATGTCCCTCTTTTATCAACAAATAATTATTTTGATTGTGCTTATGTTTGTACAGAACTGAAGTTGCTTGAGAATGTTTGTACAGAACTGAAGTTGCTTGAGAATGTTTTAATGTTCCTCAACTATTTATTTTCGCTCCTTCAGCAAATAAAAAGTCTTATGATTCATAAAAAGTTCTATTAATGCTAAGGCTTCTAGAAATCCGTTTCCTGTCGACTTAAAGTGGGAAAATGAGACTCTCCAAACAGCGGAGAATTCTGATTAGCGGATGAAGGTTATTGCACCAAAGGTGTCTGCTAATTACAGAGTTGTCTATATAAAGCAGACACTAACTATTCATGTCAAGCGACCGGTTAATACATAGAAATATGTTGCTATAGTTAATATAAGTTCTAAAAAAGGATTTTGGAAATCGCAATATTTAGTTCAGAAAGAAGAGTGAAAAATTGGAAAAAAGCCAAATTTTTTAATATCAAATATAATATTCTTAAGAAATCGAAAAAACAGGGAATTTAAAGTGGTGGAACTGTAAAATCAGGGATTCAAAAAATACTGTGTACGTTATCAACGTTGATAAGACAAGTCCAGCCACCAACCTATAAGTTCTAGTACAGCTGTAGTGTTTTTTCTTTTTCTAAACTGATGACACAGACCAGGTTTGACTTCCCTTTCTTGCTTCCACTTACCTTCTAACCAATCTGACTTATTTTTTAGTTTTTTAGCACCAAAGCTGAAGGCTTAACCAGTCGAGCTAAAAACGTGTTAAACCATCTTGCATTTGCTTCCAACCTAAGGTACATTCTTTCAAACTTTTTTGCAACCTTTTTTCCCTACTATGTACTTCAATAATTTTTTTCTTTATTTTAGCAAAACCTCTTGTATAGAACATACTAAACCAATAATTGTGCCATACGGAATGGATACTCTGGAGCAGATAGGTATATATATTTTTATAACCACGCCGGTCTATTTTAAAACCACGCCGGTCTATTTTATAACCACACCAGTCTATTTTATAACCACACCAGTCTATTTTATAACCATACTCATACCGCTCTATTTTATAATCACACTGGTATATTTTAAAACCATACTCGTCTATTTTATACCTGCACCGGTCTATTTTATACCCACACCGGTCTATTTTATAACCATACTCGTCCATTTTATTATCATCTGGTCTATATTATAACCACCATATCTATTTTATAATACCCACCGATCTATATTTTATAACCACAACAGTCTATTTATAACCACACTAGTCTATTTATAACCACACTAGTCTATTTTGTAACAATACTCGTCTATTTTTCGACCGTAGTGGTCTATTTATCGACCGTAGTGGTCTAATTTCGTTTGTTTGTTTGATGTGGTCATTCCGCAAGAAAAACCATCTATCCCGAGTAAAATGCATGCTTTCTTGGTCACGCTATTACGACGCCATGTTTGTTCATTTAGGTGCACCACCTATATCCGCTGACCGCCTCGTAAAAGCGAGAAGGGGAGGGTAAGTAATTTAAGCAACAAGTAACCTTTGGTTGAAAGTACAGTTGTGATTGGCTCACTAATTCATCCTTTAAAAAATTAACTCTTCCGGGTCTACGACATATTTTTAAGTTGTAGAAAGTATGCTTGTGAAGAAGTCGTAGTAGGATAGGAGGTTTAAAAATACCCTCCTTGAATAGATTAAGTGAAAAAGAAGAATTTTTATTGTTATTATTATTATTATTATTCCGAATATTTATACAGGATAGTCACTTCAGTGTTGGAAACACTGTTATCGATATGGGGTGTTCGGAATGTACACAATAAGTATACACCGGCATTGCTCAACCAATTTCCCTCTCAGGTAGACTTGTAGCTGTGAACCGAACCACCGACCTTGTGATTACGAAGTGAACGCCATAACCACTAGGCCACGCACCATTTTCTACGCTTACTTTAAGTGAAGTGAAATGTAGTAATCACATCAAAACTAGTTTGTTGACAAACGACGTTTGTCATGATAAAAAAAACTTCAGTCTGTCTCAATTTTGACAGGAAAAATTTTTCCCTCAACATGCAAACTGAACTTGTGAGTGTTTCCACATAAAAGACATCACTTCTTTTTGTTTTAGTTTGCCACACGATTTGTGGAGTGATACGTATCTGAGTGTGTTCCCTTCTCAGGTGAGTTATATGCTGTAGAATTCTTTACAACAATATGGAAATAAAATTTAAAATCGGGTTGATTTTTTCTACTTCTTAGTTAGTTAAGTACGTTATTACACACCAATAAAGTAGCCGCAAAAATTAGTTTTTGATATATTTCCCGAATATTTTTCCGTATTTGTGAAAAATGTTTTTCTCTTTTTTTTTCGAATATCTTCCGTATATGCGAAAACTAGGTTTTGATATAACTTTCAAATTTTTTCCGTATATGCGAAAACTAGGTTTCGATATATGCGGAATATTTTTTCGCACATACAAAAAGAAGTTTTCGATTTTTTTTTTTCGAATCAACCTTATAAGATACAGCTAAGTCTCTTTCTATTATTTTTTGAAAATAAAGAAATTTGGAAAATATTTTTCGTAAAATTGCGCATAACTTAATACGTGGAAGAAAAACACTTAATTCTTTACTGTACGGAAATTATAGACACAGCGTCCACCAGAAAGAAAAATTTGCGCTTGAGCTTAAAATGACGCAAATTCATTGGTTGAAACCATGGATTTACATCATAATACAATTAGAGATCTTGGCGCATATTAAAATTTCCGAATAATTTTGAATTGTGTTTTGCACAATATTGAGTACTTTAAGACGTGCGCCTCGAGCCGTCGTGTTAAGAGTTTGAGGTGGACGCTAAACATGGTATGGTATTTAAAATAGAAAACGATGATTTTAATTTATCAGTGCTAAGTTGAGTCAGGCTTAAATTTAGTTGTGGTTATATAAAATTCGTTCAATTGGTCTATCTTGTAGTTCCGTTGTTTTATTGCAAAATTTGTCATGGTTATTTGTGTTAATGTTGTCATAATTACGCATCATGCTGTCATAATCACGCGTCATGCTGTCATTTAGAAAGAAGTAAAGGATGAGAAAAAAAATCCGGCAACCGATAAACAATTTGCTGATGAAATTGTTGACACTATACGAGTGCAAAAAGATGAGGTACGAACAAATTTTGAAAAAATTTAGCATGTTCACTTTTCGGGAAAAATCAGAAAATTTGGCGAAATAGCGGTCAAAATTCAATAATTTTAGGAAAAAGCTCAATATATTTCAAGTCTCTTCTGAACTCAGCTTGTGTTGATCGAACATCTTCGTTATTAATACTTAATACTTAATTTTGTTCAAAATGGTAGTCGAATCGCCACTCTGTACTGAAGATTCACGACATAACGATGTCTGGAATATGTACGAATCTGAGACATGGCGAACTCATAGGTTTTCCACGGTCTAACGACTAGTCTGTTACATAATACCCGTACACGTCTGTTTGTGAGCCAAAGACGATAGCTGCGTTTAGCAATGGGGGAGTTACCGTGGACTTTTTGCATGTCCCAGTCATATAACATATCTCTTCGTCAGTCCGTTTCACTTCACTAAAACACTGAAACTTTTAACCTACGTTCAAAGAAAAAGGAGATGTTGATTCTTATTATGTTGGTCGCTTTGTTGGTTTTGGTTATGTTGGTCTTTAATCAGCGCTGGTCTTCGATAGCTTTTCATAGCATTATTAATCAAATTTATACCTACACATCTAACTCCCTTCGTTTAAACGCTGGAAGAGAATAGCAAGTGTCAATAAGAACCAAAAGTTATGTTAACTACACGTATGTTTAACTATAGGTATCTTAATGAAACTTAACCTTTCATCGTTGTGAAGACTTAATGACCCAACAATAATAATAATAATTAAAAACACATCAAGACAACACGTTTGTCTTTATCACCCCTACCGAGCCTGTTATGTTCATTGTGTTTCTTCCATACCCTCATGCAAAGAGATGATTATTGGAAAGATAATGTTTTTAAAAACCTAATCACAAGGCTTTTATTATAAAGAATGCCCGCTTTTTAGTTGGAATGTGGATGGAATTTATATTTTGATGACGTCCATTATACTCTGATGTTTGAATGGTTACGATTTTTTGAAGCGTTTAACTGAGTTCGTGTATCTATTTTTAGGAGCTGGAAAGATATCGAAAAGTTAGCGAAAGAAAGGCTAAAGAAGCGCAGCTGAATGCTAGTGTTGGAACGAAGCAGAAAAAGAAATGAAAGAAACGTTTTTCTGCGTTGGTGGTGGCGTGCGTGAAGATATTCCCACGCTTATGCGATTAGATATTTTTTAAAGCCTTTGTAAAAAAAATGTTTTATTTATTTCAAAAAAAATGTTTTTTAGTCTTGCTATGAAATCAGGGTGTCTACTCTATTAGGAGTTTCAGAAAGGTCCGGAACAGTCAGAAAGTTCCAAAATATTGTCAAAATGTCAGGAAAAAGTCAGGAATATCAGCGGTTTCTATGATATTGCAAGAAAATGTCAGGAATTTTAGGTTTTCATGGTTAATCAAAATATTACCAAGGACTCAGTTTGTGCTAAAATATGATGCTAGTAATAGATTGTCAATTTCGAAGTTTATCTAAGGTTCTAATAAATGCAAAATAGGTGTATACAGTTGTCGGGCGATAATAGCTGAAAAGAATAGGGAAATGTCGAAAAATGTCAGAAATGCTAAGACAATAAGAAATTAATATTGGGTGGACATCCTGATACCGGAAAGTCATAGACCTTGCCCAAATTTATTCGGTAAAGGTAGTTTTTGAAAGTTTGAAATTTTTATTATTGTTATCGATGTCAGCACGCGAACAAGTTTTTTACTTCGTCAGTGACACATATCAACATGATTGATTGATCCTTTTGATCCTGGAAACACGATCACAATCACCGTTATCATATTTTTTTTTTGGCACGTTATCTCTGTTATCTTCATACATTCAAAACAGTTTAGCTACACCAGCTAGTATGATGTAAAATATTGAATAACATGTTCTCTATAAAACTTGCCCCACCTGACCTATTGATATGGGTACCAATTTCGGATTTGCCATTTTGAAAAAGAAAAATTTCTCCGAAAATACTTTGCTCGAACAGCAAACTTCTTTTAAAATAACCATTCTGGGATTTGTCAACTCGCATCGTTATTACTTTACGCCAACGACTTTTTGTACATTATATATATCATGTATAAAAATAATTTATTGGCTCCTGGAAATATAATTATATTATAACTGTTAATACGATAATGCTAATAATAATAATGCTTTTTGGAACGAACCTGTCTAATTTTGTCTGTTAGTAACCACACCAAGATAGATTATGAAACAACACGCACAGCTTGTTCGTGATCATGAATATGTTTTTATGGTGTTTGTGTTGGGAAAATCCCCACTAAGAAATATGTGCGTTTCTTCTTTTCAGATCGGTTATGGTTGAGTAAACATAGCTGTTGTCACGGAGTTTACTTTGATGGAGCCCATGGCTGAAAAAATGCCAGATATTTAGACAAAAAAGTGTTTGCGAAAACGTTTGTGTTCAAACTATTGAGGAAAAGGGCGAGGGCGGTGTGTGACTTTACCTTTGGACAATAACTTTTATTTTTTTATTCACAAACTGAGGCAACAAGTTGTTACAAGGCTGCTTTTTGATTTAAACTCCGACCTCTGCACGAAGACCTAAGATAGATTTTTTCCTCACAATGTGTTGTAGTCGCAACTGCCTGTCAGTATTAGCTCACAAGTAAACAAACGTTTATAATGCGGGTGTTTTATGCCATATTTTTTGCTTTTCTTTATTCTTGAAGTCGAAGTTTTTTCTAAAGATTAATATACTTTCCTTTCCTTAGCCTTTTAAAAAATATTCCTTAGATTTCATTAACAAAACGAATAACCAGTATTTGTGTGTGTGGTTGTTTTTTTGTCTTTAAACTGTAAAGTACTCCCCCGGTTTTATTTGTTCTGGGTTTACTTCAAAACATTGCAAAAAAAAAACTTAAACAAATATGCAAGTAAAAAGAAAGAAATATAGCTATATGTTGGTATCTGAAATTAAAGTTTCGTAAAACGAGCTATTTAAAGCTATTAAACTGAAAGAAAAGAAAAAAAATAATTATCGAAATGATAAGATCTATGATACCGGGTTTTATAAAACGCAAATCTATGAGCAGCAGTACAAAGGACGAGCCGTATTCCGATTTGTTTAAAGTAAGAGTTTTCTTTGTTTTTTCTTCCACTTATGCAAAGTTTATTCAATCACGCTTTAGAATTCAACAAGTTACATCTTTTGTTATTAATAACTGAGTATCTCTCCATGAGCGACACTGTTCTATTGTTTTCATGTCGTCACTAATTAAAACAATTTTCGCTGTAGGAAACGGACGAGAGTCATCATGTAAGCGCGGAGGGTGCAGATGAGATACGATTGTTACGCGAAAAATATGGACTGGGCTTAGACTCAGATAGGCGAATAAGTCAAACGGATCACCATATATTTAACTCGAGTGCCAATAGCAACAGTAAAGATCATCAGAAAATATGTGTAGATAATGAAGTTAAAGAGATACAGCGCATTCGTCATAGATACAGTGTCTACGAAGGAATTTTTGGCTGTGGGCCGGATTTAAGTAGTTTAATTTTACCGAATTTTTCTGTTATAAATACAAGTGAGATTGCAGATACGCCAATGGTTGATCAGGAGGATATTATCGCCCTTACTCGACATGTTAGAAGTTTTTCAGATGCTTTAAACAACCTGAGAAACACTTTTAAAGAAAGTTGTGTTGGTAAGATCATTGATTTATATGCCTCCATTTTGAATTTGGAAGGTAAATATGCTTGTGATAAAACAAGGACCAGACTAACATAGCCCCGTAAGGTGGATTTAATTTCATGACCAGGTCAAACATAACGACTAGAATGGTAAGATATTTAGATTGGTGGGCGGAGTCTGGTCCGCACCTTACATCCGCAAGTTCCAATGTCAACAGTAATACGCTAAATTTATTCTTAATGTGAGGAGTCAACTAAGTTTGCTTGACAAAATGCTTTTTAATGCTTTCCACTTCCCAGTTACTGGATCTAAGGGCAACTAAAATAATTTCTAAACCTAGTAGCTAAATATAAATTGATGCAATCTTAACGAAGAAAGCTGAATAAATCTAGCTAGCTAGCTCCTTATCTGGAATTCGCCTCGCAGTGAAGCTAACTATCTAGCATCATAGCATCTTTTAAATTTGTATTTTCCTCATTTTGCTTTGGATTGGTTGCAAGCTTAGTGTTAAGTTTCAACTCACTTATTGAGTGCCGATAGCACTATAAACACATACAGTAACTAATACTTTAAGGGAAGAAAGTGTTTGCAAAAAAACTTTTACGGTTTTCACAATTTTTCGGAAAATTCGCTTAGCTAGCATATTCCCACAAAAAGTAAGGTCGATTGTGAAGCGCAAAAGTTTTTCCTCGCAAACTAAGAATTTAGTTGCTATAAGAGACAAAATTTATAAAAACTAGTTGGAAATAGATGAAAATTCTGGAGCAACTTTTGAATAACATTGCAATAACATTAACCAAAATCTGAAAAAAAGCCAACGAGCCAACAATCTCCCCTATATCCAACACAGAAAAAAATAGCCAACATACCCAACTTAGCCAATGGGTCAACTTTCCAACTTAGAGTGCTAAAAAAGGGGGGTACATCGATGGACAGAGACTGAACTCGGGGCTTGTTGGTTGATTTTTATGTTATGGTCGTTGGCTCATAAATAAATAACTAATAATATATATAAAGCACTAAGTATAACATAACACTCAGTGGTTAGCTGGACCATTTTACTTTAATCCCAAAGATTACAAGTTTGGCCAGTATAAGGTGATATTGGCCTACCTGAGGTCGTTTTTAGTTGGGCAGTAATTTCAGAAATTGTATATGATTTGGTGTTCAGAACAATGGATATTCGCACTCGTTCCTGTTAGGTACAAAGTATAGCTAAATTTAAATTCAGTGACTCTTAAAAATGTGTATGAATTTAAATAATATATAGGTCATTTTACCCCATATCTTCCTGATTTTGCACATGTATATTACTAAAATCTGAAAAGTGGCAAGTCCTCTGTGGTAGAAAGATTTTGTGTACACGACTAATATTTGAGGTTTCTTTCTCAGTGGATGTTAAACACAGATTTTGATATTTTAAAAATATTACCACTTATCTGTTAATATAGATATCATCATGTCATGGACAAGCGAGTTTATTCTAGGCTAGGTCTCGGCAGCTACAGCTGTCATTGATTAGGTGAGGAGATAATTAGAGGATTGAAATCAACCAATCAGATCACAACAGCAAAATAATTTTAAAGCAAACTTTTCGAAAAAGGAAATCAATCTATTGCTTCCATCTAGGTCCATAAAAAAGTTAATTAGTTTAATTGCTTTGATCTGATTGGTTGATTTTGACCCTCTATCTCCTCAGCTAATAAATAGCAAAAGATGATTACGGACATTGCTCGTCAATGACAGCTGTAGCTAATGACAGCCGTAGCTGTCGAAACGTAGCCTAGAAAAAACTTGCTTGTTCAAGATTTTGATATGTGTATATGTTGAATTTTGATGTACTTGCAAATTGTTTGTTTACATTTTGCAGATGGTGTGTATAATGATGTTGAATGTCAATCTATGGCGCAGAGCCGCCTTGGTGATGTGCTTACTATCCTTAAAGGTGTACTTTCCAAATATCCTCCACTTCACTCACCTGACATTCTAGTTGCAGCTGCTAATATAATAAATAAGATCAAAAAGTATGATTATGCAGAGGGTGAAGAAGGACCAACAGACTTCTATGCAGCTATTGATCAGCTTGCTCTTTCATTCAGTAGTAGGTAGGAACATTAGTTTTATGTGTAAAATGTTTTTGGAGAGTTTAGGGTCAGGAAAAGCGCTGAATTGCACGCTTAAATTACATGGCGTCAGTGATCCACGTCTGATCACAAAAGCTTGTTAAAAGTCGAAAATTTGTGCGTTTTTTGCTGCTGTTATTTCAATAAACCTATTTTATATCTTTAAGAAAAAAATTGATAAAATTATAGAGAAAGCTTATATTTTAAGCTCTATACAGTAATTATTCGCTGTTGGCAATTTGTTGATAAGATCACACACAGAAAGTCCATTAGACTTGTGTGCTCCAGAACCGCCCTATGATTTTGAGCTTTAACAGTTTTTCCAGTCAATGAAGATAGGCTCTTACCTTCAAATGTCGCATAGTCTTACTGTAGTAGATAGCATTGCATTCATCGCACTTATATTTATATACAAATTTTGAACGTAGAGCCCTTGAAGGACGGTCCTTAAAACGGAGAAAATCGGCAATTTTACAAACAGATTTGAAACAACCCTAAGCTTACAACATGGAAGACTCTTATCAAATGTGTTGTTTAAACAAGATTGCAGTTTCAAGGATATTTACATAAGTATGGTAAAATAACAAAAAATTCTAACTCAGGCACGGTGATGAAAACCTTTTTATCTTGAAACATTCTGTCGAGGAATGACTTAATACATCGATCGATAAGGCTTAAGGCGTGAGTATACAAAAAAGGTGTGATATTTTAAAATGCTATTAATTCACCAAAACTTTATTTTGATACATCAATATATATATTTTTAGAAAGCTTGTATGATTTCCTATATAATGGTATAAAAATTATTAAGAAAAAATAAAGTTTGAAAGTTCAATAGACAATAAATAGACAATAAGAAACGACCCCTCTCCTACAAATGAGATCCCATTTACAAAACTACTAGGTTCTCATGTTTGCTGTTTGCTTTTTTGGGATCACAAAACATTAATCTAAAAACGATTTTTAAATTTTTTCATAACATTTTTTACTTTTGGAGATATTTAGTATTACATTTTTTCCCACAATTTTTAACCTCTGATCGCGGAAAACTCATCATAACTCGCCTTCTACTCAAACTCATGAAATAAAAAAAAATCGTTTTTAGATCACCCACCCCAGAGCCTTTATAGTTTTGTGAAAGAGGTTTTAAACATACGAAGTACTCTCTTAAAAAATGAACGCTGTGAAAAAGAGGTTTAAAGTTTTTTACAGAATTCTTATACTTCTGCATAAATAATTGTTCACTATGGTAACGACTATTAGCTAACAGGTTTTTTTAACATCTTTTTATGCCGCACGTGTTTGCTCACATTCGCAATCACACACAGTTGAGTATGGGTGAAACAAAAACAAATTGTAGAAACAAAAATCACAAAAAACCTGATGACTTTGAAAAGTATATTCTTATGGAAAATGTTGTAGAAAAACTTCAAAAGAATTTCAACTGCATACAAAAATCGTTTTCCTCTTGGAGGCCACTATCATTATAACCTTGAGTAGTAAAAATTAATACCCAAGATAATTATGTGTGAACAAATATTTGATCTTATCACATAGTAAAAAACTAATTTATGACAATTTTTTTCATTTTTGGAACCCTAACTTAAATACACAGCCCTTAAAATTAGAATTTTTTTACGTCGGCAATAAAACTGCCGACGTGAGATACATTTCAACTGATTTGCGTTGGCAATATTTTTTTGTAGTGAAATTTTTCAGCTGGCAATAACTTTCGTCATTCACTTTTTATTAGGGCTAGACCTCTCATAAATTCCATGCATTGATCTCCTAAGACGATGACAAATGGGTACAAGTCTTATTGACATACCTTCCTACCTTTCGTTAGGTTAATAGTTCACTGCCAACTGGCTTTTTATGTTTCTAGATGAACTCATTAGGTTAGGCATCATTAGGTTGTATATCGCAGAAGTCGCCGGTGACATGCTTTGAAAATGCTTGTCACCGGCACAGTTTAACATGAAGTAAAACTGCACAGAAGACTGAATTGTTAGAGTCTTCGCAGAACATCTCCCCTAACAAAACCGAGGGCAGGGCTGACTTATTGCCTGCTGTGTCGTGTGGGAGAAAGAACTTCTGGACTTCTTTTTAATACGATATACAATTTTTGCGATTAATATAACGAATCGAATGGTACCACAGTATTTCTGTAGCCTGAGTGATTTTAGTTAGTGATAATAAAACAAGTTTTATATTCATCTGGCAAAAAAACTACTATAATTAGTATAAACACCTCTAAATGTTGGTTTTCTATAAACAGATATAACTTTGATAAACTTTGATACGTCACGAATAACGAAAAACATCAAGAAAAGGAATACGTTTATCAGCCTCTGACTCAGATGTGAAGGATATGTTGATGTGTTGACTATTAAGATAGGCCTTAAAAAGAGGTAAGTAGCTAGGAGGTGAAAACAGCACAAAAACATTATCTACATATCTTCTATAATATATATACAGGTTTAAACTCTGACGGACAATTATCTAACTAAACCTTTTCATGGTGTGAAAAAAGGCATTAGCAAGACTGGGGCCAAGAGGTGAGCCCATGGCAACACCATCGACTTGCTTGTATAACTGAGCGTCAAACGTGAAATAGGAGTTTTGTGTAGGCAAGGATAAAAGTTTCTCAAAATCACCTTTACATAAATTACTAACTTTGTCAGTGTGATCAAATAATGCTCCTGCACAAATATCAATGGTTTTTTGTAAAGGAATATTTGTGAAAAGAGAATCATCATCTAAGCTTGCCATAAATAAATTACAATCCTGGTTCTTAATTTCATCCGCAAACAAAAAGGAGTCAGAAACAGTAAAAAGAAAGAAAGAAATTGTTTTTCTAGGGCGTAGCATTTCTGCATAAATCATTTTTCTATTAAAAGCTTGTATCAAAAGATCATTGCTGCAAGCTTCAACTACATCACTAATAACAGTTTATATCCGCTTATGGTTAAATTAAGTCATCATGGACAACACAAAAATATATTTTATTAAATAACTTTCTTCCCAGTACGGTAATATTTGAAAAGAAAAAAGAAAACCAGTTTGAAAGAGTTTATATATTTATCTGTAAAGTTTTTTATACACTCAATCAATTTACACTCGGTTAATATTTATTTGCACTTTTGAGGTAATTTTTTTTTTGCATATTATTTTAATAGTTTTAATTAAGAAAAGACAGTTTAATACTAAAAAACTTTAAAAAAGCTATTTCACTTTCTTGTCTTTGCTCTGAAATATTCTTTAATAAGCTAATCTTACGTTAGGGCTAAATCGGTATATGAGCGTGTGCGCTTGCAATTGTACACATCTCCTGACTGGGCCTGAGAGTTCTAGACTAGTTTTGTGACCTTACATTCTTTTGTCAACTTTTTTCTAGTGTTTCTGATTTTCTTGTTGGTGATTCAAATTCAGCTAATGCTGTTCTTGATCAAGTAAGTTGTTTGTTGTTGTGCAAAGGTACTGTAACATAGTTGTTTATAGTTCGATAAAAAAATGTTCAGAGCACAGGAGTTTGACTAATTATTTTTTCCTCTTAAACGTATCGATACATATATTTACATTAGTTGTGCTAATTACATTATTTAACAGAATTTTAAACTAAACTGAAAATTTTAACATAGAAAATTCATTATCTGAAAATATGTTTCCAAAATTTCTTATGGATACAGTATCAATATGGAAAACAAGGAAAGGTTAAATTTACATATTTGATAAACATCAATCGCAGGAACATAAAAAATCGATTTATCTCTTCCATGCTTGATGATTAAACAAAAAAGTGTGTTTTCTTCCGTTCGAAATTAAAATTACCAAAAGAAATCTGAAACAGTGTAGAAAAGGTTTTGTCCAGAAATATATTATATAAAATGTTTGGGTCTAAAAATGTATAGTAGGGTATGTATAGCAATGATATACAAATTAAAATTATGGTAGCACAAGATTTTTTAATCCTTGATTAAAAAACTTGTTTTCGGGACTAAATTTTGTGAGCTTTGTTGTGTGATAAAAGTTTTAATTTATATTTTTATTAGGATGATGATCATAATGCAGACCACGATATGGATGGAGAAGAAGAATATGATTCTAAATTCTTTTCCCAGGATGATTATGATGAAGCCGAAAAATTTAACGAAAGCGAAGACAGTCTAGATCGTTTGCAAGGTTCATATGATTTGCAACGAGCAAGAGATACAGCATCTGTAGAAAGTGACGAAAATGTCACACCGCCTCTTAAGGAATCAAACCCTAAGAGAGGTAAATTTTTTTAATTAAGGGAACATTTCTGCAATTAGTAAATAATGAGTAATTTCATAAAAATAAAACAAATTAGAATATTAATAAATTTAAAAAAATGTTTCTTCTAAAAATTGAAAACAACTGGTTATTAAAAATTATTTGATAAGGAAAGTAAGGTCTGTTGGTATTATATTGCTATAAACTTTGGTTTTTAATTTACAGGATAAAAGGAGTAAACATTTTCCAGGTTTTTACGCTGGCTAAACTTTAAAAAATTATGTTCCAATATAACCTAAAAATAATGTGTAGTAAAAAATTGCAATCTTTTCACTTTAGACACTGCTTCTGAAAGAACTGATGAACTGGACAGGACATTGAAAAGCATAGAAGGAAGTGTAGACATAGCTTTGCAAGTATGTTCTAGAATGTTTACTACCAAAGGAAAATAACTAATTTAAATCTTATCTAGTTATATTAGTTATACATGATAAACCAATGTAATCAAATTTAAGTAGAGCTACTTTGTGCCTCGCTAACATACTGCCTCGCTAACATACTGCCTGACAGTTAGCAGGATTTGAAATGTGGTCCCCAGAACTGGGAGCCAAAGATGAATCCACTACTATCTTTGCAGCAATACAGAGAATTCCATGAGTCGCGTGGGATCGCTTGCATCGACACATGCACTATCCAGGCGTGCAAACTATGCCACACCCAAAAATTACATGCTCCTGAAAAATTATTCACCTGCAAAGCTATTTTAGAACATTTATCTTCTTCTTAATCTTTACTGAACGATTTAAACGTTGAGCATTATTCATTAAAGCTTGGTTTGTGTCTTGTGGTTTTACAACTTCCATAATTATTCTTGAGTATTTTTCTAATATTATTTTTGTTTACATATATTCATAGAAAGTATATTATTTTCACATTCTTAACTGCATAAAAAATGTTCATGTGAGAATTATTTCAAATCTTTTTTTTCCTTTCTCGAAATTGCAGCATTGCTCATTTGCAATTTAATTTTTGCCACGTTGAGGGACCTGTTTTGTTTTTAATACAATGTAAACACATGCTACTGTAAATTAAATCTTCTGCACATTCTCATTTGTTTTTTTGAAATTGAATAGTTAGTCTTTTAGTAAAAAAACTTTTAAAACTTTATTTGTTAAAAAACACTGTGAAAAATGGCTTCAACAGCAAAAGGAAAGAAATGAAAGAAAAGATAACCCCTGGTGAATAGATAGTCTAAGTGCAGGTTAGGGGTGCATTGCCACCACAAACAAAATAGTAGACCATCACACAGCCTCTTTCTTCGTTCGTGTTTTAATGTAATACTGCAGTATATATTCTTATGACGAAGCAATGTGTTTTGTTAATATATTTAACACTTTTACACCAGTTAGGGGCTCTATAAGGTGACTTAAAAAATCAAATTGAATCGTACGTGCAAATTCTTTATTATGGATTCACACGTGCAATTTGTAGCATGCGTGAATCCATATTATTTTCTTCAATGTTATCTTCTCTACATCATCTTGTATTTTGGCATATGCAGAAATCTTCTGGTTTGAGAGTTAAATCCGGATTTCTAAAGGCTCTTATTTCCAAAGAAGCTGAAGAACTTAAAAACTTCGCAAAAACCTGTTCCAGGAAATCGAAATTGTATAAAACATTTTTCTCATCCGCATCATTAACATGCTTATGATAAACATTAGGCTAATTAAAATAATTCTTAACATGCTTACATTTCAAATTCAAAGCAAATCTTTTAAGTTCAAATCAAGTATAAACTACACTAGGCATTTTATCATATTATTTTTTGCTGTTATATTTGTTTACATTTTTCTTATTACCATATTTGCTAAAAATTTTGACATTCCTTCTTTATTGTTTTTTTTGATAAAAAAATTATCTACAGCCATGTTTCTTTGTATTTTCTATTTGTTAATTATAACAAAAATTATATCAAAAGTTTCAGTTAGAGCCCACCTTGCACTCTACATTTAGAGACGAGACGAGAAATTAATAGTTTTATTACAAACTCTATTTTTACAAACGTTTTGTTATTCAGGAGGACTAGGCAAACCTGGTATCTTGAATGATACATGCATGTTTAAAGTGCATACCTGTGTAACTAATATTTTAATTTTTCTATTATTTTAGAGAACAAAAGTCTGGGCAAAATATGCGAAGGATATACTAAATTATATTGAAAGAAGATCACATTTAGGTAAGTGTGAACACTGCCTGTTGATATTATTTCAATAGTAGCATATTTCAATGTTCACACCTTGCTTTGTGGCAGTGGTTATAACAGGCATATTTATTTTTAGAATTGGAATTTAGCCGTCAAACAGCAAAGTTGGCACATCAAACTAGAAATAGTATTGTAGAAGAGGTAGGTTTTTCAGTTTGTTTTTTACAACAAAACAAATGGTATCCAACCTGCAATCAGTCATGTCTAAACTTTCCATAATTTAATATAAACTTTTGTCTCACAACTGTATGCAAAGGTGGCCCTGTTTAAGACTTGTTCGGGCATGTATTGAAACCTTTATTATGTACAATTTAAAAAACTTCATTAAGTACAATGTAAAAACTAAATTCAGAGTGCTGGCAAGGGTTACAAGTGGGAAAAAACATAACAAAAAGTGTTTACAGTTGTGAACCCTGGCCTTAAAAATCAGAATCCTCTTTTTTATATATTTCATTAAAATGAAAATGTTCTCATTACATAGTGATATTCAATTTTTGTTTGAAACATAACACAATTTAACGATTATTATGTTGACAGTGCGATTGCTACAGCTGGCAATAAAAAAAACATGTTTCTCGCATTTTAGAGTTATCTTCCATTCCAATCCATCTATGTGACAGCCTTGGATAACGATATTCAATTTGCAAATAATTACCACAGGAATTGTCAAACGCAACTACAGCAGATTGTTGATGTATGTATACTGTATTTTAAATTTGTACGTAATATGCATTTTTGTCGTTAATTTTGTAGTTAAGCAAAATGAAAAACAAACGCAAGCTTTTCAATTTTGTGGAAATACAGCAGCATTAACCGTATAAAAACTAATTAAGCAACTAATCCCAGAAAGATATTGACACATTTACAAGTATTTGCTGTATGTTTTGACTCAAAATAGAACAATAGAAAAAGGATATAGAAACCATCTCTTTATAAAAATCAAGTTGCTTATAGAATGGGCGTAATTCAAATGGAAATCATGTACACACTAGTTTTCTGCCTGTTAACCTTTTTTCTGTGGGTTTGTATTTCATGCTACAAAAACGAATGCTGTGGTAGCAGGCAATACCATAAAATATGACCTACTATGATGTACATTCTTTCTAATTGTGATTGATGTTCAATACCTTTCTATTTAATATTGATAATATAATATAACGTTTTTCGTAACCTAGCCTTCTCTTTTTTGTTCTTTTAGAAATTAACGCAACGACAGAAAGACCATGATGCAAAGCGATCTAGAATAAAGACCAGTTGGAAAGCAGAGTGCAAAAAATTGGTAAAAGTTGTTTCTTCTTATCAAGCAGCATGTTTTTGCAAAACTTTATAATTTTTTGCTTTACCTTTTTGTAACTTTCAGACTGAAAGTCGTGAAAATCTTCGAGGGGCAAAGAAATTGTATATCCAAAAGCAAAAAGACTTGGAAAAGGTATAAGGTTTAATGCAGTGAAGTACTATAGTTATATTTATAGTTAATTTATGTTATTTTTTCAGTTATAAAATTAATATGTGAATGTGAATTTTTTTTGTAACTAAAATATTGGATTCTACATTTTTTACCACTAAGTTATGACAAATAATTTCAAATAACTGTAAGATTTGCAGAACTTAATTATAGAACCAGACTTACTCATCATCATCATTCCCGGCTTAACATCCGTTTTCTATTCTAGCATAGGTTGGACGGGGTATATTAATAACATTCTTCCAATCTGATCTAGACTGTGTTAGATCTAAACTCAATTACTCTGCATCAAGTCTGTCCTTATTACCTCCTCCCAAGTCTTTTGTAGTCTACCTCTGGACTTTGCCCCAGGAACTATCAAGTCTACACTTTCTTACCCAATTATCCTCCTCCATTCTTTGTCAATCAACTCAATGTTCTTACCTGGATAACATCTTTAATGCTACAAATACCTAGCCTGCTTCTCAGCTCATCTTAACTTGGTCATAACATTACCATAACCTTGGTAATGTTTTGATTAAAAAATTCTTGCATATCTGTTTTCTTTTTAATCTATATCTTATAATAATACGATAACTGTGTCCATGTGTTTGTTTGTAACACGCAATGTGGATGTGTTCATTTTTGTATGTCTCATTTGTTGATTTTTCTGACGTTTGGGCACAACAATAATGCAATAGACTGAAGTCAAACCATTAAACAAGATTAGTAAAGCCATTACATTGCACTTTTACGTTTGAGACCCAATAACCTAAAACCAGTAACTAGGGACCACCTGGGACCATAATGGGACAAATTTGCTAAAGCTAGGTTAACCTACACACTTCAGAACAGACAGGATGATGACGTCATCAAACTTTAAATCCCAATATCTCTTAAACCAATGTTCCAAAGCACACCACCCTATACATTCACTTGATCAGTATTTCTATACAATGAGATAATGCCTATTAAATAAGATTTGTGAAGTCATTGTATTTTACATTTTTTCACAGGTCATTTAACTAATATAGTCAAGAATGCTGCTAAATCTGCCAATTATATTTTTGCCCAAAATAGACGAAAATTTTGCAATTGAGATGCCTTGGGGTGCCCTTTAAATATTTCCCGATATACTACGATAAATTACAGTATTTACATCCTCTCTGTATCTTCTATAGATAAAAATCTAAATGTATATAAAGTCATAGCTAGACTGTATATCATCATGACCTTTATTTTAGTTCAACAAGCAGCAGTCGGAAGGTAAAGATGAGAAAGGAGGTTTTTCTATTGGCAAAAAGAAAGGTCAAGAAGATTTTATAAAAAGTGCTGAAGAGAGTGAAGAACAATATAGAACTTGTGTTGTTGCAGCTAACACTTATCAACAGGAAATCGAAAAAACAAAAACTGAACTTCTACTTGAGCTACGACAATTAGTTTATCAATGTGACTTAACAATGAAATCAATCACTGTAGCATATTTTCAAATGATGAACATATTATTGTCTCCATTACCTATCCAATATAGAGCGTTAGTAGAAAGTAGTAATTTGTATGAAGAAGGCCAGCAGTTTGCAGATTTTGTTCGTTTGCAACAATCTACATGTAATCAAGCTATGTCGCCAACGTATCAGTTTGATAAATATAAGGGAGAAGGCGCTGACCGGCGAATGTATGTTGTTATTATTTTATATTTTTTAATTTTTTTTTCTCAATTATGTTATTCAGGTTGGTAAACTACTTCTAAAAACTGGAAGGAGTTCTAAATGAAAATCTTTTTTAAGTTTTTAAGTTAATATAATTATCGCTGTATTTATTGTTTTTAGGCAGCAACGGCATGCGACTGATAACAATCTTCTGTCCATTTCAAGTGAAGATTACAGTGCCGGTCTCACACGTCGTTTAAGCATCAACTCAGCAGAATCAGATAAACCACCTTCTCCAGGAGGTCGTAAGGTGAAGCAAGCTTGGGGAAGTTTACCCAGGAATAAGGTAAAATATAAAACTCTTTTTTCATCTCCAAAAGTGTTTCGACACAGAGTGTTCTCATAACAGAAGGAATTTGAAAGATCTAGCACCATATTTTTATTTTTAGGGATCAGCAACTGACGACACAGACAGCGTAAGTAGCCGTTCCCTACCAGGCACTCCTCAAGGTAGTCCATCATCTCCACGAAAAGCTCTAAAAACAGGATACTCAGCCAATGAAAATTATTTGGATGATGATCATGGGGAACTAAAAGAAGCCATAATGAAAAGTTCAAGTGCGTGTGTGTTTGTGTTTTATAGTTTATTTTCTGTTTATATTTTGTGAAGAGGTTAGATATTCAGTTGTTTGTTTTTTGAGATCTCAGATAATTCAGAGAGAATATGTTTGACTAAAACTCAGGTAAACGGGAAAAAATTGCCCTATCGTAAAAATCTACAGGCAAAATGAAAACAAATTATTGGTTTATTTTTGTGTGTGTTGTTTTCAGAGGCAAATGTAGACGTGTATTCTTTACTTTTAGAGCAAATGCCAGGACTTTTTAAAAATCAAAAATTATCTGCTGCAGCCAAAATGCACAAGTTTCGCAAACTACGTTCACCATCAAAATGTAAAGAATGTGATAGTTATGTTTACTTTAATGGTGCTGAATGTGAAAGGGTATGTTCCTTTTCTTTAATGGTGCTGAATGTGAAAGGGTATGTTCCTTTTCTTTGTTTTTTACAAACATAGGGAAGTCAGAGTACCACTTAATGGTGCTGAATGTGAAAGGGTATGTTCCTTTTCTTTAGTTTTTACAAACATAGGGAAGTCAAAGTACCACTTATATCAGTTATGTTAAGACAAACAAAAATGTTGGCAGAAATTGTTTTTTACAGAGGTGTGAAACTACACACAATGCCAAAAAATGTTATAATTTTATTGGCACTGCTTTATTAACAACACTCTTAAATGGGATATATAGGTTGTATATTAATATTTTACTTACTTGTGAATATGGCCTTCTGTTGACTAGTTATTTGTTATAGTGTTTTGATGAGTCTGTGAACATAGTTATTATGCCATATCCCTATCGGTCATTCACTGTAGACTTTGTAAAAATATGCACACGATTGTAATAAATATAGCATGAAATTGTAATAAATATAGCATGAAATTGTAATAAATATAGCATGAAATTGTGTTATTATAGTGCGGAATAATATGTCATAAAAAATGTTTGGAAAAGCTAGCAATCAAATGTGGAAATAAGGTGAGTGATTCCTCACGCTGACACACCCATATGTACAATGTTTTGCTCGTACAAATTTTCATCCTTGAGTAGGTTAAAATAAGTAGGTTTTAGTATGTCCTTGTTTCCCTCTGTTTTCTATTGCTTCAGTTGTGTATAAAGAACGCTGCCTCTTTCTATTCTTGTCTAGAAAAAATTGTAAAGGCTCATCTCCACTGGGCTTAATATTCCAAATGGAATGATTATAATAATTTTTAATGGGTGGCAGAAATTTCTTGCCTTTAAAAGTAGAATTAATGTCTTTTGAATGGAGAATCTTTGATTATTCAGCTCGGAATGAAATATTTCTAATGGAGATGCTCCCTGATAAGAAATTGCTTCTATTGTAAATCACATACCTTATTACATAAAATCAACGAAGCACGAAATTAGTGCTGTTGTTTGTCTCTCAACCGCATTAATTTTATGACGCATTAATTTCATATATGCGTTAATTAAGTGATACATTCATTTTGTGACTGTGATAATGTCACAAAATAAATGTCAACGTTTACTTATAGTGCAAAAATTGTAAAACAAGAAAATTGTTTTTTTTACTGCACTTCTCCCAAATTGTTTTTTTTACTGCACTCTCCTAAATTGTTTTTTTTACTGCACTTCTCCCAAATTGCGTTACGTTCATACACCCACAATGTTTCTGTAATTTTATGCTTCAGAAATGCAAATTTTCGCCGAACAATGTATCTGTAATTTTATGCTTCAGAAATGCAAATTTTCGCCGAACAATGTTTCTGTAATTTTATGCTTCAGAAATGCAAATTTTCGCCGAACAATGTATCTGTAATTTTATGCTTCAGAAATGCAAATTTTCGCCGAACAATGTATCTGTAATTTTATGCTTCAGAAATGCAAATTTTCGCCGAACAATGTATCTGTAATTTTATGCTTCAGAAATGCAAATTTTCGCCGAACAATGTATCTGTAATTTTATGCTTCAGAAATGCAAATTTTCGCCGAACAATGTATCTGTAATTTTATGCTTCAGAAATGCAAATTTTCGCCGAACAATGTTTCTGTAATTTTATGCTTCAGAAATGCAAATTTTCGCCAAACAATGTTTCTGTAATTTTATGCTTCAGAAATGCAAATTTTCGCCGAACAATGTATCTGTAATTTTATGCTTCAGAAATGCAAATTTTCGCCGAACAATGTATCTGTAATTTTATGCTTCAGAAATGCAAATTTTCGCCGAACAATGTATCTGTAATTTTATGGTTCAGAAATGCAAATTTTCGCCGAACAATGTATCTGTAATTTTATGCTTCAGAAATGCAAATTTTCGCCGAACAATGTATCTGTAATTTTATGGTTCAGAAATGCAAATTTTCGCCGAACAATGTATCTGTAATTTTATGCTTCAGAAATGCAAATTTTCGCCGAACAATGTATCTGTAATTTTATGCTTCAGAAATGCAAATTTTTCGCCGAACAATGTATCTGTAATTTTATGCTTCAGAAATGCAAATTTTCGCCGAACAATGTATCTGTAATTTTATGCTTCAGAAATGCAAATTTTCGCCGAACAATGTATCTGTAATTTTATGCTTCAGAAATGCAAATTTCGCCGAACAATGTATCTGTAATTTTATGCTTCAGAAATGCAAATTTTCGCCGAACAATGTATCTGTAATTTTATGCTTCAGAAATGCAAATTTTCGCCGAACAATGTATCTGTAATTTTATGCTTCAGAAATGCAAATTTTCGCCGAACAATGTATCTGTAATTTTATGCTTCAGAAATGCAAATTTTCGCCGAACAATGTATCTGTAATTTTATGCTTCAGAAATGCAAATTTTCGCCGAACAATGTATCTGTAATTTTATGCTTCAGAAATGCAAATTTTCGCCGAACAATGTATCTGTAATTTTATGCTTCAGAAATGCAAATTTTCGCCGAACAATGTATCTGTAATTTTATGCTTCAGAAATGCAAATTTTCGCCGAACAATGTATCTGTAATTTTATGCTTCAGAAATGCAAATTTTCGCCGAACAATGTATCTGTAATTTTATGCTTCAGAAATGCAAATTTTCGCCGAACAATGTATCTGTAATTTTATGCTTCAGAAATGCAAATTTTCGCCGAACAATGTATCTGTAATTTTATGCTTCAGAAATGCAAATTTTCGCCGAACAATGTATCTGTAATTTTATGCTTCAGAAATGCAAATTTTCGCCGAACAATGTATCTGTAATTTTATGCTTCAGAAATGCAAATTTTCGCCGAACAATGTATCTGTAATTTTATGCTTCAGAAATGCAAATTTTCGCCGAACCGTGTTAATATTTCGTTAAATTCCTGAGTTGTTAATTTCCTGATTCATTGATTTCTGTAATAAGGTACTTCATAGTATTTCGTCTCAAACATATCCTTAGTGAATACTGTACTAGTAAAATAAAGATGTAATGGTTTGTTTAAAAACATGCTTTTCTCTATCACATTCCAGCGTCTCCCAAGAAAGATGACGACCTTTGGTGTTGATTTCCATCAACATTTGGCTGCGACAAGGCGTAAAGATATTCCATATATTATTGAGAAATGTATTGATACTATTGACGAGTGTGGCTTAGGATACAAAGTAAGTCAGTTACTTCAACTAGAACATTTGTTTACCGCTAGTAGTGCTTCTTGTGTGTGTAAAGTTCCTTGCACCAGCTTTTTTAATTATTATATGTACCTTCCTAATCCTTCATACTTAAAATCTTCTGGATTTGATATTTTATAAATAAAACTTTTGTCTAGGGGATATACAGAGTTTCTGGTGTTAAATCTAAAGTCGAGAAATTATGTCAGGTAAATTTAGAATGCATTTTATTGTTTGATATACGCATTAAAACATTTTGCAAATAGACTTTCATATATACTTTGGGAAGGTTTATGGTGCACCATTTTTACCTTAAACACTCCAGGAGCGTAGAAATATTCTCCAAAACTCTACAAAATTAATTCATAACAAAAGTTATACATTTTTCAATGTTTTCAGATCAGGTAATTCTTATACAGGGTATATATCCCATTAAGAAAGACAGGGTACACAACCAGACGATCGATTGATTTATTTATTTATTTATTGATATTTATTAATTGATTTAAATTACTTTCGTGTTAGGTCACTAGAATAATCTTGACCACTAGATTTTGTTTTAATAATTTTTGTACTTGATCAGTGCTATTTGTGTGAGAATTACAACTCGAAATTTTTTAACCAGTTATGTCTTCTTTGCCAACATGTCAATAAAATAATAATGTCCTATAGTTTAAAACCTTTATTTTCTGCTGTAAAATTGCGAAACGATATGTTTAATGGAAATAAAGAAGGATATAAAAATAGGTCAATATACTAGCGTTCGTGTCTTCTTCTTTGCAGCAATTTGAAACTGGCGGTGATTTGGTGGATTTATCGACGACACCTCCTCATTTCGTTGCATCTGTGCTCAAATTATATCTACGCCAGGTAAATATTTTAAGTTCTGCCACACTCCTCTTCAAGTTATGTAACATGTGTAAAAATTTCTAAAGGTCTTGTTTTATAATAACTTTAGCAAATTTTAATGACACATGTTTCGTTTTAGCTACCTGAACCATTGTTGACGTTCAAACAATATCAGAATTTTATCCAGGTTGCTAAGGTAAGAAGGTTTCCTACTTTTATTATGTCGAAGAAACTCAAAACTTGTCTATAACCCGAAAGAACACCCGAAGTCTTGGGTGGATTTGATTTTAAATTCTATTTGAAGCTAGGAGGAGATTGCAATCAGTGTTACAGTCAGAAAGAGAACATAGAGGATCTTTTGTTTTGTTTTATTTTCTGACAAATTTTTAATAAATCTATATTTTAACAGTTACCGGGAGGCTTTACTATAAATTGTTGGAATTAAAATTCATATTTTTCGCTTAATTATCTTCTAGGCGTACATTTCGTATTGTACGATCTCTTTATAAACCGCTATTTTGATTGTTGCTGTCCATAACAAATTTATTTATGCTTCCTGTCAGTACTTCAGGTGTTTTAAGTCCCTTTTCTCGTTCCCCTCTCTTTTCCCCTTCCTCTTTTTTTATTTGCAGCAACTGCTATAATTTCGTGTTGTGATCGTTTTTACCATATTTGATTCGTTTACAGGATTCGATGAATTTAAAGTTAGGTGCGAATGAGATTGAACACATGAATAGTGCTGACGCAGCCCAATATGAAGAGAATATTCGCCAGCTGCATGAAATTGTGAAGCAACTACCGCCGTCGAATTTTTACACAGCTGCTAAGCTTATAAGACATTTAAAAAGGTAGAATGAATGATTCTTCATTATAGTGGTAACCCAACCTTACGTAAGAACATTGGCATTGACATTTTAAAAAGTCACTTTACTTGGTGGAAATTCCAATCCTTGTTGAGCTCGTCTTTGTTTGCCGATCTTTAGCTTTGATATTGTCATAAATGTGCGATAGGGTGGGTTTTAAGGTATTGAAACAAAAGTGTTAATTGGGTTCAAATGGAACAGCGTTTTGCATTTAAGCGGTAAAATATCTAGGGAGATTTTGCAGCGAATGCGAATAGACGTGAAATGGCGCTTGTACATGGATTTTTGCATGAGCAGACAGTGAGAAAATTACAGAGTAATTGTATTTATTCAACTTCGCGCCGTCGCTCAAGCTAAAATTTTATTAAATAAAACTCCACAACGAGAAATGCGTATCATAGAGCTTTAACATAAAACTTTGAAATAAATATAAAAAATATGTAAATATAAAAGGCTTTTACAAGATATTAAATATTTTCTTTTTTTTTTAGAGTTGCTGAGAATTGCGAAGAGAACCAAATGTCGTGTGCAAATCTTGCAATTGTGTTTGGTCCTACTCTACTGCGACCTGAGTATGTTTATGCTGTGTCTCTTCAACAGATTCAGGCTTTTTAAACCATTGATTTTCTTCTTGTGTTTATTATTTTCATCAAAATAATCTTGTATGCTTTTTTATTTTGTTAAGGGGTGATCCAAGTTCTTTAGCAGCTGTGATGGACATGTCACATCAAACGAAAGCTGTCGAGTTACTCATTCTAAATAGCCATGTAAGTAGTTGAAGCACTCTATAGTTTCGAAACTACTAGTACACTTTCTCAATTTGAATTTATTTCCGACCCATATATTGTATTAGGGTAGCCTTTTTCAACTTGCTCATATCACATACGCATAGTCCATACGCTATCAACCACAAAAAAAATATGCTGAGAAAAAATCTTTTTTTTTTTAACATATTTCGACGAATATAATTTGTTTTGGTTGTTAAGACAATGTCATTAATTCAGAAAAATCTGTTCATAGTTATGCTGATCGATAACTGAATGGATATTTTTTATTTTAGATATTCAGTGTGGATGACACCGGAGAGTTGGACATAGAAGTATGTGTATTAACTAGAATTCATTTTTCATCACGTTTTACCCTGCTCACGTTTTTGCTTTAATGGCTTGCATTCTTGTACATCGTTTCGAAGAGAATATTGGAAATTTTTCGCAAAGACATTCCAATATTATGTGATGTCTGTTCCACACTTGATACATATACAAAGCATAACCAGTTTTTCGATTAAGATACCATCACTGCTTTTATAAAAGCCGACGTTTAAAAATACCTCCTAATAAACGCCACATCTATCCGTGAGATGTTGATAATGTTGGTTCTTTGTAATAGACAACGCACCTAAAATATTCGAAGTTTCTAAAAAATAGTTTTTTTAGCTGCAGTGATTTGTTTTATCTTCAGATTTGTCATATATAGGAGAAATTCTTCTTACTCGTCCTCTTTACTGCAATATTTAGTAAATAAAACAATGTAGTAAAACATGTTTTCTGCTTCTCTATTTTTCATCTGAAGAGTGTTGTATTTCGTGTTTGTAGACATTGATTGGTGAGAAATACAGAGCACCGTCATCAACGAAAGTGAAAAGTAAGCTTGAATCGCTTAACTTTTATTTGTTTTTTGTTTGCTTTTACTGATTGTGTGTTCGTGTTGTAGAAAAAAAGATGAGAGAACCTGCGGAGAAGTCTCCAAGAAGTAATGCCGATCACGCTCGTGAAGACAGGTGCGTTTCGTAAACAAAGACATGCCTGCTTAATTCGAACGTTGTTTATGTCACACATTCCATGCGCGTCCGATTACTGTGTCTCCTCTTGTGTTGTTTTTTGTATTTCTTAATACTATGTGAGTATTTCCCATTAAAAAGAAACCTTTTTAATTACGTAATGCATAATTTTTTAGCAACCTAAGTGTTGGAACAGAGTTTAGTCAAGAGCTGATGTTTATGATGGAAAGCTCGCAAAAGCGAATGGACGAAGATCGACAGAAAGTAAGAATATTTCAACCTTTTCTAGTGGTAACGCGCCTACTTAAATATATATCTTCTTTAAAAGAGGAATTGTTTAGAAGGCTCTCCTTAGTGTGTTTGATGTTCTTCATCTGAGTGATAAATTCAGTGGTGATAAACCTTTTCACCACTTTAGTCGATTTCGTGTAAGTCAGTCAGTCGAACATTAACAGTCTGTTTCGTAGACTCTTTGAATATGTTACAAACCCTAGCATATCTTTTATTTTATTTTCTAAAAAAAATTTTAAAACGAGACGTAGACTTATCGTAGTATGTCATTTTTTTGTTATAGACGGAAGAAATGTCGCCTGGTCAACTTCCTGGACAAGCTCTTACGGAAGATTATGACAACACGGATCCAGACAGAGAATCAGGTAATGTTTACATCGTTTGTAGTCACACGTTATTGTATAATCACGTTGCATCATAAAGTTTTGTTATAACGGCTAAAACACCAAGGCTGAAAGTTCACTTCAATCTTTTAGCACGTCGGTTTAAGGCGCGCGCATTAAAGTGCTCCATATTGCGAAATATTTAGAAACTGCGCTCTTTATTTCAAAGGTCAAAACCAGTTTAAAATGTTTTGAGCGCTGAAAGCGCAGCAGTGTTTAATATCATAATTTAACGACTTTGTCTAATGAATTTGTACCAAACGTAGCCATTGGGAGTTTGTGCACGCATTTCTGATTCCAGTGGACATTTTGGCTCTCGGATTGCGCAGCGCTAAGTACGTTTTGCTTTGCGATCTAATCGGTAGGTCAGGTAAAACGGTGATATCAAGGAGATTTACCCCTTCTTGCTTAGGCGTAGCTCACAATTCGGCTAGTTAAGTTGTTTCAATTTCGAAATTGGCTGTCCTTCTTATTCTCATGAATGCTCTTTCAACTATCCATTTACTCTGTTAGATTCATTAACCAAGTAAGTAGTATCATTTCAAGTGTCGAAGCGGAATTTTTACATTGATTTTTACGATTCGATAAAAGTAAGAACAGAAGTAAAATCTTAGGTTAGCGTTTAACATATTTTATCATCATTTTTTGTTTATAGATATACTAAGCGACCTTCCCGACCTTCCGAAAACACTTTCTTACAATAAAAGCATGAGCATTGGGTCAGAAACAACTGATTACGACTCTGGACACTCTGGATTATCGTCTCAAGGCTCATGGCCAGCAAATGGTGTTCAATTTGAGTCAACAAGTCCAGTTAAACTTCCAGACGCCTCATCTCCAAACGATGAAGACGATGATGTATGGATGAGCAAGTTCGGTCAAGATATTCTTCCAAAACACAGAACCGAGTCTGTTACTGAGATTAAACCCGAAGGAGCCGGTGGTTTTCAGTCCACTAAGAAGAACACATCAACGAGTCGGTTAGAAACAACAACGTACTCTTTCTCGTTAGGCAGCACACAAAAACAACCAAAGGAGGAGGGAGAGGAGGGTGGAAGTAAAGAACTTCCGATAAGTCCTGGTTCCGACGATACGAGCACGTGTTCGGATGCTGAACCTTCACCGTGGGTTAAAAGAGACGGTATCGAACGAGTTCCAGTTCGTAAGCATTTAAAAACAGTCAACATTAAAGCAACCACGAGTATTACTAGCGTACAAACTAATCAAGTGTCATCGCCTGAACTCTCCCCCACGGGACTAAGAAGCACGCCTTTTAGCTTAACTGATTCCTCGTCGGCAAATAAACAATCAACTGCGATGGAGCGGGATCGATTTTCCTCCACAACTTCAACGGACTCAGAGAAAGATAATCAACAATTAATGTTAAAGGTTGGCACAGCATCCAAACAGTTGCGAGATGTACAAGAATCAAAAGATAGAGAGTTTGATGTTGCTGTGCCAACTTCACCGACTAGAAGTCCTCCGGCTGTTTTACCGAAGCCTAAGAAGCCGTTAGACAAAAAGAGCTGGACGGCGGATCTTATTAAAAGTAAAAGTCAGTCTTTACCAGAACCTCCGCATCCTGGTTCATTAAATGATAAACTGTTAAGCAGGCGGCAAGATGACACAAAACCGGAAGAAGTACGCATGTCCAGAACTTCTTCTCTGAATAATAAATCTGTGAAGGAGATCTTAACTAAATTTCAAGACACTCCATCGTTGAGTTCAGATAGTAGTGAGTCAACAACGGCTGTGAAAAATGACTTTTTGAATCAAGAAAATAACATTGCGGAGGAAAAATACGTCTAACATTAAATATACGCTTGACGTCAAATATGCCGTTGAGACGACGTATTTTCGTAGTATCGTGACGTATTTGTCGTTGGTAGTTTAAGTAATTGGTGAAAGAAAAATAATCGAAATTTATATACCAAATTATTTTTTTTAAAAAGTTATAAATCCATATTTGAAATTCTATTTTTTCAACGCATTATTTTCGTGACGTCTTTTTGTGTTTAACGCTTAAAATGCATTTTACTCGAAACTTTATTTATTTTCAGTCTTTTTGCATGTTTTTCTGCACGGCTAAGTTCCCTGTTTGTTTGTTTGTTTTGACAGGGCAAAATAGAAGCTATATATTTCCTATAAATACTGTTTAAAATATTTGTAAGCAATTTCAAAAGTATATTTTGTATCACTTGTATATGTTTATATACTCCCCGTACCCAGCTTCTCGAATTTTTTTAGTATTCTAAGCAAATTGAGAGACCTGGGTTATAGTTTATTTTTACTTTTTTGTGATTATTATTCTGATTTATTTATCTTTTTTAAAAGAAAATTTTTTAATTTCGAAATTCGACTCGCACGCATCAGAAACCCTGACAGCGTTTACGCCCGTGGGCGTTAAATTAAAATTGTTAACGCCCATAGTTTTTACGTCTATTGTCAAAATTGACTTCATTGAGGGCCAGTGTTCAGTGTTAGAAAAAGAGACAAAACATCTTGCTTCGCCTAATTATCTCAAAGGAGAAGTGCAGATGCTCTCTCCGCAAGAGATCTTTTATAATGAGTATTTTTCGTTGTTTTAATTAGCTCAAATCACGATGTATTTATATAAAGATGTGATTTTAGATTTCAAGTAAAATATGCACGAAAGTGTTGTCAGTTAAACTTTTTTATCTACCCACTCAACCTTTTTTTATCTTGCCTTGTGAATGCCGCGAGTCCTTAAGTTTGCTTATAAATTACCACTCAGAATAAGTTTACTTAAAATTTACCACTCAGAATAAGTTTGCTTAAAATTTACCAGTCATAATAAGTTTGCGTATAAATTACCACTCAGAATAAGTTTACTTAAAATTTACCACTCAGAATAAGTTTGCTTAAAATTTACCACTCAGAATAAAGTTTGCGTATAAATTACCACTCAGAATAAGTTTGCGTATAAATTACCACTCAGAATAAGTTTGCGTATAAATTACCACTCAGAATAAGTTTGCTTAAAATTTACCACTCAGAATAAGATTGCTTATAAATTACCATTCAGAATAAGTTTACTTAAAATTTACCACTCAGAATAAGTTTACTTAAAATTTACCACTCAGAATAAGTTTGCTTAAAATTTACCACTCAGAATAAAGTTTGCGTATAAATTACCACTCAGAATAAGTTTGCGTATAAATTACCACTCAGAATATGTTTGCTTATAAATTACCACTCAGAATAAGTTTGCGTATAAATTACCACTCAGAAAAAGTTTGCTTATAAATTACCACTCAGTATAAGTTTGCTTAAAATTTACCACTCAGAATAAGTTTGCTTAAAATTTACCGCTCAGAATAAGATTGCTTATAAATTACCACCCAGAATAAGTTTGCTTATAAATTACCACTAAGAATAAGTTTGCTTAAAATTTACCACTCAGAATAAGATTGCTTATAAATTACCACCCAGAATAAGTTTGCTTATAAATTACCACTCAGAATAAGTTTGCTTATAAATTACCACTGAGAATATGAATCCATGCTTGCAAATGAACAACACTACAGAACACAACTCGTAGGACAAATTTTTACCATTTTCCCTTCCAAGTATTTTAGTCCGGACTCTATTTTTGCGAAACGAATGCTCTTCTTAACACAAATCGTCCGTAAAAATTCTTTATACCAAAATCTCGTTTGGGATTTTCAGGGTGTTATTCTCAGCTTCACTTGCATCATGTTTGAAATAGGAAAGAGAAATGAACTTTTCTCCGATAACTTGGGATTTAAGTTCTTGTCACTAAACGCATTAATAAATCCTTCCATAAAGCACCAACTATGAATTTAGCGTGCTGCAAATAGATAACCTACTTTTTCTGGACAGGTAAAAACATTGTCCACTTTGCTCGATTTTCCATTCATCCACGTTTTTAGGCTGTCTTGCCTAAAGCCGTTGTCACCGAGTGGGAAATATTCCAAGCCGCCATCAAGTTTATCATCAAGTAAGCTAAACACCCTGGAAAGGAGGTTGTCGATTCTAGACATTCTAAAATATGATGACGTCAACAATTCCATCTGTCAAATCGTCTTTGATGGATTGGGTAATACAGGATAAAGTTTTAAGTGGTACAATTATAGAGGCTTATACTAGTCAATAAACTAAGCTGCTTATAATAATGACAAAAGTTATGTTCCTCCAACATAGTGATGTAGTCGCTATGTCCTTGAGTTGTTTTTTTAAGTGTGTTATTATTTTATCGCAGCTTTTTTAAGACATGTTTTTTAACTTATAAAGAACGTGAACTCTCTAATTTAAAAAAAAGTATATACACATTAGAGAACATGTCAGGCCAAAAAAATTCAACCCTTTTTGCGTCATGTCATTTGTACCTCCATGCTCTAAGATCAAACAAGGAGGGATTAAATTATTGGCAGATATATATTTGATATACACAAGTTTTCTCATGTAGACTTCCAACCTTGTCCCCAGACGCTATCTTGTTTTTTTCTGACATCGGGGGATAAAGATGGGACGAGGTTGGTAGACGCCGTCCCAATATAAAAAAACGAAATTTAGCGCGGAGACGAGCTTGTGGTATACTTTATTTTCTTTTAAATGAAAAGCATGTTTACATCAGAGAAGTTGTAATGATTTGGATTCTGCAAAAGGAACTTAGACTATGTACCCTGGGGTAGAGGTTGTGTAACTATCTCGCCACATCCTCGTCCCCAGGGGTTTCTTGCCCCCTGATCATTATTACGGAGCAGAAAACCATTGAGAAGCAAATAGACAACGAGGTTATCTTTAAACGTTTCATATTAACTGGATGACGGTTGGAAGAAAACATGCCTGGTATGCGGAAACACAATTGAGATTATTGCACTGAATGAACCATACATAAAAAGTCAACTTCATGTGGGTAAAATGACTCAATATCGGTAATTTTTTACACTGAAGTAAAATATTTAGTCAAGATAAAACATAGTTCTTTTACGCATTTTTGAACTTAAAAAACTTAAAAAAATTGTGTTGTAATATCTTTATAAAACAGTATTTAATTTTAATAGATGCAATTATGTGTGGTATTACGCAGGGGGGTAGCGCGAGACAAATAGTTCTATTTTGCGGGAAATTTACGCAATTAACTCTCCGTTGCAGAGACCTTTTATACCTGGTGTACGTAGAAATTCATCCCTAACAGAGCTCAGTCTGTCCAGCCTGGTCAAAAATTAAGTGCATGCGGAAATTTTCGAGCACGTATTTTAACTTAGTTGACGACTTTACTCGTTGTTACAAAGATCATAAAATTTGTCAATGAAAACTCGAGCCGCATAAAATAAGTTATTTAAAGTGCATGATATATGAAGTTTCTTTTTTCTTTAACATATGTATAAAGTGGAGATTATAGAAAAAAAAGATGGCAATCCCGAACTAAAATTGTTAGGAAATAAACCTCTCAAAGAGCTCTCGGGAGGAGAATGTCCGTGAACTATATTGTCAAAAAAAATATTAGATAATAGTTAAAAATTTTGGACGTTAACATTATTACGAATTACAATTAGAAATAACAGTTTTGGAGCTACTACTGACTGAGGGACGCAGCATTCTATTGTTGGCAGAGGAGGGGACAATACACCAGAGGAGGGGGAAACACCCGTTGGTAGAAGGACACGACATCACGTTTATAGCAAAACTGTCTTCAAAGATTAAAAGCAGAGATGTAGGCCCCCCTAAATACATCAAAACACAAAAAAGTGCACTTTAGTCTGAACATTGGTCGGCCTATTTTTGTCTTTTTCGATGCAATTTCATATCATAGACTTGGAGTGCATTTTGCCAAACCTAGATGGTTAAAACTCTAAAATTTCCTTCTCACTAGGCCACAACCATAAAAGATATCCTTCTTAAATCACTCATAGATGCAGCCACAGGATTTATATTTTTATAGTATCTTATTTGACGAAACGGTCCTGGACCATGGGTCGCGGCGCGGTGCCGGGGGTGGGGGGAAGCAGGGGGACCTGCCACTCCCAATCCACTTTTTTGCTAGATAATGATTTCTTTTTAATTAAATAAAGTATATTTTAAAGTAAAAAGAAGAAGCTTATTTAGAGTCTCTGAACATCGTCGCGCAACCATGGTGGGCGTCGTTTTTTTTACTTTATTAAGCCGCCCCAGGTTAAATCTCGCGACGCGATCCTGTGGATAGGACTTATAGCAGGGATGAAGATGAACTTCTGCTAATATGTCTCGCTGATTCCAATTTACACAAAATTTCAATTATTCCAGCGTGTTTAAAAATTTATGCTTGTTCATAATTTAGTCCAAAGGGATGCGACATTCAAAACAGCTGTCAAACTGTTGTCTTCAATTATAATCGCTAATTATAGTCACTGCGATATACATCGTCATCGTGGGTAAATCAAGAATTCGTTGGTCCAGGGCTGGCGCTTTTGCTGGACGCAAAACCATTTTTTTGTTGCACGCGCGTGTTCAAGAAACGTCATCGGGACCCAATGATTCATTTATTATTAATCGTGAGGTTAATTCAGTAGTCTAGTGTCCAGGGCTCCATTGAGTGTCAAAATTACTTTAGTTTTTGTGCCACAAAAATAACTTCTTTGGACCACAGTCATTATGTTAAGCTGCTGTTAAAAAAGAAAATGTGAAATGGAGTCCCCAGCCACCAGTGCTAGCTGAACACTACAAAGAGGTTTCCGTCTTTGCCTTGCCTTCAGCTAAACGCTTTAATTTATTATTGAGTTGTTTCGTTTCGTAGGGGTGGCATTGTTTTACCTTCAACTTTATGTGGTTTACTTTTTAAACAATAAATTATAAAATTTAGATAAATGGATGGCTGCCTTCTTAAATCCCAAATCAGAAACAAACACAAAGAGGTCTGGAAGCTAGGTACTAATCTTGATCACTGGGATTTGTCTTTGTATCACAGGATGAGTCTGGGTTATAGATTCTAGCATTTGTTATTAGCCGGGTGTCGGAAAAAAACAAAAACTCTTCGAACAAGATGATTAGAGAGGCAGAGGTGCCAGAAAGTGTCACACAAGCCGATCTACCTAATAGTATGTTCCCAAATAAACAAAGCGAGAGGACGAATAAAGGCAGTACAAGTAGTAATGGGTCGACATCTTCAGTTTCAAATTCAACATCTGCTGAAACTCAATCAACTGAGAAGTAGGTTTTAAGTGACGCAAAAAATAATATTCACAGTTTTTGCACTTACGTACTTAATTTGCACCTTGATGTTTGTAAGTTTATGAGAATTGACATCTGTATTTGTACAACATTTGTTTTGTCTAATCTTACTATGTTGTGATTTAGTTATACATATGCTTAGCTAGCTAACGTTTAGATAATAATGAAGTTGAAAAGAAATAAATACTTTGTTGACATGTTGCCTTGCATGAATTTAATTTGTAGTGGCTTAAGGGTATTGTTTTTTTATTGTACAGATTGGCAATGTATGTTTATGAGTACCTGTTACACCGTGGAGCAAATCGAGCTGCACAGACATTCCTAAGTGAAGTAGGTTTTATATTTACACTCATCTGTCATCACTTGCAGCATTGTTTAGCTAAGAAATGTAATCAGCCTTACTATTTTTGAAGGGTATAACTATATATTGTTCCAAGAAAGGACCAGGTTGAGTCCACAATATTGTTATTAAACTGCTGCATGTATTTTGAAGAGCTGTGAATGCCCTCATTTAATGCTATTTTGTATTAATGAATTGTTTGTTTTTGTCTATTTGGCCATTGTATGTTTAAATCTATTTGTAGCTTTTGTTACAACGTTGCTAAAGTATTATCTTAGCAGTTAAAATAGTTAAATATATAATAATTGAACTCGCTTTCTGGCAGTCTACATTAAATGCGAAATGTTTGAACATTAACAATTCAAGTATATTAACAATTCAAGTATTGTCTTCAAATATTAAATAAAAACAATATTTTTGGTAAAGATCTTTTTGCGATTGTATGAGCATTTTTTATTCTTTATTTTGTGTTGTTATCATCTGATACCATTGTCACTATACATTTCAAAGGCTTGCTTATTTCTTTACTTTGACTGGATATCTTTGATTGTGGTAGATTACTGTTGTCTGTTGTTTATATTTTACCTGCAATGTTTTGATATGCCAGGGTAGCCGCTCTCATTTCACACTAATAAAAAGATGCAGGTCATGATTTACCCCATTTTAGTCTTCTTAACTGCTGGGCTGTTTATTGCTTTACAAAGGTTTTTAAGGGTCAAATAGTTCTGGTAGCCAATTGAAGCCAATATAAAAGCAAAGTAGATAGAAAATACAACAAGATGCAAAAAAGCTGCATAAGCCATTCTTAAGATATTCAATAAGCAAGATGACTTCTTGCAGTATTCGATAAGCCTATGGAAAAATCCACTTAGGCAATAGAACAATGAAATACATCAAACATTTTTCAGGAGAAATTTGTTTACTTATTACCTCTATGATGTAGATCTTAAAACGTTGATAAAAAAATGTGTAGGATCATGTACTTTTGACAAACGGTCATGTCTGTTCTGAAACAGGTGGGTTGACTAAGCATTTTGGTCCCTACTTATCCAAGCAGAAGATGACGTCAGTTATTTTCACCTGTTCCTAATATATTTAGCTTTAAACTTATGGTCTCACTAACTTTGATGTTACTGAAGTCAAAGCTTTGTAAATAACGAACACTTTTTAGGTGATGTTTTATATATTTTTTTGAAGAAAATTGTTAAAAATATATTCAACTTTGCAAAAATAATGAAGTTCCTTATTTTTTTATGAATATTATAAAAAAGAGTGTAGTGGTAATGGGCACATTTTATGACCAAAATCGAAGTATTTCGGCCCATCAGTTACTATGAACGTAAACCAACTCTTTCGCTATTTTTGAAAATTGCCTTGCTTGACCAGATTAGCTGTTCAGGAATCTTTTTAAAATCTTTGGCTGATAGATATGGGATACTTTTCATGTAAATAATTTGGAGTTTGGAGCTTCTTTTTTTTAGGAAATTTCCTTAAAAACTAAACAAATTGTTTTTTTTAAATCCACCAGTATTGATCACATGACCAAGTTACGTTCACCTTATAATTGTGCCTCTTGTGTGCTCAAGAACCTCAAAAATGTTAGCAGAAAACATTGATAAAACAGCCAGCCAGACAAAACCTTTATGATCTTGAAAGTGGTCAGAAATGACTGAACCCAAGGGAATGTCCAATCACAAAAAAATTTATAACTAAATTTTTGTACAGCCTTATGTTTAATAATAAAAAAAATTAAAATAAATGGTGGTTACGTCTAGCTGAAGGAGGCTTAAAAGGAAAATGATTTTGCTAATGCATGTGTAAATAGGTGGTAATGTGCAAGGTTAAAAAGACACACCTCTCACATGCTCAATACATTGCAGTAGTATATTGGTTGACTAAATATTTGTTTTATTTTACACAGATACAATGGGAGAAGAATATAACATTAAGTGATTCACCTGGTTTTCTACATAATTGGTGGAGGTAAGTACTTCGTATTTAAAACTTATTTGATTTAACACTTCTAGTATTTGCCAGTAAACAATATTTCTTGTAATATTTAGGTAAAAACTTCATACACACTTGATTTATACTTCTGATATTATCAAGCCATTCAATGTTTTGTTTATCAATATATCATCAGCTTTTTTTTTCAGAATGTTTCTACATTTGATTTTTATATACAGGCCTGTCATTGAAGGCTACAGCTAATTGAGTGCATAACCCCTTTGCATTTAAAACGGTGTAAATGTTAGCTAAATTTACCTGCATCATTCCTATTAATTAAAATATGACAATTTTTTATCAGCTTTATACTATCCTTTGGATGTTATCCCAGCATTGTATGACTGCTTTTGATAACATTCTCAAATTCAAGTTTGGCGTACAATATTGTCTTCATAGTTTTGACACAAACATTACTGTAAACTGCATTTATATTTAAAATTGAACACTTGTTAAAATTGTCATCAATATAAAACCTTAATGGTGCTAATTCTTGTGGGTATAGATAGATATTTTGGTGTGATAAAAAAATTACATTTCACAGGTAATAATTTTTACGAATTATGTAAAAATGTGACCAAATAATTTTAAAGAAACGCTTTTTTTCCTATAAAATGACCTGTGTCTGTCCGTGCATCCGTTCATTACCAGCTTTTCTCAGAATTGGATTGTTAGTTTATTCTGATTTTTTGCATATAACTAGAGAACAATAGACCTTAGAAAAACTCTTATCTGCTTAAACGTTGCGGATTAAGGCACAAAATGAGTCAAAATGGTAAAAAAAATTGGTTTTAAGGACATTTCTCAGGATTGGATCATTAGTTTATTCTGGTTTGTTTCACACACATAGTAAACAATTTACCCTCAAAATGACGAAGTCAGTTTTTGAGAATTTTTTTTTCGGCCTAATAATATGGGCAAAATGATTCAAAAAGTTCAAAAATATGGATTTTCGAATTTTTTGAGGATTGGGTTATTAGTTTTTTTGGATGTTTAGAATCCAATCCATTGAAGTTTTACTTGTTTTAATAACAATTAACACAAGTACATTTTAAATGATCCCTTGTTATGATTTTGTTGACCATTTTCAAAATTGTGTAATCAAAATTGTGCTCATTTTCACTGTGAAGTAAAAATTATACAAGTTATTTTAAACACTATTGGCAATTATTGATCTTTTTCAGTAGTAAATAATAACACCTTATAATCCCTGTATAATTATTAGTGAAGTCATTGCATTGCACTTTAAGTTTAAGTTAAGGCTAAATGACTTAGACACAGATGAAAATAACTGATGTTGTCTACTGTGCAGGTATATATAATACCTGGGAATAAAATGGGACCAATTTCCCAAATCTGTGTCAAACCTTTAAACTCTGCAACCGTTTATATTGCATGTTTCTGTCTGTAACAGGAAAGTATATGTGTTCATTTTCGTTCAAAAAGTGTATGTGTCAAATTTTAATTGACAAAGTAGGCATCACAACGTCAATAACTTTATTTAAATTAACGAAGCCATTGCAATTCACTAATAGTTTTGAGGCAAAATAACTTGAAAACGAGGTGGTTATGTCAGTTTTTTTTACCCAGTAAGAAACTTGGGACCACCTGGGACTCAAGAGAACTGCTTAAAGGCGCGTAATCACCCTGTAGGCAACTTTTTTTAGAGGTGCCTATTTTATTGTAAAAATTGAAAGATATACATAAGAAAACATTATCCTGAAAATTTTATTGAAAACTGACAACCAGAACATGTTCAAATGTTTCATAGAAATAACAAACTCACCCCAATTTCTCTTCGCCTACAGAACCGCCATTGCATTTCATTGCACGAATCATGCGATAATAAACGCACGGCAAAATCGATCACATGGTTGCTGCATTCATGCCATCAAAGCAAAAATAATGAATGAGGGAGAGCATCTGTGTAGCTGTGTTTCCATCGTAATGCTTTTATAAATGTATCCACAAAGTTCCGAACATGATAAATCAGATAAATCAATCGAAGTTTCTGTGTTATTCTTTATAATTTAAACGTTTTAACTTACTGAAATCAGATTTCTTTGCAACACTGACCACTTCTTGTTGTTGTTTCTGAAGACAGCTTCACCTCGCTAGCTGTCTTACTTTTTGATTATTTTCCTTTGTTCAAACAGTTAGTCGTTTCCTTATGGAGACAGTATCAGATCTAGACAATTAGAATACCTAAATTTCCCCTTTCATGCTCTAAATTTAATTATCTCCATAGTGCTTCAACTATCTTCAACTATCACAATGAGCATTCTCCCCCGTTGTTTTTTTTGGCTTATACTATGCAATAATCCCGGTCATGCTAATAAAAAAAGAAAGAGCGTGATAAGCATTAATTATCATAATTAATAACCACGAGGCAATGTTGTTATTTCTTCTTTTTTGTTTTGTTTTGTCTGGTCTCCAAAAAAAATGGCGAATAGAATAGAAGAAAATTAAATCTAAGTGGAGAAAGTGATACGGATGTTTTTACGCGCGGCCACTTTTTTAAACAGAACCGAAATTTCTTTCCACTTTTTGATGCCAAAAAGAACAGCGTGAACGGAGCCTACCATTAATGGCGATTTTATCGATCTCCATCTCAGTGCTCATTTAAAGATAAGGCCGTTTGTTTACCTACGGTTTCACACGAACATTTTGCGACGGCCCGCTTATTAGACGAGAATAAGAGATCAACAAGATCGTTAAATATGGCGGCTGAAAAACAACAACAATAAATTCAAGATATTGAAGTATTTCCATTTCTAGTAGGTTTTATATCCTCAAATTTTCAGGAAAGTCATAACTCCAGCTGAAATTTATAATAAATATAAAAAATGTATATGTTAATTTTTTTCGATAAGGGTGATTACCTTAGGTGACCCAGCCCAGTGACCCAGCCTTTAAGGCTGGGTCACCCATTTTGCAACATACAAGTTTATGACATCATCAAAAACCCTTTAAACCCCAATATCTTTTTAATCGTTTATCAAAAGCACATGATCTTATACATTTTCTCGATGAGTGTTTCAAGCTCTACATAAAGAGGCAATGGGTTACTGAAGTTTTTTTTTAAAAAAGTTTTGTGCTTCAACATGTCATTGCTGACATCATCAAAATTCAGAACGACGGATCTTTTTTATTTTTCTTCTGCCTAAATAGATTTTTTCACAGGCTTATCAGCTAGTTTTAAATAATATTGAGCATGTTCATAATTTGGCATATTTGGCCATGATCCGTGAAACACATGGAATAAATACCTGCGAAATGACAATACCATTCATCATAAATATGTACACAAGAACTTTTATGAAAGCCTTGCAAATATAAAATCTGCTGCTGCTACAAATATTAACTCTTTTCATAGTGTGTTCTGGGACTTATACTCGGCTGCTCCTGAAAGACAAGACCCACATAATCACAGCCAGGAAGCTAAAGCATTTCATGACTTGGTAAGAATATTCTTGTGCAGTCTTACTTATTCTCATAAGGTTACCTTTGGTGAATTTTTTGTTACATGGTGTGTAATTTACATTAATTCAACTTCTTTTAAGCAAAGGTGTATGTACAGTGCATGGGCAAAGAAAAAACTATGTGCATGATTGGTAAACGAGTACTGTGCCTAAATGATTAACTTTCAAAAAAGGAACAATCAAAATCAAAAAAATTGCTTGTCTTATTACTTATTTTTATGTTTTTTAAGCCCAAATGGAATACTGAAAATAGTTCTAGAGGAACGTACGACTAGAAGTGCACATTGTATTACCATGAAAAGAATGTTTTTTAACATAACATAACATCTTCAGCATATGTTTTATGAACTTAAAGCTACTATTTTGGTTGCCATTCATAACATGATATGTTTTGGTATATTGATGTATTATCACCGGCATCCTCTTGTTGGAAAGTTCAAATAAATGCAAAAGTGTTTATGATATAGAGTGCTGGGAAGTCTCCAAGTTATGTTCCACAACCTACAGGAGATATGTCAAGCATGGGAAATATGCCACCTGGTGGATATTATCAGGTAAGACAAAATAAAAAAAATAATCTTGGTGTGTTATTGTGTTAAGTATTTTACTAATCGAAATTTCTGGAACTTTTTATTTTCTGCTGTTGCAGTACCTTTTGTTTATTTTGGTTGCCAAAGGTTTGTATGCATTCTTCAAAATAAAAGAAATAACATACAAATATCACAGCAGTGAAATAAAAGACACAGTGCTTTACTACATTATCTTCTGTTTAGCATTCTAGACCACCAAGTTTGTCTAGTGCACAAACATCTCCACATTCTCTTCCACCACAAGCAATGATGCCCAACCATGTATGCACTTATTAAAATATTGATATAACAAGTCTAAAGAAGGTACACACTAACTAACTTGGAAAATATTTGTTGTTATTATTTATTTTATTTATTTTAGTTCATGAACAACAGATATAACATGGGTAGACCTTCAATACGAATGCCGAATCAGGTTAGATTTTATGTGTTACCTGGAGTGGTGAAATTTTTTGAAGGCAAATTTTTTTAAGATGCTGTCACAAAAATGAAATCCACTAGTTATTTGACAAAACAAGGTAAAAATTACGCAAATTAATTTTCATACATAAAATTTCATTGAAAATATTAGTTAGTAATTAGTTGAAGATCATTTCAAAGTGGAAATTTGTGAACTTGAATGTCAAGATAAAGATATATGATTTCCTTTCACATTGCAACATAGAATCTCTTTACATTACTCCTAGTTTGAGAATCGTCTTTTCTCTATAAAAAAAATGTTGTTGAGATACAGCAGAAATCAATTTGTTTTGATTACACAACATTGTTGCAAAATGTGTTTGTTAATATCGTCATGGACCACAGTTTCTGCTGTTGAATGTTTCCAACTGCTTTCAACTGCTTTCAACTGCAGCTGCATAAATAACTTCAAATAAAAAGAAAGAAATTTAATGTTGCATTAATATTTAATCTTAAAAATTATTTTTTAAAAATTAATATTTCAGCAAAAAGTTGCCTAAGCATGTACTAACAACTACAAGTCATCTAAATTTTAACATTATGAAAGTGATTTTATAAAGTTCCAAGGTTAACTGCCGGCTTCTAGAATGGTGGCTGCAAATAGATGTTAAAAAGATTAATTTTTGTTGTTTTGCTCAGATTGTTTTCATGCATTTGTCTAACAAGGTTTAGTATTTCTATTTAGTCAATGGGTCCAGGAGGCCAGTCTCCATTTTCTACGATGGATCCTTCTCGTCAGCAACAAGCCGGCTCATATCAAAGTAATGCTTCTTTTCTTAACTTATGTATTTTCCCTTTCACTTATCATTTGTTTTTATTTGTTTATTGATATGTCTCAAAATAAAACTTGCTTTGCCAGCAAAGGTGTGAGAAAGAGAAACTTGGTTAAACTTTTCAACTGTAACATTTCCACCATATGAATGTTTATAGCATCGCCGATGATGAGTCCAGGTGGAATGCGAAACTTCAGTAATGGCATACCACCAGGTGTTCCACCAGTAAGTTGCAATTCAATAACAGCTGCACTATTCATGATTGGAATTTTAGATTCCTGAAAAACCAGAACAAACACCAACATCAGTTGCATTTTCACATTTAGATTGATAAAAAGAGTATACATTTTGCCATAATAATTTTGTATTGTGCAACCTGCTTAAGATTCCTACATGGGGGGGGGGGAGGTATCTACGTAAAATGAAAGATGTCAACATTTTTAACTTTTTAACTGAGTAAGCTAATATGGAAAATTCAGGTTATCCTACTACTTGAGAAAAATAGTTGCTTTCCATTTTTGCATTCAGTTGGTGTGCTTTCTCTATTTACTCCATTACAATTCAGTTCTAATATCTTTTAGAAAAAGCATCCAAGTCTAGTCCCAAATCATATCTCATTTGTTTTTTTAATTCCGTAGAGTTATAATCGCATACCTTCCATGTCCAATGGAGGAATGATGGGTGGTGGACCTATGGGACCGACGAATATGCAAATGTGAGTTTACATATTATCGATACTAGTGGTATTTTTGTTTTGTGAAAATTATGTTTTAAAATCTTTAAAAACTAAGTTAGGTGGAGCGTCAAACATCATGAATTATACTTTTGTTGCGTTTAAAAGCCATGCTCCCAGATGATCACTACAGACAGTGGCATATAGAATCCAGCATCCCATCTGCAGTATAGTGATTGGCGGCTCGTCCGTAATATGTGACAAGAACAAATTCAGTTGTTTTGTTATAATGCCAAAGTTGTACTGTGTCGTTGTCTTGATACTTTTTAATCAACAACCAGTAATAGAAACAACAACAACAAGAAACGAGATAGACTGAGAAAGACTTTCTTAAGAACAGACTTGATGCAGAGGGATTTTAATTTAGAACTAACATGATCTAGATCAGATTGGAAGAAGGCCATTAATATAGTACGTCGAACCCATGCTGGCATGGAAAACGAACGTGAAGCCGAGAATGATGATGATGATCGATGATGATGAGAATGAGGATGATAATCGACGATGATGATGTTATTTAAATTTTTGTTGTATGTCAGATAAAAAAATTTGACATTGACACAGAAGTATCAACGTGATATATATTGCTAAAGCTTGCCAAAAAACCATACCATGCTTGTTTTAAATACCACAAACTAATCAATTAAAACGTAAAAGTTTAAAAATAACCAGAAGGCATGTAAAAAAGAAAAAAAAAATTAATGAAAAAAACATGCTTGAAATAAAAGTACCACAATGATTTAAGATTTCCATTTTTATTTTTTATTTGCAGGGGACCAAGGGCGCCTTGGAGTAACCCACCAACACCAGTGAGTATACTTGTTTTCATATCGTTATCCTGTGGAAACATCCACGGTTCCACCCAACCTACCAGCTATCAGTTTTCACCCATTGTACATATTCCGGGCATCGCTATTTCGTGCGTTTCTAGCACAAGGTTGCGGTTTGGCTGCCATTTTGAACAAAACAATGTAAACAGTTTTAGCATTAAATTTCTCTTTTTAGAGTCCGTTAACGCCTGGACCACCACGAACACCAATACTGTCGAGTCCTCAAGGTATTGATAGATTACATGTTCTAATGTGTGACGTGTCCCTAATTGAAATGTGACGAATGACAAGAAAAATAATATTTAAGCTTAATGTTTTTAAGTTTTGGATGCTCCTTTTCGCATGTAATTTGTTGAGAGTAAGAAATGTTTAATTTTTTTTTCTTTTTTAGATCCAACAACGCCAGTATGTTTGACACTTGGTTAATTTTAAACGTTGTTTGTCTATTTGTCTATTTATTTGTGTGTTCGCTTTTTGTTTGTTTATTTGTTTGTCTGTCGCTTGTTTTGTGTTTACTTGTTTGTTTGACACGGTTTCTTCAGACCATGGAAGTCTTTTCGTTTCAATAAACTTTCATTTATTTATTTATTTTTTGTCCCTGCTGTATTTTTCAGTTGAATGTGAGTTCCAGTGGTGTCAGTTTTGTTTTTCTTTTTTATTGTGTCTTTGCTTTTTGTTTTAATTAAATTGGTAAGGTACAAGCATCATAAATTAGTGATATAATAAAAAATCAGTGGATAAAACCTTATAGCTTCCTCGGTCCTGAAATTATTGTGCCTGTTGATTTCAGGGTTGGGTAAAACAGTGTAATTTTTGATGGAACAGAGCAAAAAATAAAATATTTTTCAGCCGCCGACGGTTAAAAATTCTGTTACCCTGTTTGTTTGTTTATTTTTATGTTTACGTTTCTGTTGTCTTTTTGTTGTCGTTATTTCGTTACTACATTATGTATTTTTTAGTTTGGTATGGATGCGTCTGAACCTCAGTTACCATTGACAGGTTTGTGGAAATGTGTGTCTATGAAACTTATTTTTTGTTTTGTTTTCTCACTTGTGATTGTAATGAAAACATTTGTTATTGTAATGAAAACATTTGTTATTAGAGCTGGCAATATTTCCATGTTCCTGTGATTTCTCCTGCTATCTATTAAACATATTCATTTCAAAAATTATATTAACAAAACCCTTGAATTATGGTTTTAAAGTATGCTAGTTGAGATCGGAAGCAAAAAGTTTAGGGCAGTCTCGGTTTACAGGACAAACAGCAGTGTCCTTTGAAATGTGAGGAGCCGCCTGAATTTGTCATTGCATTTTTTTAATTCTTTTTAAAAAAGAAAAACCCATCATATTTGCATACGGTATTGGTCAGTATAAATACCGTATTTACTAATGGGTTTACTAGACAGACGGGAGTATTAGACAGGCGGGAGTATTAGACAGGCGGCAATATTAGACGGGCGGGAATGTTGCGAGTGGCGGGAATGTTGGAGAGTCACAACTTTTATTTGAAACCCTAACGAATGTATGCAATTTCGAATGTATGCATTCTAACATAACCATTCGAAATTGTTGTAAGATGCTACTTACACTGTTATGCGGCTGAAATATGGAAAACGTATATACGGTACAGACTCGATAGAAATTTTAGCAATCTGACATGTGGGATTAGTGGTGGGATTTTTTTTCAAACCCGTGACAAAATGGCAGCTTTACTAGAGAGGCGGAGATAGTAGAGATGCAGGTATAATAGAGTTAATACGGTATGGAATGGGATATTTCGAATTCGTATGTTGCAAAAACTTTTTATTTAACGGACGAAATAAAATAAAATTAATTTTGGCTGGTGAAACGTAGCAACTTAAAAACAAGAATGCGTTGACACGAAGTATTTGACGAATTTCTTCTTACCTTTTAGAACCGCCAGACAATTTAGAAGAACTTCCAGCGGTGAGGACTTTGTGTTATTTTTCTGCCTGTGTGAGTGTGTGTTAAACCTGATCTGATCTGAAGCTGAAATTTGAACACTGCGTTCATTTTTAAGGGTAGGATAGAAATTGTGGCGTTTTTTAAGGGTCGGGTGAATGTTGTGGCGTTTGTAAGGGCGGGGTGAATGGAGGATCGATTTACTAATTTTTTTTTAAATATCGGATACAGATTGTACCGTAAATTACCAAAACCGAAGTTGAAAGTACAGACTGGCCTTGTGAGGTCTATGCGTCTTGACCATGGGTTTGATATTCACAGCACAAAATTTGACTCAGTATCATAAGAAACTTTTTATAGTACCATTTTATTAAAAATTTTGCCAACCAGTCAGTATACTAACTGGTGTGTTTGTATCAGTCAAGTAAATATTTTTAAGAATGATCCTTCTGTACACTCGTCTCAGTGGTACAGCTCTAACTCACTTAGAAAAGAGGATAAAATTTCAGTTTGTGAACTCGTTACAGAAGTTTGAGATTGTTAGCTTAACATGTTTAGTTTTATCAATTGTAGGAGTCCACGGAATCAGCTGCTATTCAACGCATCAAAGAATCGATGAAAGAAGAAGTCAAAAAGTTCGAATCCGACAACCCGCATGATTACTACAACATGCATTGAATCGATTTAAATTGCCGAAATAAATAAAACATGAATGATTTCTTCATGTACGCGATTTACTTGAAGCGCAGAAGATGTTATCTAGTCCTTGGATGAGTTGGCGCAATGCATTGTTTTAAAGTGCAAGGTGGTATCTTCATGTACCAGGAGACATGAATTTTAACGTTGTCACAGAGCATGACATTTTAACTTAGTGTAAACATTTTTAACAATTATGTCATGTGTTTGTGTGTTTCACTGTTAAAGTTTCTTCCCCTGTTTTTACTAGAAGGTCATGTGACCTGGTGTCACATGAACGCTTTTGAACTCTCGCTATCTCGAACATCCGAACGCTCGATATCTCGAACTTTTAAACTCTAGCTATCTCGAACATTCGAACTCTCGCTATTTCGAACTTTTGAACTCTCGCTATCTCGAACTTTTAAACTCTAGCTATCTCGAACATTCGAACTCTCGCTATTTCGAACTCTTGAACTATCGCTATCTCGAACTTTTGAACTATCGCTATCTCGAACATTCGAACTCCCGCTATCTCGAACTTTTGAACTATCGCTATCTCGAACATTCGAACTCCCGCTATCTCGAACTTTTGAACTATCGCTATCTCGAACATTCGAAATCCCGCTACTTCGAACATTCGGTATTCGGAACTGTTGAACAGATCTATCGGTTACATATACTATTCATCTAACGTATACGATATCCCAATGACTGCAACTCTTCTCTTATTCCCCTGCAAAGTTTAAAATATCAAAAGTTTTCTGTATTTTGTTTGTTTATATATCCTGCTCCCTCCTCCGTGGTGTAAATATTTGATTTTTTAGAATCTGCATAGCTAAAGCAGTAGATTTGATTTTTATATTTCCTGTTCTGTATTTTCTATTTCTGTTCTGTAAAATAGTAGTTGCGGATAATTTGTAATTAAAGTGTATTTTAGGAATAATTATCTGCTATTATTTTTATGCTTATGTTTGCAAATATATATTGTCATCAATTTAATTGTACATAGTATATAAATACAGTGAAATGTGTGGAGGAGTGTAACCATATATGGTAATAGGACATAGAACTTTTTTTATTTGTTGAGAACGCAGAAAACATCGTAAATAAACCGAAATATGCAATTCGAACGTACATCCAAGCTTTGTTGGCTCGTTACTGCCTTGATTTGAACAGTTATTTTTATTTTGCAAATATATTTCTTAGTAAGTGTGGCCAAGGATCGAAACGTAAACCATTTTTACTAAAAAGAACTTGTCAACTTGTTTTTGCGTTTAATTTTTTCATGGTTACTTGTTTTGTTGTCATGGTAACTTGTTTTGTTGTCATGGTAACTTGTTTTGTTGTCATGGTAACTTGTTTTGTTGTCAGTTTTTAACAGTTTATTGATAAATTTATTTTCTGTGTCACGTGACAACAATTTTTGTGTTGTTTTACTTTTTGTTATATTCATTCAAGCGAGTGTGAACACACCTCAAATTGTGTTATAAAGCGTAAAAATTTAATGATTTTATTTTTGTTTCGTCATGAAAAGGGTTTCTTTGTTAGCAAGTATTGTACCTATTTTATTTTCACCCTGTCCACTCAGTCACGAATGTCAAGAAATTCAGCGAAAATAGGCGGTAAATTCGGACAATTACAGGACGGCACAGTGGGACCGAACGTTTTTATATCAATTTTTTATTCATTATGATTTTGTTTTCATTACAATGTTTTTTTTATTCCTTTGAATAAACTATTTAATAAATCAATCAACTTAGATATTTGTTACAACGTCGTCTTTTTTATTTGTAACTGAATATCTTGTGAAGGCGTGTAGTAATATTGGAAAGTGAAGAAATTGAAGAGAGAAAAGTTTACACGTCAACTATGGTTACCGACGGAATTCTGCCACGATAATGCATGTTTGACAAACAAAAAAACTATGAAGGCTTGGGGAACTACTACAATCTTCTTACTCCTGCCACTTTAGCAATCACATTCTCTAGATTCTACGTTATAACAGCTATTATAGATTTGTATTTATATTTTACGAAAAAAAGATTAACTCTTCAACGGCAAAATATAAATAAATTAAATACAGTACGAAAAATAGGTTCTCAAAGTTTTCAAAGTCAAACAACAGGTACACTTGCAGCAGTGGACAAATGTAAAGAAATGTTGAAAAAAAAACTTTTTTAAGTGCACATGCGCTAACAAAAAGGTCGTGAACTTTTTACATTATATGCGGAAAATCCAGCCAAATGGAAACGAGCCTCAAACGTGTTAATCAAGTATCCATTTCGCTGCTTTCACAATATATCTTCATGCAATATATTTAAAGACTGTTCGCAACTCAAATTCTATAAATTACAGCAGGAGAGGTGAATCTACATATTGATTTCCCGATTAAAATAAATTTTTTCAAAGTATCGGCTCCCGAGTGTCGCTATCAGGGTCTCACTTTTTTCATATGCCAGAAAAAATTAAATATGAGTCTTGATTTTATAAAAAAGCGTTTTTGTTAAAAAACACATGTTATATATTTTTTATAAAAAACTTTTATGCGCAAATTTTCCAGTTAAAAAAACAAGAAATTCCACCATAAACGAGTAAGAAAAGAATATTGACAAATTCTTGCGCTAAAATGAATGCAGATAGCTATAGCTAGCAACAAACTTGTTTGTTTTGATGCAAAGAAAAATGGAAGAGTTTTCCTGGTCTCCACATTAGCTATGTGTAAGGAACAAGCATAAAATAAACAAAACTAACCGTCGTAAAGTAAAAGCTCAACTCAACTAAAAGATATCTAAACTCTTCTTCTTCGCACTCGCATTGACAAATCAATTGGAAACTTTCTATCAACTTCACGTCCTCTCCTGGCTGCACAGATAATCTAGTTACCATAATTAACCAATATTTAACCAATCGCCATAATAATTAGCTGAACGCTTAAGCCAACTTTGGGAAAATAATAAGCTTTGAGGAATACTTCTTGAATACAACTACTACGATGCATTGCGGTTTTCGCGAATAGAGGGAACGGGGAATTAAATAATTTTTTAGTTAACTAACTTACTAATTATCACAATTTGGAGAGGACAGTAACATAATATGAGCTATCTGTTTACGCTAAGAAGCCAGCGCTAAGAAATAGTAGAGAATTTTGAATCCAGTGAAATACGCAATTTTAAGCAACTCGAATCCAGTGTGATAAAAATGTCCTGAACATCGCGCACTGCGACGAAGGGGCAAACCAACAACGACACTACTTCCGTACGTGTGATTTAAAAAAATCATATTTGGAAGAACACAAATAAAAGCCTTTTAGACCAAAAATTGTTGAAAATAATCACATCCATCCTAACTGAAATTTATAATATATATATATTCGTATTTTGATTCAATCGCATGAAAATTTGTTTTTCCGTGTCCCCGAAGCTTAACGCTAATTCAAAATCACATGTATGCTATTTCCTGCCAAAATTGCTCTTTCGTCATAACTATCAATAAGCGCGAGTGAGAGACAAAACAACCCCCTGAGGACTGAGGTTGATACCTTGAAAATCTTTCGGCGTCTTCCACGATTCCTTTATCACAATGATCAAATTTTATATAATACCTAATTTAGGCGAAAACTGGTCAACACAACGATAACTATTCTCCCGGAATCCTCTCCGGATTTTGGTTCATATGGCTCGATTTATTTCAAACCTCGAACCCAGAGAGCCTGTAGCGTTTTTGATATGAAGATGAAAAAAATTATTGTTAAAGTATTCCCGTTTGGCGCCAAGTGTCCCATTGAAACATTTCGTTTCCAAATAACAGAACAGCTTTTGTGAGCATATTTTGCAACCTGAATTAAAAAAAGAAAAACGTTTTGTGAGTCACCCTGGGAAATTTTTAAAAACCAACAAGATGGTGGGATAAAGTATAAACTTTCAAGATGCAATTTGTGATTCCATTTTTTTTCTATGCCGTGAATAAGAATAACAAATATGGTTCGAAATTTAAAAACACAACGGACTGCTTTTGTTTTCCGGCAGAACTTGTAGTTCAATATATTAGAATAGAATAATTAGGTATTATCAGAGGAATAATATATGTTGTTAAAATATTAATTAGCTAGATTATATAATTGTGCGAACTATTTCTTGTCACAATCGTTTTCAAAATCGTTTCAAAAGAGAGAAGTATCACGAAATACAGAGGAGAAGTGATTGAAAATAGAACTGGTAAGTTTTGTATCATGTGGATCCAAACACGTTTTTATTGAAGATACCACTTTGTAAAGAATCAATTGGACGAATATCGAGTCTCTTTGATGTGTCAAGATCTTGTTTTCATTCGTCAAAAATTAAAAATTTGTTAACAAACTTTTCCAGTAAATGACCTCAGAATTTAAGAACGGTTTTGGTTTCTTTAAAAAGCTTGTCTGAAAATTTGAGCGTCCGAAAGGTACTTAAGGCGGAATTCCACTTCGATCGCAAAGCACGACGTACTAAAGGTAGGTTTCCATACGACTGCAATTTCCGCTCGAGCGTAGAAAGCTCGGGAGCATTTTTCTCTTAATGGAATCAATTTCCCGCTTGAGAGAAAAGATGTTCAGAATAAAATGGCTGCCGTAAACAGAAAAAACATTTGGCTACGAAATTTTAAAATAATAACAACAATGTTTTTATGGCAGCGAATTAAAAGAAGACGTAACAGGAAACAAAAACTAAGATGAGAAAACTTTTTCATGAAAAAGGGGAATGTTATTATATATTGTTAGTTTATGAATTTAACTTCCAATGGTCCCCAACAAGCAGTTGATTTTTGTGGTTGTTAGGAAGATTTGAAAAGAATTTATGAATCCATAACTTTTGTTCACAAATTCAATGCTAACAGGTCTCTCTGCTCTACTTAACACCAAACACTTTTCTGAAAGGTGTTTTTATTTTGTGAATAAAGAAGAGGAGAAAAAGTTGTTGTTTTTCTAATATTTTTCTTGAATAAAATGGATTGCGCAATTGTTTACATTTTCTTGAATTTCATTGGTTAAAAAGCTCGAGAGAAAAAATACGCGATGAAAAAGTTGAATGAGTTCAACTTTTTGAGAGAAGCTCGGGAGCATCTTTTTACGTCGGATCAGCGGTCATTCTACTTCATTGCGCATGCTTGTGGGAAAAGCTCTTGAGCTTTTTCCGCTCTAGCGGAAAATGCAGTCGTATGGAAAACTACCTTAAGCGCTGCGCGGTCGTCCGTCCAAGCGGCACAATGTCTACTGGAAATAGAAATGCGCGCACAAATTCAAAAATGGGGGCGATTCAAGCAAATCCATTGTCGAAATTATGAAATTACGTCATTAAGCCGAAATTCCACTTTGATCGCAAAGCACGACGTACTTAGCGCTGCGGAGGTCTTCCAAGGATTAATTTAAATTCATAGTGAGAACTGAGAGATATTTTGTGTATACATTAATCCTAATGTGACTACGAGCGACTACGAGTGAGACTAACTGACTACGAGTCAGACCGAATAATGGTATTGTTAAAAACAAAGCTTTACGTAAGTAAAATCTTACAATGAGTTAGATAAAACTGGTAAAACTATATCCACATTGGCACAAGTAAGTTCCCTTAATTTAATATTCTTAGGTTTGTGCGAGGAATTATCATAAAATGTTCTTTTAGAGTATACCTATGTCAATAATGCTACTCTTAAAAAATCAAACCAGACACAACGGACAGATGGAATTTTCATTCATACTACGATTTCATGTTTACAAGTAAAAACGAAGTAAAAGAAAAGTATATGCAACGTATGGGCCATCTCACTGTTGCCAAAAAAGCTGTGTTTATCCAACTTCCATCCCCAGGGTTTGTCGCCTGTCAAAGCGGCTAGCGCTTACTTAACAGAGACCTTGGTACAGGCTGCGTTCTATGAATAATTAATAATGTTGTCTTGCTCTCCAATTTGTGCGCCTAGTAGCAACTTAATCGAGTCCTCGTTCTTCACTTGCACATGGCGAGAAAGCAATGCGATGGATACTGTTGCTTATATTTTTAAACGCTTGGCTTTACATTGTTTTATTTCAAAGCATTCACTCTCAAACTAATTTTATGGTGATAGCTCTTTGTTTGTATTGGCAAAACTGTGATAAAGCTTGATGATAACTCCTAGATTGTAGTATCGAGATAGCCAGCAATATTTTTAACCATAAGGAAACACATTACCAAAATACTCTAGCCAAAGCTATCCAACGTCTTTTAAATGTTAGCTACAGGTTATATTATAAGCAATCCGGTTGTCATTGGTCTAGGTCTCAAATTTGGCCAAGAGTTAAGGAGATTGCTTAGCAGTTTTTCGGCTTCACATGCATCCAATGATCACTTTTCTTAAATTAACAACCTTTCCAATTTAATTAAGGCAAAAGTTTTGACAGGGGTGATATACTCATTTTTTTACAGGAACTAAGTTTATAAGAACACAAGGCTTTTAGAACATGTTAAGAACAAGTAAGAATACTCCTTTAAACTTGAAAAATGAGAGGAAAATAAGAACAATTTAAGAACATCTTAAGTTTTCCAATTAGAAAAGTTAAAAACATTTGAAGGCTTTCCTCAAGATGAGTGTTCCTATAAAAAAAAGTGTATATCAGTGTTTAAACGCTTTGTTTTTAAAAAAAATTGTGTCCAGACTTCACAACTGACAAATGATCCTAAGGCTTGAATTTACTTCAGAATATCAGTGTGATAACTAATGATAACTAAATCTTCAACTCGTAATTCAAATCTTCAACTCGGACTTTAAATCTTCAACTCGGACTTTAAATCTTCAACTCGGACTTTAAATCTTCAACTCGCACTTTAAATCTTCAACTCGAACTTTAAATCTTCAACTAGCACTTTAAATCTTCAACTCGTACTTTAAATCTTCAACTAGCACTTTAAATCTTCAACTCGCACTTTAAATCTTCAACTCGCACTTTAAATCTTCAACTCTCACTTTAAATCTTCAACTCGTACTTTAAATCTTCAACTCTCACTTTAAATCTTCAACTCGTACTTTAAATCTTCAACTCGTACTTTAAATCTTCAACTCGTACTTTAAATCTTCAACTCGACTTTAAATCTTCAACTCGCACTTTAAATCTTCAACTCGAACTTTAAATCTTCAACTAGCACTTTAAATCTTCAACTCGTACTTTAAATCTCAACTCGCACTTTAAATCTTCAACTCTCACTTTAAATCTTCAACTCGTACTTTAAATCTTCAACTCTCACTTTAAATCTTCAACTCGTACTTTAAATCTTCAACTCGTACTTTAAATCTTCAACTCTCACTTTAAATCTTCAACTAGCACTTTAAATCTTCAACTAGCACTTTAAATCTTCAACTCGTACTTTAAATCTTCAACTCGAACTTTAAATCTTCAACTCGCACTTAAATCTTCAACTCGCACTTTAAATCTTAACTCGCACTTTAAATCTTCAACTAGCACTTTAAATCTTCAACTCGTACTTTAAATTTCAACTCGCACTTTAAATCTTCAACTCGTACTTTAAATCTTCAACTCGCACTTTAAATCTTCAACTCGCACTTTAAATCTTCAACTCGCACTTTAAATCTTCAACTCGCACTTTAAATCTTCAACTCGCACTTTAAATCTTCAACTCACTTTAAATCTTCAACTCGCACTTTAAATCTCAACTCGCACTTTAAATCTTCAACTCGCACTTTAAATCTTCAACTCGCACTTTAAATCCTCAACTCGCACTTTAAATCTTCAACTCGAACTTTAAATCTTCAACTCGTACTTTAAATCTCAACTCGCACTTTAAATCTTCAACTCGCACTTTAAATCTCAACTCGTACTTTAAATCTTCAACTCGTACTTTAAATCTTCAACTCGCACTTTAAATCTTCAACTCGCACTTTAAATCTTCAACTCGTACTTTAAATCTTCAACTCGTACTTTAAATCTTCAACTCGTACTTTAAATCTTCAACTCGACTTTAAATCTTCAACTCGACTTTAAATCTTCAACTCGCACTTTAAATCTTCAACTCGAACTTTAAATCTTCAACTAGCACTTTAAATCTTCAACTCGTACTTTAAATCTCAACTCGCACTTTAAATTTCAACTCGCACTTTAAATCTTCAACTCGTACTTTAAATCTTCAACTCGCACTTTAAATCTTCAACTCGCACTTTAAATCTTCAACTCGCACTTTAAATCCTCAACTCGTACTTTAAATTTCAACTCGCACTTTAAATCTTCAACTCGTACTTTAAATCTTCAACTCGTACTTTAAATCTTCAACTCGTACTTTAAATCTCAACTCGTACTTTAAATCCTCAACTCGCACTTTAAATCTTCAACTCACTTTAAATCTTCAACTCGCACTTTAAATCTTCAACTCGCACTTTAAATCTTCAACTCTCACTTTAAATCTTCAACTCGTACTTTAAATCCTCAACTCGTACTTTAAATCTTCAACTCGTACTTTAAATCTTCAACTCGCACTTTAAATCTTCAACTCGCACTTTAAATCTTCAACTCTCACATTAAATCTTCAACTCGCACTTTAAATCTTCAACTCGTACTTTAAATCTCAACTCGTACTTTAAATCCTCAACTCGCACTTTAAATCTTCAACTGCACTTTAAATCTTCAACTCGCACTTTAAATCTTCAACTGACTTTAAATCTTCAACTCTCACATTAAATCTTCAACTCGTACTTTAAATCCTCAACTCGTACTTTAAATCTTCAACTCGACTTTAAATCTTCAACTCGCACTTTAAATCTTCAACTCGTACTTTAAATCTTCAACTCGCACTTTAAATCTTCAACTCGCACTTTAAATCTTCAACTCTCACATTAAATCTTCAACTCGTACTTTAAATCTCAACTCGCACTTTAAATCTTCAACTCGCACTTTAAATCTTCAACTCTCACTTAAATCTTCAACTCTCACTTTAAATCTTCAACTCTCACTTTAAATCTTCAACTCGTACTTTAAATCTTCAACTCTCACTTTAAATCTTCAACTCGTACTTTAAATCTTCAACTCGCACTTTAAATCTTCAACTCGTACTTTAAATCTTCAACTCGTACTTTAAATCTTCAACTCACTTTAAATCTTCAACTCGCACTTTAAATCTTCAACTCGACTTTAAATCTTCAACTAGCACTTTAAATCTTCAACTCGTACTTTAAATCTCAACTCGTACTTTAAATCTTCAACTCGCACTTTAAATCTTCAACTCGCACTTTAAATCTTCAACTCGTACTTTAAATCTTCAACTCGCACTTTAAATCTTCAACTCGCACTTTAAATCTTCAACTCTCACTTTAAATCTTCAACTCGTACTTTAAATCCTCAACTCGCACTTTAAATCTTCAACTCGTACTTTAAATCTTCAACTCGCACTTTAAATCTTCAACTCGTACTTTAAATCTTCAACTCGACTTTAAATCCTCAACTCGCACTTTAAATCTTCAACTCGTACTTTAAATCTTCAACTCTCACTTTAAATCTTCAACTCGTACTTTAAATCTCAACTCGTACTTTAAATCTTCAACTCGTACTTTAAATCTTCAACTCGAACTTTAAATCTTCAACTCGTACTTTAAATCTCAACTCGTACTTTAAATCTTCAACTCGTACTTTAAATTTCAACTCGCACTTTAAATCTTCAACTCGTACTTTAAATCTCAACTCGTACTTTAAATCCTCAACTCGCACTTTAAATCTTCAACTCACTTTAAATCTTCAACTCGCATTTTAAATCTTCAACTCGCACTTTAAATCTTCAACTCTCACTTTAAATCTTCAACTAGCACTTTAAATCTTCAACTCGTACTTTAAATCCTCAACTCGCACTTTAAATCTTCAACTCGCACTTTAAATCTTCAACTAGCACTTTAAATCTTCAACTCGCACTTTAAATCTTCAACTCGCACTTTAAATCTTCAGCTCGCACTTTAAATCTTCAACTCTCACATTAAATCTTCAACTCGCACTTTAAATCTTCAACTCGCACTTTAAATCTTCAACTCGCACTTTAAATCTTCAACTCGCACTTTAAATCTTCAACTCGCACTTTAAATCTTCAACTCGCACTTTAAATCTTCAACTCGCACTTTAAATCTTCAACTCGCACTTTAAATCTTCAACTCGCACTTTAAATCTTCAACTCGCACTTTAAATCTTCAACTCGCACTTTAAATCTTCAACTCTCACTTTAAATCTTCAACTCTCACTTTAAATCTTCAACTCGCACTTTAAATCTTCAACTCGCACTTTAAATCTTCAACTAGCACTTTAAATCTTCAACTAGCACTTTAAATCTTCAACTCGTACTTTAAATCTTCAACTCGCACTTTAAATCTTCAACTCGCACTTTAAATCTTCAACTCGCACTTTAAATCTTCAACTAGCACTTTAAATCTTCAACTCGCACTTTAAATCTTCAACTAGCACTTTAAATCTTCAACTCACTTTAAATCTTCAACTCGCACTTTAAATCTTCAACTCGCACTTTAAATCTTCAACTCGCACTTTAAATCTTCAACTCGCACTTTAAATCTTCAACTAGCACTTTAAATCTTCAACTCGCACTTTAAATCTTCAACTCGCACTTTAAATCTTCAACTCGCACTTTAAATCTTCAACTAGCACTTTAAATCTTCAACTCGCACTTTAAATCTTCAACTCGCACTTTAAATCTTCAACTCGCACTTTAAATCTTCAACTCGACTTTAAATCTTCAACTAGCACTTTAAATCTTCAACTCGGACTTTAAATCTTCAACTCGTACTTTAAATCTTCAACTCGTACTTTAAATCTTCAACTAGCACTTTAAATCTTCAACTCGTACTTTAAATCTTCAACTCGCACTTTAAATCTTCAACTCGTACTTTAAATCTTCAACTCGCACTTTAAATCTTCAACTCGTACTTTAAATCTTCAACTCGTACTTTAAATCTTCAACTCGTACTTTAAATCTTCAACTCGTACTTTAAATCTTCAACTCGTACTTTAAATCTTCAACTCGTACTTTAAATCTTCAACTCGTACTTTAAATCTTCAACTCGACTTTAAATCTTCAACTCGACTTTAAATCTTCAACTCGTACTTTAAATCTTCAACTCGCACTTTAAATCTTCAACTCGACTTTAAATCTTCAACTCGCACTTTAAATCTTCAACTCGTACTTTAAATCTTCAACTCGACTTTAAATCTTCAACTCGTACTTTAAATCTTCAACTCGACTTTAAATCTTCAACTCGCACTTTAAATCTTCAACTCGTACTTTAAATCTTCAACTCGCACTTTAAATCTTCAACTCGCACTTTAAATCTTCAACTCGCACTTTAAATCTTCAACTCGCACTTTAAATCTTCAACTCGCACTTTAAATCTTCAACTCGCACTTTAAATCTTCAACTCGTACTTTAAATCTTCAACTCGTACTTTAAATCTTCAACTCGCACTTTAAATCTTCAACTCGCACTTTAAATCTTCAACTCGCACTTTAAATCTTCAACTCGTACTTTAAATCTTCAACTCGTACTTTAAATCTTCAACTCGCACTTTAAATCTTCAACTCGCACTTTAAATCTTCAACTCGCACTTTAAATCTTCAACTCGTACTTTAAATCTTCAACTCGCACTTTAAATCTTCAACTCGCACTTTAAATCTTCAACTCGCACTTTAAATCTTCAACTCGAACTTTAAATCTTCAACTCGCACTTTAAATCTTCAACTCGTACTTTAAATCTTCAACTCGCACTTTAAATCTTCAACTCGCACTTTAAATCTTCAACTCGCACTTTAAATCTCAACTCGTACTTTAAATCTTCAACTCGCACTTTAAATCTTCAACTCGCACTTTAAATCTTCAACTCGTACTTTAAATCCTCAACTCGTACTTTAAATCTTCAACTCGCACTTTAAATCTTCAACTCGCACTTTAAATCTTCAACTCGTACTTTAAATCCTCAACTCGCACTTTAAATCTTCAACTAGCACTTTAAATCTTCAACTCGACTTTAAATCTTCAACTCGCACTTTAAATCTCAACTCGCACTTTAAATCTTCAACTCGACTTTAAATCTTCAACTCGCACTTTAAATCTTCAACTCGAACTTTAAATCTTCAACTCGCACTTTAAATCTTCAACTCGACTTTAAATCTTCAACTCGCACTTTAAATCTTCAACTCGCACTTTAAATCTTCAACTCGAACTTTAAATCTTCAACTCGCACTTTAAATCTTCAACTCGACTTTAAATCTTCAACTAGCACTTTAAATCTTCAACTCGTACTTTAAATCTTCAACTCGCACTTTAAATCTTCAACTCGTACTTTAAATCTTCAACTCGTACTTTAAATCTTCAACTCGCACTTTAAATCTTCAACTCGACTTTAAATCTTCAACTCGCACTTTAAATCTTCAACTCGTACTTTAAATCTTCAACTCGCACTTTAAATCTTCAACTCGTACTTTAAATCTTCAACTCGCATTTAAATCTTCAACTCGCACTTTAAATCCTCAACTCGCACTTTAAATCTTCAACTCGTACTTTAAATCTTCAACTCGCACTTTAAATCTTCAACTCGTACTTTAAATCTCAACTCGTACTTTAAATCTTCAACTCGTACTTTAAATCCTCAACTCGCACTTTAAATCTTCAACTCGTACTTTAAATCTTCAACTCGTACTTTAAATCTTCAACTCGTACTTTAAATCTTCAACTCGTACTTTAAATCTCAACTCGCACTTTAAATCTTCAACTCTACTTTAAATCTTCAACTACTTTAAATCTTCAACTCGTACTTTAAATCTTCAACTCGTACTTTAAATCTCAACTCGTACTTTAAATTTCAACTAGCACTTTAAATCTTCAACTCGCACTTTAAATCTTCAACTCGTAACTTTAAATCTTCAACTCGCACTTTAAATCTTCAACTCGTACTTTAAATCTTCAACTCGTACTTTAAATCTTCAACTCGCACTTTAAATCTTCAACTCGCACTTTAAATCTTCAACTCGTACTTTAAATCTTCAACTCGCACTTTAAATCTTCAACTCGCACTTTAAATCTTCAACTCGCACTTTAAATCTTCAACTCGCACTTTAAATCTTCAACTCGCACTTTAAATCTTCAACTCGTACTTTAAATCTTCAACTCGTACTTTAAATCTTCAACTCGTCACTTTAAATCTTCAACTCGCACTTTAAATCTTCAACTCGCACTTTAAATCTTCAACTCGAACTTTAAATCTTCAACTCGCACTTTAAATCTTCAACTCGCACTTTAAATCTTCAACTCGTACTTTAAATCTTCAACTCGTACTTTAAATCTTCAACTCGAACTTTAAATCTTCAACTAGCACTTTAAATCTTCAACTCGACTTTAAATCTTCAACTCGCACTTTAAATCTTCAACTCGACTTTAAATCTTCAACTCGCACTTTAAATCTTCAACTCGACTTTAAATCTTCAACTAGCACTTTAAATCTTCAACTCGACTTTAAATCTTCAACTCGCACTTTAAATCTTCAACTCGACTTTAAATCTTCAACTAGCACTTTAAATCTTCAACTCGACTTTAAATCTTCAACTCGCACTTTAAATCTCAACTCGCACTTTAAATTTTCAACTAGCACTTTAAATCTTCAACTAGCACTTTAAATCTTCAACTCGTACTTTAAATCTTCAACTCGACTTTAAATCTTCAACTCGTACTTTAAATCCAACTCGTACTTTAAATCTTCAACTCGCTTTAAATCTTCAACTCGTACTTTAAATCTTCAACTCGCACTTTAAATCTTCAACTCGTACTTTAAATCCTCAACTCGTACTTTAAATCTTCAACTCGTACTTTAAATCTTCAACTCGTACTTTAAATCCTCAACTCGCACTTTAAATCCTCAACTCTCACTTTAAATATTCAACTAGCACTTTAAATCTTCAACTCGTACTTTAAATCTTCAACTCGTACTTTAAATCCTCAACTCGTACTTTAAATCTTCAACTAGCACTTTAAATCTTCAACTAGCACTTTAAATCTTCAACTCGTACTTTAAATCTTCAACTCGCACTTTAAATTTCAACTCGCACTTTAAATCTTCAACTCGCACTTTAAATCTTCAACTCGCACTTTAAATCTTCAACTCGTACTTTAAATCTTCAACTCGTACTTTAAATCTTCAACTCGCACTTTAAATCTTCAACTCGTACTTTAAATCTTCAACTAGCACTTTAAATCTTCAACTAGCACTTTAAATCTTCAACTCGTACTTTAAATCTTCAACTCGTACTTTAAATCTTCAACTCGTACTTTAAATCTTCAACTCGCACTTTAAATCTTCAACTCGCACTTTAAATCTTCAACTCGCACTTTAAATCTTCAACTCGCACTTTAAATCTTCAACTCGCACTTTAAATCTTCAACTCGCACTTTAAATCTTCAACTCGTACTTTAAATCTTCAACTCGTACTTTAAATCTTCAACTCTCACATTAAATCTTCAACTCTCACTTTAAATCTTCAACTCGCACTTTAAATCTTCAACTCGCACTTTAAATCTTCAACTCGTACTTTAAATCCTCAACTCGTACTCGTATTAAATCTTCAACTCGCACTTTAAATCTTCAACTAGCAACTTTAAATCTTCAGCTCGTACTTTAAATCTTCAACTCGTACTTTAAATCTTCAACTCGCACTTTAAATCTTTAACTCGAACTTTAAATCTTCGACTCGCACTTTAAATCTTCAACTCGCACTTTAAATCTTCAAACTCGCACTTTAAATCTTCAACTCGCACTTTAAATCTTCAACTCGTACTTTAAATCTTCAACTCGCACTTTAAATCTTCAACTCGTACTTTAAATCTTCAACTAGCACTTTAAATCTTCAACTCGTACTTTAAATCATTCAACTCGTACTTTAAATCTTCAACTCGTACTTTAAATCTTCAACTCGCACTTTAAATCTTCAACTCGTACTTTAATCTTTCAACTCGCACTTTAAATCTCAACTCGAACTTTAAATATTCAACTCGCACTTTAAATCCTCAACTCGTACTTTAAATCTTCAACTCGTACTTTAAATCTTCAACTCTCACATTAAATCTTCAACTCGCACTTTAAATCTTCAACTCGCACTTTAAATCTTCAACTCGTACTTTAAATCTTCAACTCGTACTTTAAATCTTCAACTCGCACTTTAAATCTTCAACTCGAACTTTAAATATTCAACTCGCACTTTAAATGAAGAGCAAGATGGCGTCGATGCGTACGGACATACTCTTGTTAGTGGCAATACTTTTTGTGGTTTTATATTTGAAAAACTGGATTACTGGATTACAAACGATTACAAACGATATCGAGCACACTTTTACAAGAGACACTTTGAGAAAATGCTTTTCATTTTTACGTAGGAGAAATGAGAAGAAACCTATTTGTTTAATCAAGAAACTTTTGAATTTGTTTACTTTTGATAAACTTGTGGAGATATTGAACAATGTCCTGGGCCAGCAACCTACTCTGAGAGTCTTAAAAACGTTTGCAATTCACGTGGCATGAAAATTGCACACCTAAACATACAAGCCATTACAACATCTTATAATGGAATCTGTGACTTGCTTGGAAATAACCCTGATATTGACATCCTAACGTTATCGGAAACTCATCTTACACCCCAGACTGAACATAACAGTGAGATATTCAAAATTGGAAGGGTACGTGTTCGAGAGATTCGACAGGAAAAACGGACCTTGGGTGGCGTTGGCATGTACATAAAAGAAGGCATAAACTATAAACGTAGGACGATTTAGAACGGAACTGTCTCGAAAGTTTATGGATAGAAATTTTCATCAACAATGCTAAAAGTCTCCTCATGACGTCACTGTATCGACCTCCAAACGATTCAAAATATCTTGCAAAAAATTTTGAATGAACAGTTTAATGACCTATTATTGAAGGTGTCAAAAGAGAAAAAAGAAGTCATTATTCTCGGTGATCTCAATAGTGATTATCTTGTAAAGAGCGATAATGACAATGTGAAAAATATTTTAACGATTCATGGTTTCAAACAACTAATTACTAAACCAACCCGTGTTACAAAGAACTCAAAGACACTTATCGATATAATAGCTACCAACAAAGAGAACATTTCAAAAACAGATGTAATTTCTGTTTCCCTTAGCGACCACGATATGGTAATTTGTGTCCGCAAACTGAACCATATGAAATACAAAACAAGATACGTTACGTCACGTAATTATACAAAATACGATCCGGGACAGTTACAAAGAGATCTTAAAAACACTGATTTTTCTGACGTATTCAATGAAAACAATGTACAAAAAGCTACGGAGAATTTTACCAATATTCTAACAAATGTTTTCCAGAGACATGCTCCAATCGTTAAAAAAACGTCATAAAGGAAAACCAACTCCCTGGCTGGATGTCGATATTAAGCATGATATGGACCGCCGAGATAAAGTCTTAAGAAAAGCCCGAAAGTCTGGATCAGATGCAGACTGGAGACTGTAATAAGAAACTTAGAAACTTTTGTAATAACCGACTGAGAACTGCTCGTAGGAACTACCACCGCAACATGCTGAATGAACATCGTCTTAACCCGAGAAGTTTCTGGAAGACCATTAAGTCCATATTCCCGACCAAAGCTAAAGTCAACTTCGTCGCAACAAAGCAACTGCAATGCAAAATCGTTCGGAACTTCTTCTCAACAGCAGTATCAAAATTGAAAAAAGCTCATTTTCTCCTCGCTAATCTTGTCTGGAGAGTTCCGAAGTATTATTCTGTTCGTACCAATTCAACATTCAATTTTCAATACGTTTCTGTAGTTTTTGTGCAAAAGGAACTTAAATCACTACGACGGAATAAAGCGGCAGGCATTGATAACTTGCCACCTGGTATGTTGAAGGATGCCGCTACTGAAATCGCTCCAGCACTTGCTTATATAATCAACTTATCGATCGAGACAGCTACTGTACCAACCATATGGAAACAGCTAAAGTGACACCTGTACATAATCTGGCAATACCTGTGATGAAGCCAATTATCGACCAATATCAGTTTTGGTTATTATGTCAAAAATATTGGGAAAAGGCCGTTCACAACCAGTTGAAAGAATACCTTGAGCAAAACAAACTCTTGTCCAATAGACAATTCGGCTACCGTGCAAAAAGATCTACAGAAATTGCATCCACTCTATTCTTAGATAGCATCAGGAGAGAATATTGACAAAGGCAAATTGGTGGGCGCAGTCTTTATGGACCTAAGTCGTGCCTTCGATAACACTCAGCCATTCCACATTAATTGCTAAACTGAAATCATACGGAATCAGTGGAAATGAGATTACCTGGCTTAACGATTACCTTTTTCAAGGAAGCAGATCATCCAAATCGGAAACGAGCTTTCACCAGAATACACCGTGTCAACTGGAGTACCACAGGGGTCACTATTAGGACCTCTGATGTTTTTGATTTATTTTAATGACTTCCCTGACTGTATAACTCATTCAAATGTTATTATGTATGCGGACGATACAGTAATCTATTTTGCCCACAAAGACAAAGCGATTATTGAAGAATGTCTCAACTCGGATTTCGTAGCAATTTCAAAGTACCTTGAAGAATCAGAACTAGTCATCAACTTAAAAAAGGGCAAAACGGAATCTATGCTCTTCGGCACATCCATCAAACTCAACAGGATATCCGAACCTCTCAAAATCAAGTATCGGGAAAGCACCATTAATAACACTAACTCGTATGAATATCTTGGCAACCATATCGACCCATCCGTGAATCTGAGCCAAAACTTTGAGAAACGACGCAAAAAGCTTCTGGCCGTGTCCGGCTACTGCAAAGAGTTCGACAATACCTGACTAAAGAGGCCGCTGAAAAGGTTTTCAACTTGATGATAGCAACCTTTATTAACTTATTGCTGCTTAACAAAACTTCAACTCACTCAAAACTCAACAGTCTTCTCTACAATCAATCGAAAGGTGTGCTTCACGAATAATTTATGGTCCAGAAAACGATAAAAAGATAACACCGATATATCAAAAGAGGAATGTCAAAGCATGTCTTACAGTACGGAAATGTGTTGATGAAAATGTATGTAGTCCGATAAAAAGCTATTTTGAGTTGAATAAGCACAACCTTCGTACGAGAAACCAAGGTTGTCTAATGAAATTACCTAAACTAAGACTCGAGCTAGGTAAACAAACATTTGAATATTCGGGAGCAAAATTGTATAATGATCTCCCATTGAACATTAGGCAAGAAGCAAATTTTTCAAAATTTAAGGAACTTTTAATTTCACATGTTTTTAACTAATTTTAATTCTCGTATGAGCATCCAGGGAGGCAGCAGATTCAGGGGTTGTTTGGTTGTCTTTTCTCTTCTTATTCTCTCTCCTGCTGAAACTTTGCTGCACCTCTGGATGACCCCGTGCCTTTTACTGTGTTATAAATAAATAAATAAATCATATATGTGTATATTTTTAGTTTTTAACCATTTATTATTATTTATTTTTTTCATTTATGCCTCTTTTTATAACAGGTCACACAATGATAGCAGTTTTATATTTTTGTAAATACTGAAGTGTAATTACCTGTTTGTAAACATTGAGATAATAATAATAATAATAATAATAATCCTCAACTCGTACTTTAAATCTTCAACTCGTACTTTAAATCTTCAACTCTCACTTTAAATCTTCAACTCGGACTTTAAATCTTCAACTCGTACTTTAAATCTTCAACTCTCACTTTAAATCTTCAACTCGAACTTTAAATCTTCAACTAGCACTTTAAATCTTCAACTCGTACTTTAAATCCTCAACTCGCACTTTAAATCTTCAACTCTCACTTTAAATCTTCAACTCTCACTTTAAATCTTCAACTAGAACTTTAAATCTTCAACTAGCACTTTAAATCTTCAACTCGTACTTTAAATCCTCAACTCGCACTTTAAATCTTCAACTAGCACTTTAAATCTTCAACTCGTACTTTAAATCCTCAACTCGCACTTTAAATCCTCAACTCGCACTTTAAATCTTCAACTCTCACTTTAAATCTTCAACTCGTACTTTAAATCTTCAACTCTCACTTTAAATCTTCAACTCGAACTTTAAATCTTCAACTAGCACTTTAAATCTTCAACTCGTACTTTAAATCCTCAACTCGCACTTTAAATTTTTCAACTCGCACTTTAAAAATCTTCAACTAGCACTTTAAATCTTCAACTCGCACTTTAAATCTTCAACTCGCACTTTAAATCTTCAGCTCGCACTTTAAATCTTCCAACTCTCACATTAAATCTTCAACTCGCACTTTAAATCTTCAGCTCGCACTTTAAATCTTCAACTCTCACATTAAATCTTCAACTCGCACTTTAAATCTTCAGCTCGCACTTTAAATCTTCAACTCTCACATTAAATCTTCAATTCGCACTTTAAATCTTCAACACACACTTTAAATCTTCAATTCGTAATTTAAGTCTTCAACTCGCACGTTAAATCTTTAACTCACACTTTGAATCTTTAACTCGCACTTTAAATCTTCAACTCGCACTTTAAGTCTTCAACTCGTACTTTAAATCCTCAACTCGCACTTTAAATCCTCAACTCGCACTTTAAATCTTCAACTCTCACTTTAAATCTTCAACTCGTACTTTAAATCTTCAACTCTCACTTTAAATCTTCAACTCGAACTTTAAATCTTCAACTAGCACTTTAAATCTTCAACTCGTACTTTAAATCCTCAACTCGCACTTTAAATCTTCAACTCGCACTTTAAATCTTCAACTCTCACTTTAAATCTTCAACTCGAACTTTAAATCTTCAACTAGCACTTTAAATCTTCAACTCGTACTTTAAATCCTCAACTCGCACTTTAAATCTTCAACTAGCACTTTAAATCTTCAACTCGTACTTTAAATCCTCAACTCGCACTTTAAATCCTCAACTCGCACTTTAAATCTTCAACTCTCACTTTAAATCTTCAACTCGTACTTTAAATCTTCAACTCTCACTTTAAATCTTCAACTCGAACTTTAAATCTTCAACTAGCACTTTAAATCTTCAACTCGTACTTTAAATCCTCAACTCGCACTTTAAATTTTCAACTCGCACTTTAAAAATCTTCAACTAGCACTTTAAATCTTCAACTCGCACTTTAAATCTTCAACTCGCACTTTAAATCTTCAGCTCGCACTTTAAATCTTCAACTCTCACATTAAATCTTCAACTCGCACTTTAAATCTTCAGCTCGCACTTTAAATCTTCAACTCTCACATTAAATCTTCAACTCGCACTTTAAATCTTCAGCTCGCACTTTAAATCTTCAACTCTCACATTAAATCTTCAATTCGCACTTTAAATCTTCAACACACACTTTAAATCTTCAATTCGTAATTTAAATCTTCAACTCGCACGTTAAATCTTTAACTCACACTTTGAATCTTTAACTCGCACTTTAAATATTCAACTCGCACTTTAAGTCTTCAACTCATACTTTAAATCCTCAACTCGCACTTTAAATCCTCAACTCGCACTTTAAATCTTCAACTCTCACTTTAAATCTTCAACTCGTACTTTAAATCTTCAACTCTCACTTTAAATCTTCAACTCGAACTTTAAATCTTCAACTAGCACTTTAAATCTTCAACTCGTACTTTAAATCCTCAACTCGCACTTTAAATTTTCAACTCGCACTTTAAAAATCTTCAACTCGCACTTTAAATCTTCAACTCGCACTTTAAATCCTCAACTCGTACTTTAAATCTTCAACTCGTACTTTAAATCTTCGACTCGCACTTTAAATCTTCAACTCGGACTTTAAATCTTCAACTCGTACTTTAAATCTTCAACTCTCACTTTAAATCTTCAACTCGAACTTTAAATCTTCAACTAGCACTTTAAATCTTCAACTCGTACTTTAAATCCTCAACTCGCACTTTAAATCTTCAACTCTCACTTTAAATTTTCAACTCTCACTTTAAATCTTCAACTCGAACTTTAAATCTTCAACTAGCACTTTAAATCTTCAACTCGTACTTTAAATCCTCAACTCGCACTTTAAATCTTCAACTAGCACTTTAAATCTTCAACTCTCACTTTAAATCTTCAACTCTCACTTTAAATCTTCAACTCGAACTTTAAATCTTCAACTAGCACTTTAAATCTTCAACTCGTACTTTAAATCCTCAACTCGCACTTTAAATCTTCAACTAGCACTTTAAATCTTCAACTCGTACTTTAAATCCTCAACTCGCACTTTAAATCCTCAACTCGCACTTTAAATCTTCAACTCTCACTTTAAATCTTCAACTCGTACTTTAAATCTTCAACTCTCACTTTAAATCTTCAACTCGAACTTTAAATCTTCAACTAGCACTTTAAATCTTCAACTCGTACTTTAAATCCTCAACTCGCACTTTAAATTTTCAACTCGCACTTTAAAAATCTTCAACTAGCACTTTAAATCTTCAACTCGCACTTTAAATCCTCAACTCGCACTTTAAATCTTCAACTCTCACTTTAAATCTTCAACTCGTACTTTAAATCTTCAACTCTCACTTTAAATCTTCAACTCGAACTTTAAATCTTCAACTAGCACTTTAAATCTTCAACTCGTACTTTAAATCCTCAACTCGCACTTTAAATTTTCAACTCGCACTTTAAAAATCTTCAACTAGCACTTTAAATCTTCAACTCGCACTTTAAATCTTCAACTCGCACTTTAAATCTTCAGCTCGCACTTTAAATCTTCAACTCTCACATTAAATCTTCAACTCGCACTTTAAATCTTCAGCTCGCACTTTAAATCTTCAACTCTCACATTAAATCTTCATTTCGCACTTTAAATCTTCAACACACACTTTAAATCTTCAATTCGTAATTTAAATCTTCAACTCGCACGTTAAATCTTTAACTCACACTTTGAATCTTTAACTCGCACTTTAAATCTTCAACTCGCACTTTAAGTCTTCAACTCGCACTTTAAGTCTTCAACTCCCACTTTAAATCTTCAATTCGCACTTTGAATCTTCAACTTACACTTTGAATCTTCAACCCGCACTTTAAATCTTCAACTTACACTTTAAATCTTCGACTCGCACTTTAAATCTTGAACTCGCACTTTAAATCTTCAATTCGCAGGTTAAATCTTTAACTCCGCACTTTAAATCTTCAACTCGCACTTTAATTCTTCAACACACACCTTAAATTTTCAATTCGTAATTTAAATCTTCAACTCTTACTTTAAATCTTTAACTCTTACTTTAAATTGGCAACCCGTGCTTTAAATTTGTAATTCGCGATTTACAAGCAACTAGTAAAAGTATTGTACCAACTCGTAAATTTCAACTCTTAATTCGTGGATTTAGTAAACCTCCTAAGAAACTTAAAAAAGGTCCTCTCTATAAAGAAAACAAACAAAAAAGTGCGAACAAAACAAACAAAGGAAGTGTAGCTTTCATCACTTCTGCCCCCACACCGCAATTACAAGAAATAGTTTGGGTTAGCCTTGCAAAACTATCACAAAAAATCTAATCTAAATCGATTAAATGAAAAACCTGGAATAAAAATGTCTTAGTTTAAATTATTACTTGTAAATTCGCAGAACAAGATATCTATACTTAATACCCGTATACGCAACATGATAACCGCAGTAGCAAGACACACGAACCCGTGGATACAATTTGTGTTGAATGCAAATTCCTCTTAAATAAGCCAGATCAGAAATGTTATGTACGCATCAGAAGTTGTAGTGTATCACTTTGTTATCACATTTATCCCATCGCTCTTTATTATCCATCGCACTTTATAATCCCATCGCACTTTATAATCCCACAATTTGTAACCCCAAACCTATCAATTTGTAATCTTTTCTTGTCACACATTGTAATCATTTTGATTGTAACTAGAACCGGAATAATAATAATTTAATTAATCCACAAAAAAACACCCATTAATTTTGCTAAAAATATTACCTATGAAAAAAGGCTGTTTACAAGAATTTATTTTTACATTTACGACTAGCATATTTCTTTTCCTGTATTTATTGTATTTTTATTATTACTTCGTAGCAACGAAATCATGGCTTTGGTTATACCACTGACGTTGTTGATTTTGGGACAGCTAAAATGTCTTGATGCGGATTTGTTTCCGATTAAGAAATTTTTTGATTCAGACAGAGCATATTTACATTTGTGTCGTTATGGAAGAAAAATATGTTGTGACTGCTCTGACGATTGTATGAAGTACAAAACTTGCTGCATAGACAAGTTGTGGGACGATGAACAAAACGATCACTTGCAGACGTATCTCAAACTCTTTCTGAGTAAATCACAAAAGTATAAAAATACGTCTTGTGAACCAACTTTAACAGTAAATAAAACACACGCTGCGCAATCATATTTCATGGTAAAATCCTGTCTTTCGAATACAACAGGAGATGATGTAGAACGCTGTCTGCAACCGAGTTTGCATATCAAGGATGATATTCCAGTACTTGGCAACGACACTTACTTGTATAGAAACGTGCACTGTGCCAAATGCAATTTAGTATTTGATTACAAATTTATTGATATAAAAGCAAAGTGCGAAAATGCGTCAAATGTTATGCTCAGGAAAACTATCAGTAAAGAGGAGTTGAACAAACTAAGTAAATGCGAGTTTTCCTTAGATACTAGCGATCATTTTCAACAAAAGCATATTCGTGCGTGTGAAATAAAAGAGAATGTATGTCCGCAAACTGATCCGTTTTATAACTTATGCAATGCGTATGGAGAGACTATGGGTGGATACAAAAATTACCACTGTGCAATGTGCGCAAGTAATCAGAATATAGACGTTATTGTTGTCAATAGAACTATTGTTCAACCAACACATTTTCATAATGGAACCCATAATGTTACAACACTTAAAAACGTGACAATACAAGAAGCATATCCATTTACCTTGCCCATGCCCGATATTGATTACACCTGCTCTGCTGCATCTTGCAAATCTCGGCATTGTTATCTGCCCAATGGCAAGGATTCTACAAAATGTGAAAGCACGTTCTCAATCGGAGCCCTTGAAGAAAATAGAGGTGAAATAAAATATTTTAAGCAAAAATTTCCAATAAGACAATTTATGAATATTTCCAAAGCGTATAATTTTGGATTTAACAAAGGGTTGGAACAGTATCTATGCAATGCTGCCAGAGAAAAATGTTGCGACTGCAGTGATGACTGCATGGAAAAAAAGATATGTTGTATTGATAAATTTTGGAATGAAACACATCCTGTGAGTTTAAATTCGTACATAAACCAGTTCATTCAAACCTCGCAGGGATATAAAGATTATTTTTGTGAACCAGTACTTCCCATGGCGTGTTCGTTTGGTTATCAAACTGAAGATCAGCTAATGGTGAAGTCCTGCTTGCCAAAGGCGAGTGTTGATAACGTAAAGAAGTGCTTACACGGTTTTAAAAACGGATTGCTTCATTCTAATTTACCAGTAAAGGGTTTTAATGGATACATATATCGAAATTCGTTTTGTGCTAAATGTAATTTTATCACCAAATACCAACCAATCAGCGTTAAAGCGGATTGCAACGTAAAAAATCAACAAACGTTTTATAAAATGCTTTATAACAATTCTCTTGGGCTTGATATTGAAAGCAGTTTTAAAGAATGTGAGTTCTCTTTAGCAAATTCACGTTACTACAAGTCAAAAAAATGTAACCCGATGGATTACTTAAAGAGAGATTGTCCAAGATCGAATATACATTACGAACTTTGCCATGCTTATATTGGTAAATTTGCAGGATTTCAAAATTACCATTGCTGGCTTTGTAATCAAGATAATCACATTTCTACAATTCCACCTATTGATTATTGTGATAACCCTTGTTTTGGACGTAGTGGTTGTTTCAGTGAACCTGGTCCTACGTGGTCGTTACTGCTAAATTTTAATACCAATCAATTTCAAATTGGCCATCAAAAATCAAGGTCAATTTGCAAAAATGGTAGCAAATATGACACAGGAACGCTGAAGTGTGAGAAAGTCATTTGTCCACCTGACTTCGTCTTTGATGGGAAAGACTGTTTACCAAAAACCAAAAAGCCCATTCCTGAAACACACGTGTTTAAACCAACATTCGATAAATGTTTTAGAAGCAACGTGACATTGTATATGGTTTTAACACAAGTGATAAATAGTAGTAAGATAAAGATCTTACAAAATTTTCGACCTCATATGTATGATAAATTAACAACCTACTCAGTGATAAACCAAACAAATGATGACCAATTTGTAATCATTTTGTCAAATTTTCTTCTACCTCCTTGGTCAGACGTAAATCAAAACATATATGAATTTTTTGAATCATCAGAAGTGGGTTATAATTACAATTTATGGCACAATGTTGAAAAGATTTTGATAACTAAAGGAAGAAAATTAAAATATACAGAACATTACCAGTTAGAAATGTCTCGTTACTTCCCAAAAAATCGTATATGTGCCGAGGCGAATGTACACAATGCAACTGATGGCTCCTTTACTAGATCATGCATGATAACGAAAGGAAACGAGACATTCTCCAAACACAATATTTCAATGTGGATTGAAATAAGCAGAAACTCATCAAGTAAATGGTACAGCACCTGTCGAAGGTATCATTTACATTCCAACTGTCCTCGACGAAAGATAAGTGGTCACATCTCTTTCAGTGAAAAAGGAGATCTTCTGCATAAACGGCTTGGTCAAATAGATACTTACAACGTGAGCGAATATATACCACTATCTGAAGGTTATGGTGTTTGTATCAGAAGTTCGTTTAGAGGGAACAGCGTTAAAGGCAACCGCTTGGAGACTGTCTATGTGGTTGAACACTACATTTCCTTAATAGGGACAATTATTAGTATTATATTTTACATATTTGTTATTCTAAGTTTCCTACTTTACAAAGAACTTCGAACTGTTCCTGGATTGAACACATTGGGAATGTGCATATCATTGTTTTTCGCAGAGGTAATATTCTTACTGGCAATAAACTCTAATTTTTCAGGAACTGCTTGCAAAATAGTTGCTGCAACATTGCACTGGTGTATATTGAATTCATTCATGTGGAATCTGATCATCGCTTTTGATTTGATTTCCAAATTTAGTTCTTTCACTGTTGCCAGTCGAGGAAATAACAAGAAGAAATTCATCCGTCGTTGTATGTATACACTCATTCCTCCAACCTTAATAGTTTCTCTGTTTCTAATACTAGCAGAAACAACTAATGACATTGGTTATGGTACAAGCGGAGTTTGTTGGATTACAGGTTTTTATGCACGTGTTGGCTTCTACGTTATTCCAGTCGCCGTCATATTTCTCATCACATTATCAACCTTGCTGTATACAGTACGTAAAATCCATCGCGAGTTTAAAGTGAACGAAGAAGTCTTGAAAACTGGTAAGAAGACTAAGAAGGAGACCTTAAAAATCGCCTTAAAGCTTGGTATTATACTTGGCATCACCGAGGGTTTAGGTTTTATTCAAATAGCTAAATCACATCTCAGTTACAACGAGGAAGTTTTTAACGCCTGTTTCAGTCTGTTGTATTCCACTTTTAGAAGTTTACGAGGGTTAATGCTGTGCTTGGTGTATATAATAGGCGCAAATGTTTTAGCGCTATATCGTAAAAGAGCACGCAGTTTATTTACGACAGATACCGGTAGAAATTGGAACGTACTTTATCGACATAAAGGAATGAGCACGTCATCAAGTCAACACGACCAATCTGAGACCAACACCTCCACAATTTAGAAATGTTTTGTATGCACATGCGTCAATTGCGGTGGTTTCGGTTTCCGGTTTAATCGGTAATTTACGGCATACAGAACGTTCAGTAAAACAAAAAATTTTTGTTATAGAGAATTCAATTTATAGAAAGTATTCTGCTTTTGTAAAAATTTGCCAGTGTTTGAGTATCTATTCATTTAAATCTTTCATCTGGGACTTCTGGTTAAAAATATAAAAATGCTGGAATATTTTCTTTTCGAAATTGAAAATTTATTGATTTAAAGAAATATTATAGACGCGTTTTGCCTTTGAATGTACCACACTGTTCAATTTTGTTTAACTTGAAAAGTGTTCCAATTAAGAAGAGAAAATGCTCCAAAACATAACTTCAAGGGACAGAAAAAAATCTCCTGGAGGTTCGAATTCTAGAAAGTCACTTTTATTGAGTTTTTAAAATATTTTTACCGTGCCAGAAAAATAATCTACTGTATAAATAAGTAATAAGTAATATTAACGATACTGTACAAATAAGTAATTTTAACGATACTGTACAAATAAGTAATATTAACGACTGTAAGTGAATATTTTAAATGTAATAAAGATATACCCCTGATGTAATCTGTCTCCATTTTTTCTCTATTCTTATCTTTAAATTTAGGCAGCTACCTGATCACTAAGCCTTAACTCCTTATTGCACAAAAAACTCAACAAAGTTTGCTTGTACAGAGTTTAGCCATCGTTGGAAAGTCATTCCCCTGCTCAATCAATTCGAGCACGTAAGGACGTAACTTCCCCCATTCGCAACGATATTACACGATACAGGAATAATTTCATGTTACATGCAGTTTTTGAAAATATTTTTATATTAAGAGAGTAAGCTGTGCGTTATTTTTAGGAAAAATAATTTTATCTTTTTTTTGATCTTGTCATTATATCATTACTATCTAATATTGATCATCAAATATGGACAACGAAAATCATTTTAGAAAACTTATTATGGAAGATTGCCCATTGTCTATACGTAAGATTGCCCACTGTCTATACGTAAGAACGCATTTCCCAGGTGTCCTCTGACCAATCTTCGTAGTATTAGGCGGTAAAGGGATAATGAAATTGGATACCTTGATACATAATGTTTTTAAACGAGTTTATTTTCACAGATTTTCACAGGTATTCATGGTAGTAACACATTTAGATAATAATCACACTCTCGCAAATGCGAATCCCTCCATTTTTAAAATGTTTTCACCACATCTGAAACAGTAGATTGACCACGAACCAGCTTGTGTGTGAACTAAGAAAGTCGGAGTAGTGCGTTTTCTATGTTGTAAGGACTAAAACAGTCGTCACAGAATCACCATAGAACCAGCGGGGAACGAACATAACAACCAGATAACATATAAATTTGTGTGGGAGAGCAAACACTAGCCTTTTTAAATATTTTTAAAGCTAAATATATGTTTCCTCCTTTCCTTTCATTTCAAACATTTCGAATGCTGCGAGACAGGAAGAAGGCGTTTATTCTTTTAGATAAATGTTGATTAATTCGCAACTACTTTTTTATAAGAAATATAATTTTAACTTAGATTTTTCTTACCTTTTAAGTAAATTAGTGTTTCGAACTCGCTTTGCATAGCCAATCACAGCAAAGGCTGCTGATTTACGACTCGTCGTTGCCGGCATTACCTTCGTCCTAATTCTTAACCCTAAAATCACATTATTATCACAAAATTAAACACCTAACCCCTCCCTCCTCCCACATACACACAAAAGACAAAAGTTTTTTCACGCGAAGTAATGGATATTTTTAAGACGCGAAAGTTTTTCACCACCAAAAAATAGAAAAAAAGAGGAGGAAATCTCAAAGTTAGTGATTTATTTCTTCTTTGATCATCATCTACAATAACAATAATGGTGCTATGAACATTTCTCGGATATCCCGATTCCTTCAAACAATAATTGATGGAAACCTTTCATTACGACTAATAAGAAAAAGCAAAAAAAAGAGAATTGTTGCCATTCGCGAAAGATTGTCCCTTTCAAATGAAGTGACTTTTGATTTTCGCTAAAGTTTTTATGCTAACTTTGTCCCAAAATTACAATTCGCGAAAGTCTTTGTCGCAAAAATTCACGATTTTTTGACGTCGCCACACTGCTCGCGAAAGTTTTTGCCCCTAAAGTATGTGAAAATTGAATTTCTGAGACAATTTAGCTTCATTTTTTTTCTTATTTAATAAATTAAATGTTTTGGTGTTTTTGCTGCTAATGGCGCTCTAAAATTGTGTTCGTGAGCAATCGGGGCAATATAAGTAATATTTGATCATCATTGTAGGTGAGAAAAGAAACAATCGCTAACAAGGTTGAACAAGAGTAAGAAGGTTCATAGCATGAACCACAAGGCCCTCAGAAGTTTGACAAGGGAACACTCTTTTTTCTTTCCATAGACTCACATTTTTATTCTGATATTTAAACCTTCTCAGATATCAATATCAAAAAGTTTCTTGGCTCGAGCGTTCTTACTTGTAAAATATATTCTTTTGTACAGTGTTGAAATAATCCCGAGCGTGGTTATTTTGAAATGTTTTTCAAATGTCTGGAGAACGATTTCCGTTTATTCTTTTTACTCCACGGTTTTTCTCTAATAGTAATTATTCGGACTGCTCGTTCTGTAACCATACTACTGGTTCGCTGCTGGGTCTCTGGTCGTTCTGTGAAGACTGGTGGTTACCTATTTTAGTCCTAACGTTTCATGGTGGAATGATAAGATAGTTACAGTCGAAAAAAGGAAAGGTAAACCTGAAAGCTACATTCACACCCACGTATTTTTTGTAAGTAAGGGAGAATGTTCATTTATTCCCTTACATTACGTAAATATTTAACGTCAGAAGTGACGCTTTCGTAACTTACGTCACATCTTACGTGCAACTTAAGCTCTTACGTCGCAAACACAACGTAAGAGTACGTAAGCGAAAGGACGAAAAAACATTCGAATTAGGATTCAAATTTGAAAAAAATTATGTTTTTTCGAATATTTATGTACAAAACAACAGGCGATCAACAAATAAGAATTGTCTATCTATGTACAAAAGTACGCTGCTCTTTTTAATAAAGGGCATTAAGAATTCCATCGAAAAGATATAAAAAGAAACGCATGGAAAGCAGTAGCGGAAGATAATGAAATTTTTCTGTCCAAGCTGGTAATCCTGATTCAGGCTCTTTTGTTCTTATTTAATGTCACTGTAGCATTTCTTCGACGGTGATGATGTCTTGTTAGGATAACCAATGTTGTAACCAAAATGTGAAGCTTATTAAAATGGTGCCGCCACCATATTGAAAAATGATTTGCACTACTTGATATACGTTAACTAGTTACGTGACACGTGTGAACAAAAACGCATGTGAACGAAACTACATGTAAGACAAATGTTTATTACGTTAAAATTACGTTATTCCATGAAATTAACGAGTCAAGAAATTAACGGGAATTAAACTAACGGTCTAATGAAATTATTTTGAAAAAGGCATTTAATTAACGCGGTTGGGCAAGGTTGTTTTCAAAAATGCATTTAATTAACTCGAATTTGAGAAAGAATAGAAAAAATTTTGAACAGAAAAAACATTTTTTAACAGTAAGTAACTTTTTTCGTATGATATGCACTTGTAATTTTACAAAAATGGGTCCATGTTGAACGGGCTATTTGCTTTTCTGGCGCTTTTTATTGTTTCTGTTATCCCAGCAGCCCTCCAACTAGCAGTGATGATGTTACGACCTTTTTCTGTTATCCCAGCAGCCCTCCAACCAGCAGTGATGATGTTACAACCTTTTTCTGTTATCCCAGCAGCGCTCCAACCAGCAGTGATGATGTTACAACGCCCTCCAATCAGCAGTGATGATGTTACAAAGCCCTCCAACCAGCAGTGATGATGTTACAACGCCCTCCAATCAGCAGTGATGATGTTACAACGCCCTCCAACCAGCAGTGATGATGTTACAACGCCCTCCAATCAGCAGTGATGATGTTACAACGCCCTCCAATCAGCAGTGATGATGTTACAACGCCCTCCAACCAGCAGTGATGATGTTACAACGCCCTCCAATCAGCAGTGATGATGTTACAACGCCCTCCAACCAGCAGTGATGATGTTACAACGCCCTCCAACCAGCAGTGATGATGTTACGACCTTTTTCAGTTTGAAAAAACTCGTAGATGCTCTTCATAAGTTTCGCATGTTTTGGTTTTAAAGTTGACAAGCGCAGGTCAACGTCAATGGTTGTCACGTGACGATCGGTGTTTAGAAGCATTTTAATGGTAATAATATTTGTAAAGTACTCGCTGAATGATTTCTTTTCCATTTTTTTCATTGATGCATTTGTTGTTAAATGAAGCGGTTGGAAGAGGCGAGTCATATATTTTGGCACCATGACTTGAACAATATTTAGAAGCTGAAGCTCGTTGGATACTCTTTCAGTCGATTGGATTCTGAAAGCATCCCAAATTTACAATCGGTCTGGATGCGTAATCATGCGACGGGAAAAGTTCATTCTTTTGTAAAGCGATTGAAGCCAACATCTTGTAATCACAAACTCAAATATGAACCATTTGCAATAAGGCTAATTTTAATAAGGCCCATTAAAATTCCACAACGACATGCGTATTAATAGCGCCTCCTGCCGTTCTCATATTCTTAATAAACAGACAAAACTTTGTGTCTGGTTCATTCGGGAGAAGAAGTGGTCGGCCTCTTCTTCTGGAGACGATTGCACATTCTATTGGTTCTGTTTTAATTTCTTGTTTATACTTTTTAAGCCAAGTGCGCACAGTACGTTCAGAAAAGGTAGGGAAATCATGTGAACCGGACGGGGCATCTTTCATCGTGTATTGAGACGGCGATAAAAACATTTTCCAACGTCAGGGAAGATACAAAATGGCGGGAGACTAGGTTGTTAAAAACATATAACAAAGAATGAGAAAATGAATAAAATAAAGATACAAGCGTACAAAAACAAAAATATTTCATCAATGACGCAAACATTTTTTCATCTTGATTTTGTCCGTGCTTCACGCGCTAAGGCATATACAATTTATAGAGTTTCCCGCGTTGTAAAGGTTGTGCTGAGCGTTTTATTGAAGGATAAAAATGTAATGCACTGGATTTGAAAATCAATCATTCCTCATGTATAACTACTGGTTGATTTTTCCTAATTTAAGATTAAAGGAATATTATTTTGACCGTCCTATCTGCTAAAAATGATTATGTCGATTAGTTGTAATTGGTGGTTTCTCTGCTACTATGCCAAATTTGGAACGAAGATGATTTGAGCATATATACCTACTAAATAAACTTGTGCTATAAACCTGACACAGCAATTAAAGTTTTAGGAATAGTATCATAATGGTCAAATTTTACATAAATACTAATTTAAGCGAAAACTGTCAACTCAACGATACTATTCTCCCCGAATCCTCTCCGAATTTGGTTCATATGGTTCGATTTATTGTTAAAGTATTCACGTTTGGCGCCAAGTGTCCCATTGAAACATTTCGGTTCCATATTAACAGAGCAGCTTTTGTGAACCATATCTTGCAACCTGAATTAAAAAAAAGGAAATTGTTTTTTTTTTAAAACCAACAAGATGGCCGGTTAAAGTTTAAACGCTGTAAGCCGTATGGTTACAATCTCTTTCAAGATGCAATTTTGTGATTCCATTTTTTTTCTATGCCGTGAATAAGAATAACAAATATGGTTCGAAATTTAAAAACACAACGGACTGCTTTTGTTTTCCGGCAGAACTTGTAGTTCAATATATTAGAATAGAAATAATTAGGTATTATCAGAGGAATATTATATGTTGTTAAAATATTAATTAGCTAGATTATATAATTGTGCGAACTATTTCTTGTCACAATCGTTTCAAAATCGTTTCAAAAGAGAGAAGTATCACGAAATACAGAGGAGAAGTGATTGAAAATAGAGCTGGTAAGTTTTGTATCATGTGAATCTAAACACGTTTTTTATTGAAGACACCACTTTGTCAAGAATCAATTGGACGAATATTGAGTCTCTTTGATGTGTCAAGATCTTGTTTTCATTCTCCTAATTAAAAAATTTGTTAACAAACCTTTTCCCAGTAAAATGACCTCAGAATTTAAGAACGGTTCTGGTTTTCTTCAAAAAGCTTGTCTGAAAATTTGAGCGTCCGAAAGGTACTTAAGGCGGAATTCCACTTCGATCGCAAGGCACGACGTACTAAAGGTAGGTTTCCATACGACTGCATTTTCCGCTCGAGCGTAGAAAGCTCGGGAGCATTTTTCTCTTAATGGAAATCAATTTCCCGCTTGAGTGAAAAGATGTTCATAATAAAATGGCTGCCGTAAACAGAAAAAACATTTGGCTACGAAATTTTAAAATAATAACAACAATGTTTTTATGGCAGCGAATTAAAGGAAGACGTAACAGGAAACAACAACTAAGATGAGAAAACTTTTTCATGAAAAAGGGGAAAGTTATTATATAATGTTAGTTTATTAATTTAACTTCCAATGGTATCCCAACAAGCAGTTGATTTTTGTGGTTGTTAGGAAGATTTGAAAAGAATTTATGAATCCATAACTTTTGTTCACAAATTCAATGCTAACAGGTCTCTCTGCTCTACTTAACACCAAACACTTTTCTGAAAGGTGTTTTTATTTTGTGAATAAAGAAGTGCGGAAGAAATTGTTGTTTTTCTAATATTTTTCTTGAATAAAATGGATTGCGCAATTGTTTACATTTTCTTGAATTTCATTGGTTAAAAAGCTCGAGAGAAAAAATACGCGATGAAAAAGTTGAATGAGTTCAACTTTTTGAGAGAAGCTCGGGAGCATCTTTTTACGTCGGGTCAGCGGTCATTCTACTTCATTGCGCATGCTGGTGGGAAAAGCTTTTGAGCTTTTTCCGCTCGAGCGGAAAATGCAGTCGTATGGAAAACTACCTTAAGCGCTGCGCGGTCGTCCGTCCAAGCGGCACAATGTCTACTGGAAATAGACATGCGCGCACAAATTCAAAAATGGGGGCGATTCAAGTAAATCCATTGGTCGAAATTATGAAATTACGTCATTAAGCCGAAATTCCACTTCGATCGCAAAGCACGACGTACTTAGCGCTGCGAAGGTCTTCCAAGGATTAATTTAAATTCATAGTGAGAACTGAGAGATGTTTTGTGTTATACATTAATCCTAATGTGACTACGAGTGACTACGAGTGACTACGAGTGAGACTAACTGACTACGAGTCAGAAAGAATAATGGTATTGTTAAAAACAAAGCTTTACGTAACTAAAATCTTACAATGAGCTAGCTAAAACTGGTAAAACTATATCCACATTGGCACAAGTAAGTTCCCTTAATTTAATATTCTTAGGTTTCTTCAAGGAATTATCTTAAAATGTTCTTTTAGAGTATACCTATGTCAATAATGCTATTCTTAAAAAATCAAACCAGACACAACGGACAGACGGAATGTTCATTCATTCCACTATTTCATGTTTACAAGTAAAAACAAGTAAAAGAAAAGTATATGCAACGTATAGGCCATCTCACTGTTGCCAAAAAAGCTGTGTTTATCCAATTTCCATCCCCAGGGTTTGTCGCCTGATGTCAAAGCGGCTAGCGCTTACTTAACAGAGACCTTGGTACAGGCTGCTTTCTATGAATAATTAATAATGTTGTATTGTTCCTCAATTTGTGCGGCTAGTAGCAAATTAATCGAGTCCTCGTTCTTCACTTGCACATGGCGAGAAAGCAATGCAATGGGTACTGTTGTTTATATTTTTAAACGCCTGACTTTACATTGTTTTATTTCAAAGCATTCACCCCCAAACAATTTTTATGGTGGTAGCTCTTTGTTTGTATTGGCAAAACCATGACAAAGCTTGATGATAACTCCTAGATTGTAGTATCGAGATAGCCAGCAATATCTTTAACCATAAGGAAACAAGTTACCAAAATAATCTAGCCAAAAACAAGAAGCTAGCTAACTAAAAAATAAAATTTTAGCTATCCAACGTCTTTTAAATTTTAACTACAGGTTATATTATAAGCAATCCGGTTGCCATTGGTCTAGGTCTCAAATTTGACCAAAAGTTAAGGAGATTGCTTAGCAGTCTTTCGGCCTCACATGCATCCAATGATCACTTTTCTTAAATTAACAACCTTTCCAATTCAATTAAGGCAAAAGTTTTGACAGAGGGGAGATAATCATCTTTTTACAGGAACTAAGTTTATAAAAACACAAGGCTTTAGAGGTCCAACATTTAGAACATGTTAAGAACAGTTAAGAATACCCCTTTAAACTTGAAAAATGAGAGGAAAATAAGAACAATTTAAGAACATCTTGAGCTTTCCAATTAGAAAAGGTAAAAACATTTTAAGGCTTTCCTTCAATTCGTACTTCAAATCTTCAACTCTTACTTTAAATCTTCAACTGGCACTTTAAATCTTCAACTCGCACTTTAAATCTTCAACTCGCACTTTAAATCTTCAACTCGTACTTTGAATCTTCAACTCGCACTTTAAATCTTCAACTCGCACTTTAAATCTTCAACTCGCACTTTAAATCTTCAACTGGCACTTTAAATTGGCAACTCGCACTTTAAATCTTCAACCCGCACTTCAAATCTTCAACTCGCACTTTAAATCTTCAACTGGCACTTTAAATCTTCAACTCGCACTTTAAATCTTCAACTGGCCCTTTAAATCTTCAACTCGCATTTTAAATCTTCAACTGACTCTTTAAATTGGCAACTCGCACTTTAAATCTTCAACCCGCACTTCAAATCTTCAACTCGCACTTTAAATCTTCAACTGGCACTTTAAATCTTCAACTCGCACTTTATATCTTCAACTCGCACTTTATATCTTCAACTCGCACTTTAAATTGGCAATTCGCACTTTATATCTTCAACTCACACTTTATATCTTCAACTCACACTTCATATTGGCAACTCGTGATTTAAATTCGTAATTCGCGATCTACAAGCAACTAGTAAAAGTATTGTACCAACTCGTAAATTTACAAGCAACTAGTAAAAGTATTGTACCAACTCGTAAATTTACAAGCAACTAGTAAAAGTATTGTACCAACTCGTAAATTTACAAGCAACTAGTAAAAGTATTGTACCAACTCGTAAATTAACAAGCAACTAGTAAAAGTACCAACTCGTAAATTTCAACTCTTACTTCGTGGATTTAGTAAACCTCCTAAGAAACTTAAAAAAGATCCTTTCTATACAGAAAACAAACAAAAAAGTGCAAACAAAACAAACAAAGGAAGTGTAGCTTTCATCACTTCTGCCCCACACCGCAATTACAAGAAATAGTTTGGGTTAGCCTTGCAAAACTATCACAAAAAATCTAATCTAAATCGATTAAATGAAAAGCCTGGAATAAAAATGTCTTAGTTTAAATTATTACTTGTAAATTCGCAGAACAAGATATCTATATTTAATACCTGTATACGCAAAATGATAACCGCAGTAGCAAGACACACGAACTCGTGGATACAATTTGTGTTGAATGCAAATTCCTCTTAAATGAACCACTTGATCAGAAATGTTATGTATGCATCAGAAGTTGTAGTGTATCACTTTGTTATCCCATCGCATTTTTTAATCCCATCGCACTTTATTATCCATCGCACTTTATAATCCCATCGTACTTTATAATATAATCCCACAATTTGTAATCCCAACCCTATCAATTTGTAATCTTTTCTTGTCGCACAATGTAATCATTTTGATTGTAACTAGAACCCGGTAATTTAATAAATCCACAAAAAAACACACACGAATTATGCTAAAAATATTACCTATGAAAAAAAGATGTTTACAAGAATTTATTTTTACATTCGTGACTAGGATATTTCTTTTCCTGTATTTATTGTTTTTTTATTATTATTATTATTTTTTATTTATTATATTATTTAACCTATTATTTTCTAGCAACGAAATAATGGCTTTGGTTATACCACTGACGTTGTTGATTTTGGGACAGCTAAAATTTCTTGATGCGGATTCGTTTCCGATGAAGAAATTTTTTGATTCAGACAGAGTATATTCACATTTGCTAGTTATGGAAGAGGAATGTGTTGTGATTGCTCTGACGATTGTATGAAGTACAAGACTTGCTGCATAGACAAGTTGTGGGACAATAAAATGAACGAAAACTTGCAGATGTATCTAAAACTTTTTGTAAGCAAATCACAAAAGTATAAAAATATGTCCTGCGAACCAGCTTTAACAGTAAATAAAACACACGCTGCGCAATTATATTTCATGGTAGAATCCTGTCTTCCGAATACAACAGAAGATGATGTAGAACGCTGTCTGCAACCGAGCTTGCATATCAAGGATGATATTCCAGTACTAGGCAACGACACCTACTTGTACAGAAATTTGCACTGTGCCAAATGCAATTTAGTATTTGATTACAAATTTATTGATATAAAAGCAAAGTGCGAAAATGCGTCAAATGTTATGCTCAGGAAAACTATCAGTAAAGAGGAGTTGAACAAACTAAGTAAATGCGAGTTTTCCTTAGATACTAGCGATCATTTTCAACAAAAGCATATTCGTGCGTGTGAAATAAAAGAGAATGTATGTCCGCAAACTGATCCGTTTTATAACTTATGCAATGCGTATGGAGAGACTATGGGTGGATACAAAAATTACCATTGTGCAATGTGCGCAGCCAATCAGAATATAGAAGTTATTGTTGTCAATAGAACTATTGTTCAACCAACACATTTTCATAATGGAACCCATAATGTTACAACACTTAAAAACGTGACAATACAAGAAGCATATCCATTTACCTTGCCCATGCCCGATATTGATTACACCTGCTCTGCTGCAGCATGCAAATCTCGGCATTGTTATCTGCCCAATGGCGAGGATTCTACAAAATTTGAAAGCACGTTCTCAATCGGAGCCCTTGAAGAAAATAAAGGTGAAATAAAATATTTTAAGCAAAAATTTCCAATTAGACAATTTATGAATATTCCCAAAGAGTATGATTTTGGATTTAACAAAGGGTTGGAACAATATTTATGCAATGCTCCTAGAGAAAAATGTTGCGACTGCAGTGACGACTGTATGGTAAGAAAGAGATGTTGTATTGATAAATTTTGGAACGAAACACATCCTGTGAATTTAAATTCGTACATAAATCAATTCATTCAAACCTCGCAGGAATATAAAGATCATTCTTGCGAACCAGTGCTTTCCATGACGTCTTCGTTTACGTATAATATTGAATATCAGCTAATGGTGAAGTCCTGCTTGCTAAAAGCGAATGTTGATAACGCAAAGAAGTGTATACACGGTGTTCAAAAGGGATCACTTGATTCTAATTTACCAGTATCGAGTTTTGATGGATACATATATCGAAATTCGTTTTGTGCTAAATGCAACTTTATCACCAAATACCAACCAATCAGCGTTAAAGCGAATTGCAACGTAAAAAGTCACAAAACGTTTTCTAAAATGTTTCATAACACTTCTGTTGGTCTTGATATTGAAAACAGTTTTCAAGAATGTGACTTTTCTTTAGTAAATTCGAGTTACTACAAGTCAAAAAAATGTAACCACTGGGTAAGCTCAAAGAGAAATTGTCCAAGATCAAGTATACATTACGAACTTTGCCATGCTTACAGTGGTAGAGTTGGAGGTTTTCAAAATTATCATTGCTGGCTTTGTAGTCAAAATAATCAGACTGTTGCGTTTCCACCTGTTGAATATTGTGATAGCAACCGTTGTCCAATTGGGCAAAGTAATTGTTTCGAAAAACCTTATCGAGCGTGGTCGTTACTGCTAAATTTTAATACCAATCAATTTCAAATTGGCCATCAAAAATCAAGGTCAATTTGCAAAAATGGTAGCAAATATGACACAGGAACGCTGAAGTGTGAGAAAGTCATTTGTCCACCTGACTTCGTCTTTGATGGGAAAGACTGTTTACCAAAAACCAAAAAGCCCATTCCTGAAACACACGTGTTTAAACCAACATTCGATAAATGTTTTAGAAGCAACGTGACATTGTATATGGTTTTAACACAAGTGATAAATAGTAGTAAGATAAAGATCTTACAAAATTTTCGACCTCATATGTATGATAAATTAACAACCTACTCAGTGATAAACCAAACAAATGATGACCAATTTGTAATCATTTTGTCAAATTTTCTTCTACCTCCTTGGTCAGACGTAAATCAAAACATATATGAATTTTTTGAATCATCAGAAGTGGGTTATAATTACAATTTATGGCACAATGTTGAAAAGATTTTGATAACTAAAGGAAGAAAATTAAAATATACAGAACATTACCAGTTAGAAATGTCTCGTTACTTCCCAAAAAATCGTATATGTGCCGAGGCGAATGTACACAATGCAACTGATGGCTCCTTTACTAGATCATGCATGATAACGAAAGGAAACGAGACATTCTCCAAACACAATATTTCAATGTGGATTGAAATAAGCAGAAACTCATCAAGTAAATGGTACAGCACCTGTCGAAGGTATCATTTACATTCCAACTGTCCTCGACGAAAGATAAGTGGTCACATCTCTTTCAGTGAAAAAGGAGATCTTCTGCATAAACGGCTTGGTCAAATAGATACTTACAACGTGAGCGAATATATACCACTATCTGAAGGTTATGGTGTTTGTATCAGAAGTTCGTTTACAGGGAACAGCGTTAAAGGCAACCGCTTGGAGACTGTCTATGTGGTTGAACACTACATTTCCTTAATAGGGACAATTATTAGTATTACATTTTACATATTTGTTATTCTAAGTTTCCTACTTTACAAAGAACTTCGAACTGTTCCTGGATTGAACACATTGGGAATGTGCATATCATTGTTTTTCGCAGAGGTAATATTCTTACTGGCAATAAACTCTAATTTTTCAGGAACTGCTTGCAAAATAGTTGCTGCAACATTGCACTGGTGTATATTGAATTCATTCATGTGGAATCTGATCATCGCTTTTGATTTGATTTCCAAATTTAGTTCTTTCACTGTTGCCAGTCGAGGAAATAACAAGAAGAAATTCATCCGTCGTTGTATGTATACACTCATTCCTCCAACCTTAATAGTTTCTCTGTTTCTAATACTAGCAGAAACAACTAATGACATTGGTTATGGTACAAGCGGAGTTTGTTGGATTACAGGTTTTTATGCACGTGTTGGCTTCTACGTTATTCCAGTCGCCGTCATATTTCTCATCACATTATCAACCTTGCTGTATACAGTACGTAAAATCCATCGCGAGTTTAAAGTGAACGAAGAAGTCTTGAAAACTGGTAAGAAGACTAAGAAGGAGACCTTAAAAATCGCCTTAAAGCTTGGTATTATACTTGGCATCACCGAGGGTTTAGGTTTTATTCAAATAGCTAAATCACATCTCAGTTACAACGAGGAAGTTTTTAACGCCTGTTTCATTCTGTTGTATTCCACTTTTAGAAGTTTACGAGGGTTAATGCTGTGCTTGGTGTATATAATAGGCGCAAATGTTTTAGCGCTATATCGTAAAAGAGCACGCAGTTTATTTACGACAGATACCGGTAGAAATTGGAACGTACTTTATCGACATAAAGGAATGAGCACGTCATCAAGTCAACACGACCAATCTGAGACCAACACCTCCACAATTTAGAAATGTTTTGTATGCACATGCGTCAATTGCGGTGGTTTCGGTTTCCGGTTTAATCGGTAATTTACGGCATACAGAACGTTCAGTAAAACAAAAAATTTTTGTTATAGAGAATTCAATTTATAGAAAGTATTCTGCTTTTGTAAAAATTTGCCAGTGTTTGAGTATCTATTCATTTAAATCTTTCATCTGGGACTTCTGGTTAAAAATATAAAAATGCTGGAATATTTTCTTTTCGAAATTGAAAATTTATTGATTTAAAGAAATATTATAGACGCGTTTTGCCTTTGAATGTACCACACTGTTCAATTTTGTTTAACTTGAAAAGTGTTCCAATTAAGAAGAGAAAATGCTCCAAAACATAACTTCAAGGGACAGAAAAAAATCTCCTGGAGGTTCGAATTCTAGAAAGTCACTTTTATTGAGTTTTTAAAATATTTTTACCGTGCCAGAAAAATAATCTACTGTATAAATAAGTAATAAGTAATATTAACGATACTGTACAAATAAGTAATTTTAACGATACTGTACAAATAAGTGATATTAACGGCTGTAAGTGAGTATTTTAAATGTAATAAAGATACCCCTGATGTAATCTGTCTCCATTTTTTCTCTATTCTTATCTTTAAATTTACGTAGCTACCTACCTGATCACTAAGCCTTAACTCCTTATTGCACAAAAAACTCAACAAATTTTGCTTGTACAGAGTTTAGCCATCGTTGGAAAGTCATTCCCCTGCTCATTCAATTCGAGCACGTAAGGACGTAACTTCCCCCCCTACGCAACCATATTACACGATACAGGAATAATTTCATGTTTTGAAAATATTTTCATATTAAGAGAGTAAGCTGTGCGTTTTTTTTAGGAAAAATAATTTTATCTTTCTTTTGATCCTGTCATTATATCATTACTATCTAATATTGATCATCAAATATGGACAACGAAAATTATTTTAGAAAACTTATTATGGAAGATTGCCCACGGTCTATACGTAAGAACGCATTTCCCAGGTGTTCTCTGCTCTACAATCTTCGTAGTATTAGGCGGTAAAGGGATAATGAAATTGGATACCTTGATACATAATGTTTTTAAACGATTTTTTTTCACAGATATAGTATTCATGGTAGTAACACATTTGGATAATAATCACACTTACACAAATGCGAATCCCTCCATTTTTAAAATGTTTTCAGCACATCTGAAACAGTAGATTTATTTATTTATTAACGAATTTTTATACAGGATAAGAACATCAGTATTTACAAGTATTTACAAGATAAAAACTGTTTTTGATGAACGTCCTGTGTTAGAAAAAACGAAGAATAAAATAAAGTAAAAAGCGATACAATAAAAACCTACTGGTAAATATAAAACAAACGGGCAAATAAAATGAAAGGCACTGAAGTAAGGAACCAGAATGGACATATCAATGAATGGATCAATTTGGGATCTCTTCAAATACTCCCTAAGGTCCTTCTTAAAACTCCTAATGTTATCAGTTTTCCGTAATTCAAGCGGCAGTGCATTGTAAAGAGTTCCTCCAGCAAAAAAGAATCCTTGCCGAGCAAGCTCCAGTTTTACTCGAGGGAGTCTTATACTATGACTGTTGTTCCTAGTGTTTTTCGAATGTTCATGGCAACTGAAATATTGGTCAAAAATTTCAGAATTAAATGTTTTCAATAAACATTTTTTAACAAACATGCAGATATCACGGTTTACGAAGTTGGTTATAGGTGTAACGTTTCCAGACTTCACAACTGAACTAGCTTGACGATCAAGGGAGGCTAGTTTTTATTCTGTATGTTTGTGTAAGGTATACGGTGGGTGCAGCTATATGTAATCAAAGGTACAATCATTGCGAGGTAAACTTTTAAAGCAACATCCTGTGTTAAATATGATCTTAGACGTTGTAACAATCTAATCCGACTGCTAGCTTGTTTATAACAACGGTTAAAATTCACATTCAAAATCAAGCTGCGATTGATAATATTGCCAAGATATATGTACTGAGTTACAAAATTAACACGTTGGCCATCATAAATGTTTTCCAGAACTTTTCCACTAGATTGTATCCGTTTACTGGTTCCGAAAAGCATCACCTCAGTTTTTCCTTTTTTTAAATTTATAATAAGTTCATTTGCTTGGAAGTAGTCTGCTATCTTAGCGAGGTCATGGTTCAACTTTTGTTCAATCAGAAATACGTTCTTGTCGGCGACGAAGATCACGGCGTCGTCAGCTTACATGATTACACTTGAGTGTGATAGGATGGACCCCTGAGGTACCCCACAGTAAATTGGTTCGTTGTCCGACCTCACATTGCATATATCCACTACTTGTGGGCGATCGAACAGGTAATTAACAAACCAGGCTAACTCCGGGCCATCTACACCGTACATTTCCAATTTTCTAAATAACATAGTATGTCCGACAGTGTCAAAAGCTTTAGATAAGTCAATATATAAAGCACCCACCAGTTTGCCATTATTTATCTCCCGGCGTATTTTGTTGAGCGTTTTCTGCGGAAGCCGTACTGACAGTCATGGTACTGTGGAAGTTTGAATTGACAAGTTTACGATGTGCGTAAGTGGACCAGCAATGACGTCAGCACAGTCCTTCAACATACCTGGGGGTAGCTCATCTATTCCAGTAGCTTTTTGACGGCTGAGTGCTCGTAGCTCTTTTAGACCGAAAACACGTGAAACATAACTAAAAGTAAATTTCTTGTTAGTGCGTTTCGGTAGAGTGTCAATATAACGCCATATGAAGTTCGTCAGTGGTGATGAGGTTGATTTCAATAGCTTAACAACATTACTAAAATACTCACTAAAACTTTTCACGGTGGAATTCAACTCATCTTTGTTGGTAGCACCTTGCACTGGGCGTGATTTCGAGGGAAATACAGCTTTTATGCAGGCCCAGAACTTTCGGGGATTAGTGATATTCTCATCAATGAGGTTTCGGTGGTAATTGGCTTTAGCTTTGCGAATCAAGTTATTACATTTATTACGTTGTTTTTTGAACAACGACCAGTCGCCATGCTTCTTCGAATTTTGTGCTTTTCTGTGAAGATGGTCGCGAGTGTTCATCTCATTTTTAATGTCAGCGTTTAACCAACCACACTTTTTACCTTTCACTCGTTTTTCAATTAGCGGTGCATGTTTATCGAACTATTTCCGCAGCTCAGAGTTTAAATACGAGACTGCATCGTTCACATCATTTGAGTCGTACAGCGGTTCCCAATCAATTTTTGAAACATCGTTGCGCAACTTTTCGTGGTCGTACGTGGTCGTAATCGGCGTAGTTTCTGCACTTTATAGTTCGAGAAGCATGTTTGATGGTGTTAATCGCTAATTGTCACAAAGACGCCCGACGTTAAGATGTTGTGTGGATAGTTTGTAAAAAGTAAATCGATTAAGGAGGATGACGTAGATGTGACTTTTGTTGCTTCTTTAATGACTTGTTTAAAACCATGAGTGTTAAGAACCGATTTAAATTCTTTGTTGTCAGAGATATTGTTGTAATTTACGTTGAAATCTCCCAACAGAATAACTTCTTTGTTCTGTGCATTGACATCGGACAAATTATCACTTAGAATGTTGTTGTAATTAGCTGGCAAGTATTTTGAACTATCAGGAGGACGATAAAAACATCCAACTAGAATAGACTTTGAATTTTTAATTCAAATTTCAACCCATATGCTTTCTAAGGAACAATTTTCCAAATCAGTTCTCCGTTTAAACGTTAAAGTGTTTTTAATAAACATCCCTACACCTCCTCCCTTTCCAGAACTTCTGTTTCGTTTGATATATGTATAGCCATTCAGATTATATAAACTGGCGTTATCTTCAGCGTCTCCGTCAATTAAATGCGTTTCTTAGAGACCCAAAATATCAACCTTCGAGTTATTGTAAATAAGAGCTTCAAGAGATGTAAAGTTACTCATAAGTCCTCGAATATTTTGATGTACTATTTTTATTCCTCTCTGTTTGCAGAAGTTTGGTAGTTCAGAACGTCCAGGACATGATTCGACGTCTCCACATAAAAAAGTAATACAGTTAAAAGCGTAAAATGTCTTCTACTACGACTTACGATAAGTTGATAATGATCTTTGTGCTTGAAAACAAACAAAGTAGCAGAAATAAACGACTCCTTCGCTTCTTCATAGTAGTCAGTACTACGCAGACTAATACTAATCCCATCAAAGGTAATAAAACTTGGCTTTTGTACGTGAAAACAAGTAAACAAAAACACAAAGTAGCAGAGCAGCGAAAACACGTCTACTCTCTTGACCGCCATCTTTTTTTATCACGACCACGACCATTGACCACGAACCAGCTTGTGTGTAAACTAAGGAAGTCGGAGAAGTAAGTTTTCCTTGTTGTAAGGACTAAAACAGTCAGAGAACGACCATAGAACCAGCGGGGAACGAACAAAACAACCACATAACTGGCAGCGAATGAACTCGGAAATTTGTGTGGGAGAGCACAATATTTTTAAAGCTAAATATATATTTCCTCCTTTCCTTTCATTTCAAACATTTCGAATGCTACGAGACAGGAAGAAGGCGTTTATTCTTTTAGATAAATGTTGATTAATTCGCAACTACTTTTTTATAAGAAATATAATTTTAGCTTAGATTTTTCTTACCTTTTAAGTAAATTATTGTTTCAGTCTCATTTCGCCATCGAACTCGCTTTGCATAGCCAATCACAGCAAAGGCTGCTGATTTACGACTCGTCGTTGCCGGCATTACCTTTGTCCTAATTCTTAACCCTAAAATCACATTATTATCACAAAATTAAACACCTAACCCCTCCCCCCTCCCACATACACACAAAAGACGAAAGTTTTTTCACGCGAAGTAATGGATATTTTTTAAGACGCGAAAGTTTTTTCACCACCAAAAAATAAAAACCCCGGAAATCTCAAAGTTAGTGATTTATTTCTTCTTTGATCATCAACTACAATAACATTTGGTGTTTTTATTCTTCTTTGGTGGTACAAACATTTCTCGGATATCCCGATTCTTTCAAACAGTAATTGATGGAAACTCTTCATTACGACTAATAAGAAAAAGCAAAAAAAAGAGAATTGTTGCCATTCGCGAAAGATTGTCCCTTTCAAATGAAGTGAATTTTGATTTTCGCTAAAGTTTTTATGCTAACTTTGTCCCAAAATTACAATTCGCGAAAGTCTTTGTTGCAAAAATTCACGATTTTTTGACGTCGCAAAAACTGCTTGCGAAAGTTTTTGCCCCTAAAGTATGGGAAAATTCATTTTTTTTCTTAATAAATAAATTAAATGTTTTGGTGTTTTTGCTGCTAATGGCGCTCTATAATTGTGTTCGTGAACAATCGGGGCAATATACATAATATTTGATCATCATTGTAGGTGAGAAAAGAAACAATCGCTAACAAGGTTGAACAAGAGTAAGAAGGTTCATAGCATGAACCACAAGGCCCTCAGAAGTTTGACAAGGGAACACTCTTTTTTCTTTCCATAGACTCACATTTTTATTCTGACATCTAAACCTTCTCAGATATCAATATCAAAAAGTTTCTTGCTTCGCGCGTTCTTACTTATAAAATTTATTCTTTTGTGTAGTGTTGAAATAATCCCGAGCGTGGTTATTTTGAAATGTTTTTCAAATGTCTGGAGAACGATTTCCGTTTATTCTTTTTACTCTACGGTTTTTCTCTAATAGTAATTATTCGGACTACTCGTTCTGTAACCATACTACTGGTTCGCTGCTGGGTCTCTGGTCGTTCTGTGAAGACTGGTGGTTACCTATTTTAGTCCTAACGTTTCATGGTGGAATGATAAGATAGTTACAGTCGAAAAAAGGAAAGGTAAACCTGAAAGCTACATTCACACCCACGTATGTTTTGTAAGTAAGGGAGAATGTTCATTTATTCCCTTACATTACGTGAAATTTTAACGTAAGAAGTGACGCTTTCGTAACTTACGTCACATCTTACGTGCAACTTATGCTCTTACGTCGTAAACACAACGTAAGGGTACGTAAGTGAAAGGTCGAAAAAACATTCGAATTAGGATTCAAATTTGAAAAAAATTATGTTTTTTCGAATATTTGTGTACAAAACAACAGGCGATCAGCAAATAAGAATTGTCCATCTATGTACAACAGTACGCTGCTCTTTTTAATAAAGGGCATGAAGAATTCCATCGAAAAGATATAAAAAGAAACGCATGGAAAGCAGTAGCGGAAGATAATGAAATTTTTCTGTCCAAGCTGGTAATCCTGATTCAGGCTCTATTGTTCTTATTTAATGTCACTGCAGCATTTCTACGACGGTGATGATGTCTTGTTAGGATAACCAATGTTGTAACCAAAATGTGAAGCTTATTAAAATGGTGCCGCCACCATATTGAAAAATTATTTGAACTACTTGATATACGTTAACTAGGTACGTAACACGTGTGAACAAAAACGCATGTGAACGAAACTGCACGTAAGACAAATGTTTCTTACGTTAAAATTACGTTATTCCATGAAATTAACGAGTCAAGAAATTAACGGGAATTAAATTAACGGTCTAATGAAATTATTTTGAAAAAGGCATTTAATTAACGCGGTTGGGCAAGGTTGTTTTCAAAAATGCATTTAATTAACTCGAATTTGAGAAAGAATAGAAAAAATTTTGAACAGAAAAAACATTTTTTAACAGTAAGTAACTTTTTTCGTATGATATGAACTTGTAATTTTACAAAAATGGGTCCATGTTGAACGGGCTCTGGCGCTTTTTAATGTTATCCCAGAAGTCCTCCAACCAGCAGTAATGATGTTACAACCTTTTTAAAGTTGACAAGCGAAGGTCAACGTCAATGGTTGTCACGTGACGATCGGTGTTTAGAAGCATTTTAATGGTAATAATATTTGTAAAGTACTCGCTGAATGATTTCTTTTCCATTTTTTTCATTGATGCATTTGTTGTTAAATCAAGCGGTTGGAAGAGGCGAGTCATATATTTTGGCACCATGACTTGAACAATATTTAGAAGCTGAAGCTCGTTGGATACTCTTTCAGTCGATTGGATTCTGAAAGCATCCCAAATTTACAATCGGTCTGGATGCGTAATCATGGGACGGGAAAAGTTCATTCTTTTGTAAAGCGATTGAAGCCAACATCTTGTAATCACAAACTCAAATATGAACCATTTGCAATAAGGCTAATTTTAATAAGGCCCATTAAAATTCCACAACGACATGCGTATTAATAGCGCCTCCTGCCGTTCTCATATTCTTAATAAACAGACAAAACTTTGTGTCTGGTTCATTCGGGAGAAGAAGTGGTCGGCCTCTTCTTCTGGAGACGATTGCACATTCTATTGGTTCTGTTTTAATTTCTTGTTTATACTTTTTAAGCCAAGGGCGCACAGTACGTTCAGAAAAGGTAGGGAAATCATGTGAACCAGACGGGGCATCTTTCATCGGGTATTGAGACGGCGATACAAACATATTCCAACGTCAGGGAAGATACAAAATTGCGGGAGACTAGGTTGTTAAAAACATATAACAAAAAAATGAGAAAATGAATAAAACAAAGAGACAAGCGTACAAAAACAAAAATATTTCACCAATGACGCAAACATTTTTTCATCTTGATTTTGTCCGTGTCCGTGGCTTCACGCACTAAGGCATATACAATTTATAGAGTTTCCCGCGTTGTAAAGGTTGTGCTGGGCGTTTTATTGAAGGGTAAAAATGTAATGCACTGGATTTGAAAATCAATCATTCCTCATGTATAACTACTGGTTGATTTTTCCTAATTTAAGATTAAAGGAATATTATTTTGACCCTCCTAGCTGCTAAAAATGATTAGGTCGATTACTTATTTGTAATTGGTTCCTCTGCTACTATGCCAAATTTGGAACGAAGATGATTTGAGCATATATACCTACTAAGTAAACTTGTGCTATAAACCTGACACAACAATAAAAGTTTTAGGAATAGTATCATAATGATCAAATTTTACATAAATACTAATTTAAGCGAAAACTGTCAACTCAACGATAATATTCTCCCTGAATCTTTTTCGAATTTCGTTCATATGGCTCGATTTATTATGAACGTATTCCCGTTTGGCGCCAAGTGTCCCATTGAAACATTCCGTTTCCATATTAACAGAGCAGCTTTTGTGAACCATATTTTGCAATCTAAATTAAAAAAATGGAAGTTGTTTTGTGAGTCACCCCTGGGAAATTTTAAAACCAACAAGATGGCCGGATAAAGTTTAAACGCTGTAAGCCGTATGGTTACATTCTCTTTCAAAATGAAATTTTGTGATTCCATTTTTTTTATATGCCGTGAATAAGAATAACAAATGTGGTTCGAAATTTAAAAATAACATAAATTGTTTTTGTTTTCCGGCAGAGCTTGTTGTTCAATATATTAGAATAGAAATAATTAGGTATTATCAGAGGAATAATATATGTTGTTAAAATAATAATTAGCTAGGTTATACAATTGTGCGAACTATTTCTTGTCACAATCGTTTTAAAATCGTTTCAAAAGAGAGAAGTATCACGAAATACAGATGAGAAGTGATTGGAAATAGAGCTGGTAAGTTTTGTATCATGTGGATCCAAACACGTTTTTTATAGAAGACACCACTTTATTAAGAATCAAATGGACAAATATCGAGTCTCTTTGTTGTGTCAAAATCATGTTTTTTTCTCAAAATTAAAAGATTTGTTAAGAAACTTTAATTCCAGTAAAGTAACTCAGAATTTAAGAAACTTTTACTAGTTCTTGCTTGGTTTCTTATAATTTAAGAATCTCTTTGTTGTGTCGAAATTATGCTTTTATTCTCAAAATTAAAAAATTTGTTAACAAACCTTTTCCCAGTAAAATAACCTCAAAATTTAAGAAAGCTTTACTAGTTCTTGTTTGATTTCTTATAAAAAATGTATTTGTTTATTACACGCAACTAGCTGGTAACCGTGTACATTAATTACCAAAATTTCGGACGGTTCTGATTTTCTACAAAAAGCTTGTCCGAAAATTTGAGCGTCCGAAAGGTTCTCAAGGCGAAAGTCCACTTCGATCGCAAAGCACGACGTACTTAGCGCTGTTATAAAAATGTTATACGTCTTAATTTCTTTAATTATTTACAAAACTGACTGGACCAGAAAGAAGGCACGAGTTGCCTTATCACCAAGCCCCGTTTTTAAGCAAAAAGAAGGAGAGTTAAAAAAACTAGTAGTTACCGCACAGTGCCGAGAAAAATATCGGAAATATTTTTTGAGTTCTTTATGTTCTCGTTTACATACATCTGAAGTATACGAGAACTAAAAAATGAAAGAAATATGACGATATTTTTCGCGAACAAGTGCGATAACTAGTTTATCATTTATAAACCCAGCATAGAAGTTCAACAGCTGAAAAATTTTGCAAGATGATATGTGATCATGTCTTTTAATTCATGATAATTCGCGAGATAGTAATTATTTCAAAAGAAAAACAAAGCTTGTTTATGTCACGACTGAATAAAATAAAAATAAATTTTAGAGTAATATATTTATGCTAATTCAGTACGAATTAGTTGAAGTAAAAGCAGTGATTTCATTTATCTTGTAGTCGCTTGTAGTGAAAAATTGTTCCATATTGCGTTTATCTCGCAAAAATATTTACCTATGCTTATGTCGAAACAAAAGAATAATTGAACTGTGAATATTTATGATTGATTGTTAGTTTGTTTCGTAAAAAAAATTATGTTTTATACGAGGAGAAAATTATGGAACAAGTTTATTGACAAGTTCTCGTTTTTCAACAAAACAATAACGTTACTCAGCGAGTTATTAACCAATCAGGTAAAAATATCAGCTTTTTGAACGTTATTTCAGCCAATCAGAGAAAAATATCAGCTTTTTGCACTGTAGAATTAAAAAATAAGTAAAAATTGCACTCGTTTTTTGGTGTAAAATGAAAATATAGCATTATTTCGTGTAGATTAGCCAATCACAGTGCGAGAAAAACTCTAACCAAATGACTTAAAAAAATGACAGGTATAATCTACAAAGGTCTATATACGAGCGTGTATCTAAAAATATTTATAAATGTCTATAAGTTCCGTCGTTAATAATTTGGTTTTTGTATTTTTCTTAAAAATTTTAAGAGTTTTGTTTGTTTTAATTGCATCAGATAAAAAAGTATTCCAAAGGTATGGTCCCCTATGTCTAATTGAAAATGTGCTAGATTTTAATAAAATTTGGTATAATCTGGTACTATATTTATGTTGCATGGAACTAAATTGATTAAACAAATTTGTTGTTACGTTTTTTTTCATCTTGTACATGAAAAGTAAAACTTGATGTATATTTAATTGATTGACGTTCAAAGCCCCAATTTGAAGAAATAAGTTTTGTGTTGGTACATGTCTGTCTAAACCAAAAATTATGCGACAAGCATGTTTTTGTTTATTATACAACTTTTTTAAATTATTTACTTGCCCAACATATGTTACAATATGATAAGTAACTGTGTATGAAAAAAAAGTAGAGGTTTCAAAACGATCAGTACGTGCAAAAGCGCTTCTAAATATTTTGCAATATTGAGTACTTTGATGCGTGCGCCTTAAACCGAGGTGCTAAAAGATTGAGAAGTGGACTTTCGCCTTTATGGACACAAATTTCTTTCAAGCAGACATGATAAATTGAGATCAGTTTTTCGCTATATTCAATCAATGACAAGAAGTCTTTACCATCATATAAAAAAATAATCGGACAATAATTTTAAAGTTCTTTAAATAATAAAGATCTTGCTGTCTAAATTAATGAAGATCTCCTTCAAGAGTTCGTTGATAACAGATCCGAAATTTAATGATGTTAACCGTTTTTCCTCTCAGTGAACCATTTTTCAGGCTTCGATTGCGTGGTCGTTTCATTTTCCTTCGCAGAATCATCTTCGGTAGACATAATCAAATTTTCATTCCCAATTACAGCTTTGTCATGCAATAAAAATGTGTCATCTACAATAAGTGTTTTAAAATTGACAAATATTCCTTGTTTCGGGAAGTACGGTAAAAATGTGTAGGAAAATAATTATTACCCTTGAATAAATTTGCCATATACATCCGCACAAACTTTCACATTGTCCTTTCATACTTTAAATGCTTTCATACGATTTAGGTGCGGAACAATATTGACGCTTTCCACCAACTATAGGTCTTTCTCGAAATTTTTGTCTGTCTTTATCAAATTTTTTTCCCCGAAGGTAAGGTCTGAAAATAAAATTGCTTTAGTATCTGCCGATTGGCTAAGTAAATGCCACTTCTAACGCAAGTCGGTACACTAGGCAGAACGTTCTCTTCCAGTGCAGGCAGTCTTGGGTTTAATCCCAGCCAAGTCACGTTAGAGGCTTTCTGCTTAGCGTTCAGCATGAGAATAGAATTGATATCGTAGGTTGTTGTCTAGTTGAGCGATTGCTGTGTTCGCACGTTTTTCGTAGCTTAAATGGGAGCTTTAAATGCACTAGGACCCCCTTCACAGGACCATCGTTAGTAGCAGTACTAATAGAACCTGAAGAGGCTATTTTGGGAAGCGCTTACTTGACGGAGACGTTGGAAGGATGTTTCTTATAGTCAGTATATTGATACTATAAATAATTAATGATTTGTCCCGCTGTTACAATTTCTGCAGCTAGTAAAAGCAGATTGATCGAGTCCTCGTTCTTCACTTGCACATGGCGAGGAAGATGAATCCTGTTGTTTTTATTTTTCAACGCTTGGTTTTACATCTTTTTATTACAAAGCATTTACCCTCAAACTATTTTCACAGTTGTAGAAGTCACTTAAAAGGCATTATTTCTCTAAATAATTTGGTAAAATGTGCCCATTTTCTGTCTTGTTTGTATTTGGATTCTGTGACAAAGCGTATTCTAGCCAAAAGCAAGAAGCTAGCTAACTACATAATAAAATGTTAGCTATCAAACGTCTTGTAAATGTTAGCTACAGGTTATGTTATAAGCAATCAAGTTGCCACCAGTCTGGGTCTCAAATTTGACCAAAATTAAAGAGATTGCTTAAAAGCCTTTAGGCCTTACATGCATCCAATGATCACTTTTCCTAAATTAGCAACCGTTCCAATTCAATTAGGGCGAAAGTTTTGACGGGGGCGATATACACGTTTTTGTTAAAGGAACTAAGTTTATAAGAACACAAGGCTTCAGAGGTCTAAAATTTAGAACATATAAGAACTATAAGGCTTTGGCAATACTAAGACGTACTGAAATACTCCTTTAAACTTGCAAAATGAAAGAAAAATTAAGAACAATTTAGGAAATAATTTTTTTTTATAAAACCCTTAAACCCTTAAATGATTTTCTGCGTGTTGACTTCACAACTGACAAACGGTCCAAAGGGTTAAAGATACTTCAGAATGCCAGTACTGTGTGTCAGAATGTGCTGCGCTACCTATTTCAGGAGTTGCCCGTTATGAGTTACACCCTTCAATTCACGACTTTCGAGTTTTTTTCAGTTTTTAGTACCCTAATTAAAAGAAACTTGTTCACAAAAGTCTCTTTTTATGTGTGCATTAGATGTTATAGTGTATCACTTTGTTATTCCATCGAATTTTGTAATCCCATCACACTTTGTAATTCCATCACACGTTGTGTTCCAATCGAACTTTGTAATCCCATCGCATTTTGTAATCTCATCACACTTTGTAATCCCATCACACTTTGCAATCTCATCACACTTTGCAATCTCATCACACTTTGCAATCCCATTATAAACCTGTTATAAAAAGAGGCATAAATGAAAAAAAAAAAATAATAAAAAAAAATAAATAATAATAAATGGTTAAAAACTAAAAATATACACATATATGATTTATTTATAACACAGTAAAAGGCATGGGGTCATCCAGAGGTGCAACAAAGTTTCAGCAAGAGAGAGAATAAGAAGAGAAAATGACAACCAAACAACCCCTGAATCTTTGCTGCTTCCCTGGATGCTCATACGAGAGTTAAATTAGTTAAAAACATGTGAAATTAAAAGTTCCTTAAATTTTGAAAATTTTTGAAAAATTTGCTTCTTGCCATTTTGTAATCCCATCGCACTTTGTAATCACATCACACTTTGTAATCCCATCACACTTTGTAATCCCATCGCACTTTGTAATCCCATCGCACTTTGTAATCCCAAATCTATCGCAATTTGTAATGCCATGACACTTTGGTATTTCATCCTATTTTGTAATCCCATCGCACTTTGTAATCACATCACACTTTGTAATCTCATCACACTTTGCAATCTCATCGCACTTTGTAATCCCAAATCCATCGCAATTTGTAATCCCATGACACTTTGTTATTTCAACCCATTTTGTGATCCCATCGCACTTTGTAATCACATCACACTTTGTAATCTCATCACACTTTGCAATCTCATCACACTTTGCAATCTCATCACACTTTGTAATCCCAAATCTATCGCAATTTGTAATCATTATAAACAGCATAAAACAGTTAGTTTGTAACTAAATCCTAATAATTTAATAAATCAGCAAATAAAACACACACACGAAATATGCTAAAAATATTACCTTATTTTTTGCAAGAATTTATTCATACATTGATGACCAGCATATTTCTTTTCTTGTATTTCTTGTATTTGTATTATGATTTCGTACTTATTATATTTTACCTAATACTTTCTAGCGAAATCATGGCTTTGGTTATACCACTGACGTTGTTGATTTTGGGACAGCTAAACTTTCTTGACGCAGATAGGTTTCCGATGGAGGAATTCTTTGATTATCATTTCGATTCATGGAGAGCACATTTATATTTCTGTGATTTTGCTGCAGTTGGACAAGAAATATGTTGTGACTGCTCTGACGATTGTATGAAGTACAAAACTTGCTGCATAGACAAGTTGTGGGACAAGAAAAAAACCGAAAACTTGCAGATGTATCTCAAACTCTTTCTGAGTAAATCACAAAAGTATAAAAATACGTCTTGTGAACCAACTTTAACAGTAAATAAAACACACGCTGCGCAATCATATTTCATGGTAAAATCCTGTCTTTCGAATACAACAGGAGACGATGTAGAACGCTGTCTGCAACCAAGTTTGCATATCAAGGATGATATTCCAGTACTTGGCAACGACACTTACTTGTATAGAAACGTGCACTGTGCCAAATGCAATTTAGTATTTGATTACAAATTTATTGATATAAAAGCAAAGTGCGAAAATGCGTCAAATGTTATGCTCAGGAAAACTATCAGTAAAGAGGAGTTGAACAAACTAAGTAAATGCGAGTTTTCCTTAGATACTAGCGATCATTTTCAACAAAAGCATATTCGTGCGTGTGAAATAAAAGAGAATGTATGTCCGCAAACTGATCCGTTTTATAACTTATGCAATGCGTATGGAGAGACTATGGGTGGATACAAAAATTACCATTGTGCAATGTGCGCAGCCAATCAGAATATAGAAGTTATTGTTGTCAATAGAACTATTGTTCAACCAACACATTTTCATAATGGAACCCATAATGTTACAACACTTAAAAACGTGACAATACAAGAAGCATATCCATTTACCTTGCCCATGCCCGATATTGATTACACCTGCTCTGCTGCAGCATGCAAATCTCGGCATTGTTATCTGCCCAATGGCGAGGATTCTACAAAATTTGAAAGCACGTTCTCAATCGGAGCCCTTGAAGAGAATAAAGGTGAAATAAAATATTTTAAGCAAAAATTTCCAATTAGACAATTTATGAATATTCCCAAAGAGTATGATTTTGGATTTAACAAAGGGTTGGAACAATATTTATGCAATGCTCCTAGAGAAAAATGTTGCGACTGCAGTGACGACTGTATGGTAAGAAAGAGATGTTGTATTGATAAATTTTGGAACGAAACACATCCTGTGAATTTAAATTCGTACATAAACCAATTCATTCAAACCTCGCAGGAATATAAAGATCATTCTTGCGAACCAGTGCTTTCCATGACGTCTTCGTTTACGTATAATATTGAATATCAGCTAATGGTGAAGTCCTGCTTGCTAAAAGCGAATGTTGATAACGCAAAGAAGTGTATACACGGTGTTCAAAAAGGATCACTTGATTCTAATTTACCAGTATCGAGTTTTGATGGATACATATATCGAAATTCGTTTTGTGCTAAATGCAACTTTATCACCAAATACCAACCAATCAGCGTTAAAGCGAATTGCAACGTAAAAAGTCACAAAACGTTTTCTAAAATGTTTCATAACACTTCTGTTGGTCTTGATATTGAAAACAGTTTTCAAGAATGTGACTTTTCTTTAGTAAATTCGAGTTACTACAAGTCAAAAAAATGTAACCACTGGGTAAGCTCAAAGAGAAATTGTCCAAGATCAAGTATACATTACGAACTTTGCCATGCTTACAGTGGTAGAGTTGGAGGTTTTCAAAATTATCATTGCTGGCTTTGTAGTCAAAATAATCAGACTGTTGCGTTTCCACCTGTTGAATATTGTGATAGCAGCCGTTGTCCAATTGGGCAAAGTAATTGTTTCGAAAAACCTTATCGAGCGTGGTCGTTACTGCTAAATTTTAATACCAATCAATTTCAAATTGGCCATCAAAAATCAAGGTCAATTTGCAAAAATGGTAGCAAATATGACACAGGAACGCTGAAGTGTGAGAAAGTCATTTGTCCACCTGACTTCGTCTTTGATGGGAAAGACTGTTTACCAAAAACCAAAAAGCCCATTCCTGAAACACACGTGCTTAAACCAACATTCGATAAATGTTTTAGAAGCAACGTGACATTGTATATGGTTTTAACACAAGTGATAAATAGTAGTAAGTTAAAGATCTTACGAAATTTTCCACCTCATATGTATGATAAATTTACAACCTACTCAGTGATAAACCAAACAAATGATGACCAATTTTTTGAATCATCAGAAGTGGGTTATAATTACAATTTATGGCACAATGTTGAAAAGATTTTGATAACTAAAGGAAGAAAATTAAAATATACAGAACATTGCCAGTTAGAAATGTCTCGTTACTTCCCAAAAAATCGTATATGTGCCGAGGCGAATGTACACAATGCAACTGATGGCTCCTTTACTAGATCATGCATGGTAACGAAAGGAAACGAGACATTCTCCAAACACAATATTTCAATGTGGATTGAAATAAGCAGAAACTCATCAAGTAAATGGTACAGCACCTGTCGAAGGTATCATTTACATTCCAACTGTCCTCGACGAAAGATAAGTGGTCACATCTCTTTCAGTGAAAAAGGAGATCTTCTGCATAAACGGCTTGGTCAAATAGATACTTACAACGTGAGCGAATATATACCACTATCTGAAGGTTATGGTGTTTGTATCAGAAGTTCGTTTACAGGGAACAGCGTTAAAGGCAACCGCTTGGAGACTGTCTATGTGGTTGAACATTACATTTCCTTAATAGGGACAATTATTAGTACTATATTTTACATATTTGTTATTCTAAGTTTCCTACTTTACAAAGAACTTCGAACTGTTCCTGGATTGAACACATTGGGAATGTGCATATCATTGTTTTTCGCAGAGGTAATATTCTTACTGGCAATAAACTCTAATTTTTCAGGAACTGCTTGCAAAATAGTTGCTGCAACATTGCACTGGTGTATATTGAATTCATTCATGTGGAATCTGATCATCGCTTTTGATTTGATTTCCAAATTTAGTTCTTTCACTGTTGCCAGTCGAGGAAATAACAAGAAGAAATTCATCCGTCGTTGTATGTATACACTCATTCCTCCAACCTTAATAGTTTCTCTGTTTCTAATACTAGCAGAAACAACTAATGACATTGGGTATGGTACAAGCGGAGTTTGTTGGATTACAGGTTTTTATGCACGTGTTGGCTTCTACGTTATTCCAGTCGCCGTCATATTTCTCATCACATTATCAACCTTGCTGTATACAGTACGTAAAATCCATCGCGAGTTTAAAGTGAACGAAGAAATCTTGAAAACTGGTAAGAAGACTAAGAAGGAGACCTTAAAAATCGCCTTAAAGCTTGGTGTTATACTTGGCATCACCGAGGGTTTAGGTTTTATTCAAATAACTAAATCACATCTCAGTTACAACGAGGAAGTTTTTAACGCCTGTTTCAGTCTGTTGTATTCCACTTTTAGAAGTTTGCGAGGGTTAATGCTGTGCTTGGTGTATATAATAGGCGCAAATGTTTTAGCGCTATATCGTAAAAGAGCACGCAGTTTATTTACGACAGATACCGGTAGAAATTGGAACGTACTTTATCGACATAAAGGAATGAGCACGTCATCAAGTCAACACGACCAATCTGAGACCAACACCTCCACAATTTAGAAATGTTTTGTATGCACATGCGTCAATTGCGGTGGTTTCGGTTTCCTGTTTAATCGGTAATTTACGGCATACAGAACGTTCAGTAAAACAAAAAATTTTTGTTATAGAGAATTCAATTTATAGAAAGTATTCTGCTTTTGTAAAAATTTGCCAGTGTTTGAGTATCTATTCATTTAAATCTTTCATCTGGGACTTCTGGTTAAAAATTTAAAAATGCTGGAATATTTTCCTTTCGAAATTGAAAATTTGTTGATTTAAAGAAATATTATAGACGCGTTTTGCCTTTGAATGTACCACACTGTTCAATTTTGTTTGAACGTGTTCCAATTAAGAAGAGAAAATGCTCCAAAACATAACTTCAAGGGACAGAAAAAAATCTCATGGAGGTTCGAATTCTAGAAAGTCACTTTTATTGAGTTTTTAAAATATTTTTACCGTGCCAGAAAAATAATCTACTGTATAAATAAGTAATAAGTAATATTAACGATACTGTACAAGTAAGTAATTTTAACGATACTGTACAAATAAGTAATATTAACGGCTGTAAGTGAATATTTTAAATGTAATAAAGATACCCCTGATGTAATCTGTCTCCATTTTTTCTCTATTCTTATCATTAAATTTACGTAGCTACCTACCTGATCACTAAGCCTTAACTCCTTATTGCACAAAAAACTCAACAAATTTTGCTTGTACAGAGTTTAGCCATCGTTGGAAAGTCATATCCCTGCTCATTCAATTCGAGCACGTAAGGACATAACTTTCCCCCCTACGCAACCATATTACACGATACAGGAATAATTACATGTTTCATGCAGTTTTTGAAAATATTTTCATTCTAACTCAGGTGACTTATACCGTGACCCCAGAATACCACTTTAGTTTTCCGCACTACAAAGGACCCAGTCACATATTCCCCTGCTCATTCAATTCGAGCACGTAAGGACGTAACTTTCTCCCCTACGCAACCATATTACACGATGCAGGAATAATTTCATTTTTCATGCAGTTTTTGAAAATATTTTCATGCTAAAGAGGTTAGTTTCAGACGGTAAAGAGATAATGAAATTGGAAAGCTTGATACATTAGTTTTTAAACGATTTATTTTCTCAGATATAGTATTCATGGTAGTAACACATTTAGATAATAATCAAACTTTCGCAAATGCGAATCCCTCCATTTTTAAAATGTTTTCACCACATCTGAAACAGTAGACTGGTCACAAACCAGCTTTTGTTTAAACTAAGAAAGTTGGAGTAGTGCGTTTTTTATGTTATAAGGACTAAAACAGTCATCATAATGGTCAAATTTTATATAAACACTAATTTCAGCAAAAAAAAGTCAACGCAACGATATTATTCTCCCTGAATCCTCTCCGAATTTGGTTCCTATGGCTTGATTTATTGCAACCTCGATCCCAGGGCCTGTAGCTTTTTTTATATAAAGATGAAAAAAAAACGCTACAGGCCCTAGGATCGATGTTGGATTTATTGTTAAAGTATTCACGTTTGGAGCCAAGTGTCCATTGAAACATTCCGGTTCCATAATAACAGAGCAGCTGTTGTAAACCATATTTTGCTACCTGAATTAAAAAATAATAATTTTTGTGAGTCACCCTTAGAAATTTTTAAAACCAACAAGATGGCCGGATAGAGTTTAAACACTGTAAGCCGTATGGTTATAATCTCTATCAAAATGCAATTTTGTGATTTCATTTTTTTCTATGCCGAAAATAAGAAAAACAAATATGGTTCGAAATTTGATAATAACATGAATTGTTCTTATTTTCTGGCAGAGCTTGTAGTTCAATATATTAAAATTAGGTATTATCAGAGAAATAATATATGTTGTTCAAATATTAATTAGCTAGATTATATAATTATGTAAACTATTTCTTGTCACAATCGTTTCAAAATCATATTGAAGAAGAACTACTTTGTTCATCGGCAGTGAGCGGGATTCGATCCGCGGTCCCCAGAACTGGGAGCCGCAGACGAACCCACTACACTACGTGCCGCAATATGTTAGTGATGAACTCAGATAGTTTATCCGGATGGTGTGTATACATAGGTGAATATTTATCATAGCACATCCCTATTTCATTCTCAACAGTGAAGTATTCTCTGTTGAGAATGAAATACGGATGTGCTATGATAAATATTCACCTACGTTTCAAAATCGTTTCGAAAAAGGGAAGTATTACGCAAATACAGAGGAGAAGTGATTGGAAACAGAGCTGGAGAGTTTTGTATCATGTGGATTTAAACACTTTTTTTCTTATTGAAGACACCAATTTAAGAATCTCTTTGTTGTGTCGAAATCATGTTTTCATTCTCAAAATTTTTTTTTTTCTAACAAACCTTTTTCCAGTAATATGACCTAAGAATTTAAGAAAGTTTTTCTACAATCCTGGACATAATATTATTGGAAAAGGTCGATTTTTGGCTATTTCTCGAATTGTCCACACGACGGCCCGCTAAGGTGCTAAAATTCGGGGAAACGGGCAAAAATTAGTATGGGTTAAGTCCTAAGTCCGTTTGCGATCATTGACAAGTGAACTTTGTCAAGTTCGTAATGCCTTTGTCTTTTGTAGAAACAGTGTTTATAACTGCTTGTGGGACGAACTATGAAATTCGGTCCTCTTTTCCAATAAATTAAGTCCAGGATTGTCTGAGAGAATGTATTTTGTCAAAATCCGCCCGATTCATCACGAAAAAACCTTCAGAACCATGAAAATCGGAGAAAAACAAGGAAAACTACTTTCTCAGACAATCCTGGACATAATATTATTGGAAAAGGCCGAGTTTTGGCTATTTCTCGAATTGGCCAAATGGAATCGCCTTGTCAAAACTCTGCAACCGGCAGGCTGCAAAAGCTTCGCTTTGGGAGATGTGTAGACCAGGTAAATAGCGTCGAAAATGCGCTACTGGCAGTTTCTGCCATGTCCGCATTTCGGAACAATCCACACGAGGGCCCGCTAAGGTGCTAAAATTCGGGGAAACGGGGTGTAGACTATTCAGCAGAACTAATTAATTATTCATGAATTTTAATTTAAAGTGGAATTGTTGAGGCTGAATATTTTTGGTGAAAGATAATGTATTATAGCTATAAAATCGTGACAAGTGCGTTATAAAAGAAAAAATAAGAATATGTAGTCTGAAAATAACCTGTCGTAACTGATTATGTAAAAAAAATTGCCACCTTTAAAGATATTTTCCAAGCTGTTTTTCAGAGAAAAAGAGAAAATAGATAAATTTTCAGCCTTGCCGTTGTTCTTATTTTGTTTTTATTGTTCATCAATTTTCAGGTTTATTATTTTTCTTTTAAAATTGTTCTTATAGAGAAATTAAGTTTATGTTAAGTTAGCTATGATTTACAGTTACAATAATAATCAAGAATTGAATTTTAAAATTTTAGAATATTCAATGATTTTGTTCCTCCATATTACTCAGTCCTCTTCAAAGTTCAGTACTTTTTCAGATTATTTCTAATGGCGGAAATCTTTAAGCCGCAGGGCTTCTTGTTTTATTTGAAAGCAAAGAAACTATTTTCATTGTGGTATAAATTGCTTAAAAGGCATTATTTCTCAAAAGAATTTGTTAAAGTGTGAAAGCTTGATGATAACTCCTAGATTGTAGTATCAAGATAGCCAGCAATATCTTTAACCATAAGGAAACAAGTTACTAAAATATTCTAGCCAAAAACAAGAAGCTAGCTAAATACACAATAGAATTTGACTATCCAACGTTTTTAAAATGTTAGCTATAGGTGATATTATAAGCAGTCCAGTCTCTAAAGGTCTAGTTCACAAATTTGGCCGAAAGTTAAGGAGATTGCTTAGCAGTCTTCAACCTAACATGCATCCAATGATCACTTTTCTTAAATTAACAACCTTTCCAATTCAATTAAGGCAACAGTTTTGACAAAACCGATTTACACGTTGTTGTTAAAGGAAAAAAGTATAAGAACACAAGGCTTCAAAGGTCCAAAATTTAGAACATGCTAAGAACTTTTAAGGCCACCAAGACACTCTGAAATACTCCTTTAAACTTATTAAGAAGAATTTAGAAACAAATTGAGTTTTTGAATTAGAAATGGTAAGAACATTTGAAGGCTTCCTTCAAGATGACTGTTTTTATGAAAGAAGTGTATATCAGTGTTTAAACCCTTTGTTTAAAATTGTTTTCTGTGTGGTGACTTCACAACAGACAAACCATCCAAAGGCTTAAAGTTACTGCAGAATATCAGTAAGATAAGTAACCAGCTAAGGAAGAGACTGGATAAGTCACGAGTTGCCAGTTACTCTTTATTTTTTAATACACGAGTTACGAGTTTGAAATATTGTGATAGTTACAACATAATAACAAATAGAACATAATTTCGCACTTTAAACCTTTAACTCGCACTTTAAATTGGCAACTCGCACTATACATTGGCAACCTGTACTTTGAATTGGCAATTTGCACCTTAAATCTTCAATTCGCACTTTAAATCTTCAACTCGCACATTAAATCTTCAACTCTCACTTTAAATCTTCAACTCGCACTTTAAATCTTCAACTGGCACTGTAAATCTTCAATTCGCACTATAAATTGGCAAATCGTACTTTTAATTATCATCTCGCACTTTAAGTTTGTATTTCGTGCTATAGAAGCAACTAGTAAAAGTACTGTATCAACTCGTAAATGTCAACTTTTACTTCGTGGATTTAGTAAACCTCCTAAGAGAATTAAAAAAGGTCCTCTCTATAAACAACCACAAAAAAGTGCAAACAAAACAAACAAAGGAAGTGTAGCTTTTATCACTTCTGCCCCACACCGCAATTACAAGAAATAGGTTGAGTTAGTCTTACAAGGCTATCACTAAAAATCTATATCGATTTAATAAAAATCCTGGAACAAAAATGCCTTAGTTTAAATTATTACTTGTAGATTCGCAGAACAAAATATCTATATTTAATATCCGCATACGCAAAAGACACGCAGTAGCAAGTCACACGAACCCGTGTATTTATCGTGTGACTTCGTGTGACTTCGTGTGACTTCGTGTGACTTCGTGTGACTTCGTGTGACTTCGTGTGACTTCGTGTGACTTCGTGTGACTTCGTGTGACTTCGTGTGACTTCGTGTGACTTCGTGTGACTTCGTGTGACTTCGTGTGACTTCGTGTGACTTCGTGTGACTTCGTGTGACTTCGTGTGACTTCGTGTGACTTCGTGTAAAAAACTCAGCAAAATGTTAACGAAATGCTTCGTGAAAATTCTATTGAACTTGACATTGAAAGCAGTTTTAAAGAATGTAAGTTCTCTTTAGCAAGTTTGAGTTACTACAAGTCAAAAAATTGTAACCCCAGGGATTACTTAAGGACAGATTGTCCAAGATCGAATAAACATTACGAACTTTGCAATGCTTACAGTGGTAGAGTTGCAGGTTTTCAAAATTACCATTGCTGGCTTTGTAACCAAAATAATCACATTTCTACAATTTCACCTGTTGATTATTGTGATAGCCGTTGTTTAAGTGGACCTAGTGGTTGTTTCAGTGGACCTGATCCCACGTGGTCGTTACTGCTAAATTTTAATATCCAATAAATTTCAAATTGGCCGTGAAAAGTCAAGGTCAATTTGCAAAAATGGAAGCAAATATGACACAGGAACGCCGAAGTGTGAGAAAGTCATTTGTCCACCTGACTTTGTTTTTGATGGGAAAGAGTGTTTACCAAAAAACAAAGAGCCGATTCCTGAAATACACGTGGTTAAACCAGCATTCGATAAATGCTTCAGTAGCAACCTGACATTGTATATGGTTTTAAAAAAGGTGATAAATAGCAGTAAGATAAAGATCTTACTAAATTTTCCCCCTTATATGTATGATAAATTTACAACCTACTCAGTGATAAACCAAACAAATGATGACCAATTTGTATTCATTTTGTCAAATTTTCTTCTATCTCCTTCGTCAGACGTAAATCAAAACATATATGAATTTTTTGAATCATCAGAAGTGGGTTATAATTACAATTTATGGCACAATATTGAAAGGATTTTGATAACTAAAGGGAGAAAATTACAATATACAGAATATTACCAGTTAGAAATGTCCCGTTACTTCCCAGAAAATCGTATATGTCCCGAGGGGAATGTACACGATGGAACTGATAGCTCCTTTACTAGATCGTGCATGGTAACGAAAGGAAATGAGACATTCTCCAAATACAACATCTCAATGTGGATTGAAATAAACAAAAAGTCATCATTTACTAATGGTACAGCACCTGTCAAAAGTTTCATTTACATTCCAACTGTCCTCGACGAAAGATAAGTGGTCACATCTCTTTCAGTGAAGACGGAGATCTTTTGCATAAACGGCTTGGTCAAATAGATACTTACAACGTGAGCGAATATATACCACTCTCTGAAGGTTATGGTGTTTGTATCAGAAGTTCGTTTAGAGGGTACAGCGTTAAAGGCAACCGCTTGGAGACTGTTTATGTGGTTGAACGCTACATTTCCTAAATAGGGACACTTATCAGTATTATTTTTTACATATTTGTTATTCTAAGTTTCCTACTTTTCAAAGAACTTCGAACTGTTCCTGGATTGAACACATTGGGAATGTGCATATCATTATTTTTCGCAGAGGTAATATTTTTACTGGAAATAAACTCTAATTTTTCAGGAACTGCTTGCAAAATAGTTGCTGCAACATTGCACTGGTGTATATTGAGTTCATTCATGTGGAATCTAATCATCGCTTTTGATTTGATTTCAAAATTTAGTTCTTTCACTGTTGCCAGTCGAAGAAATAACAAGAAGAAATTCATCCGTCGTTGTATGTATTCAATCATTCCTCCAACTTTAATAGTTTCTCTGTCTCTAATATTAGCAGCAGAAACAACCGTTGTTGGTTATGGTACATCCGGCTTTTGTTGGATTACAGGTTTTTATGTACGTGTTGGCTTCTACATTATTCCAGTCGCCGTCATATTTCTAACCACACTTTCAACCTTGCTGTATACAGTACGTAAGATGCACAGCGAATCTAAAGTGAACGAAGAAGTCTTGAAAACTGGTAAGAAGACTAAAAAGGAGACCTTAAAAATCGCACTGAAGCTTGCTATTATACTTGGCATCACCGAAAGTTTAGGTTTTATTCAAATTGCTAAATCACATCTCAGTTACAACGAGGAAGTTTTTAACGCCTGTTTCAGTCTATTGTATTCCACTTTTAGAAGTTTACAAGGGTTAATGCTATGCTTGGTGTATATAATAGACGCAAATGTTTTAGCGCTATATCGTAAAAGAGCACGCAGTTTATTTACGACGGATACCGGTAGAAATTGGAACGTACTTTATCGACATAAAGGAATGAGCACGTCATCAAGTCAACACGACCAATCTGAGACCAACACCTCCACAGTTTAGAAATGTTTTGTATGCACATGCGTCAAATGCAGTGGTTTCGGTTTCCTGGTTAATCGGTAGTTTACGGCATACAGAACGGTCAGTGAAACAAAAATGTTGTTTGAATTATAGGGAATTCAACTTATAGAAATTATTCTGATTTTGTAATTTTTTTGCCAGCGCAGTGATTTTGGTATCTATGCATTTAAATCTTTCGTCTGGGACTTCTGGTTAAAATATAAAAATGCTGGAATATTTTCTTCTCGAAATTGAAAATTTGATTTGAAGAAATATTATAGACGTGTTTTGCGTTTGAATGCACCACACTGTTCAATTTTGTTTTAATTTAAAAAGTGTTCGAATGAAAGAGAGAAAATGCTTCAAAATATAACTCCAAGGAGAAAACTCATGGAGGTTTGAATTCTGGAAAGAAAACCAACAAGTACCATTAACAACTGTAAGTGAATATTTTAAAGGTAATAAAGATATAACCTGATGTAATCTGTCTCCGTTTTTTTCTCTATTCTGATTTTCCAGCTACGTAACGACCTGCATGGCCACTAAACACTTAAATGCACAAAAAAAACTGAACAAGTTTTGCTTTTTTTTATTTTCTTATTCTTGTACAGAGTTATTAAGCCCGTATTTAGTACACAAGATATTCTTAGTTATCTCAAGTCAAGGATCTTACTTTTGATGTTTTCTGGTAAATACATCAAAAACCTAGATATTTTCATCCCATGCAGCCATAAAAATTCTGTAAAAATGTTGCTAGATAGATTTATCGATACTTAGTTGTGAAATATCGTTATTTAATTGTTATTATAGTAGTCAACTTGGTAGATTATAGGATTTAGAAATCTATAAATTTAATTTCTTGCAGCCACAAAATAATTTCTTGCTCGCCTCTCCTTTAAAAAATTCTTTCTTTTATTTTATTTATGTAATAGCCGATATCTTCCAGTTTGAATGCCGAGCGGCTTCTTGTTTTATTTACAATCACCAGTTTTCACTAAGTTTGCAAAACGCAATTCTTTCACTTCAGGAATATTTTGAAACTACAAATTATATGAACACTTTGAATAAGAAGAAAAAAAACAGTTAATATAACAACAAAAAACAATACGCCGAAAAGTTCTTCTGTGTATCTAAACGGCCTAATTGTCATTTACTGATCACGGACCAGCTTGTATGTAAACTACGAGCAATACATTTTCCTTGTGGTATGATAACATAGTTACAGTTGACAAAAAGAAAAGTCAACATTAATGGAATTGTTAAGATGGTTAAACTTTCCTATATATACTTTGCCAAACTCATTCCCAATTGCAATTTTTCCTTTTTTTGATATCCAAGATAAATGGCGCAAATTCCATTTTTTCGCACCGTCTCGGATATCAAAAAAGCGAAAAATATACTGGGTACGAGTTTTCTAATTTGTTACTGCGGACTACCGCTTAATGATTCCTCCTATATAGTTGTTAACTTTTGATAACTTTTGAATTTCTTATTAACAAACCCAGCTTTACCACCCTCTTCTATGGGCAACATATAAATCGAAAATTGGACACTAGAGTAAAAGAGGTAAGGGTTTAATGATTTGTTTTTAATTGTCAAATTGTATGTATGACGTTAAAAATTTCACCATATCGCGAACATCGATTTTCATATATGGAGGATATCTTGATATGAATTGCTGTTCATACATTTTACAGCCACTGTTTTCAGGTGCTTATCCGCGCCCCTCCTTCAGAAGGAGGAGGAGGGGCGCGGAGGAGAAGGTTGTTTAAGAAGAAGAAATAAAGGTAAAGTTGAAATCGTTAATTTGTCTATAAATATACTGTTTGACGTAGATAATTTTAAAGCTGGTCCATCTTCGTGTGGGACTAGGAATTAAATTTGATGTGAATTATGTGATCCCAAATCCTTAAACATTCAAGGGTAAAAGGTGCAGACACAGAGTCTTTAATTAGCTACAACAAGAATTTAACAAATATCTACATGGTTGTGATTTCAGGAGATTACGATACTTAAAGATTACATTTTTGATTTTGATGTTTAGAAAAGGGAGCTAGTGGTGGAATACACCCTCACTAATGTCAAAAAGACAAAAATACCGAGGAACCATGGTGAGCAGAGGATGCTAAGATCTAAACATCAGCTTCCCTAAACACTCGGGTAAAGAGTGGAAACTCAAGGCTGTTACTCGAGCTGTTACGACATGTAAAATCCAGCGAGACAGATATCAGAAATAACTTTATTTATAAATATCAACAGGAAAATAAAAACCATCTTACTATATTCTATAGATATACAACTGACTTTTTAAAAAACTTGTAAAATAAAAAAGGTTAATTTCTTAAAAAGTACATTTACTAAAGGGCTGTGTTCTTTTTATCAACCCTTGGTTGATTTAAAGTCAAAACTTATCGGACACACTGCTAGATATTAGTACACATCTTTTCCTTATGATCAACCTTCATGGTTATGAATTAAAAAAAGCTAGCTAGCTAGAAACCACTATGTGCAATGTAATGTATGTTTAGTTATGGCTACCTAGGACAAGTACAACCAAAGAAGAATTATACCTAGCTAGCTAATTGTAGCAAAAGTAGAAAAAATGGATAATCGAATATCAAGCTGAAAAAATCAAAGACCATTGTCAAATTTGGACGGAAGATATTTATATATTGGTATTCATGATTCAGAAATGCTAATGCTAAATTTGCCTAACAGATTCATAGTCAATCTTGTTGGGTTTAAATATTGTATTAAAAAAAGTTTTTTAAATTTTAAATTTGATTTTTTTTATGGACTTTGTCTGGCTAATTGCCTTCTTTTTTATGAGGAAAATAAATTTTAATGATTTGCTATGATTTCTTCCGAACCTTATTCCATCTCTGTCAGAAAAGTTTGACCTACCATCCCCTTTTTAATACGAGATTCCTAACCAATTTATATAGACAATATTAAATTTTGGCTAATCAAGAATTATTTTCTTTATATATGTCTTGTATGTTTTTTATTTGCTGGACTTGTGTATGTTTTACGAAAATTACTTCTCGGGTATTTATACATCATTACCTAAAAGATTATATATGTCAAATGTTCATTAAAATTTTGCATATAATATTTTTGCTGATGTTGAAGATTTAGTAATTTTATGAAACAAAAATTAGTATTGTCAAATAACGAAAACTTTATTGTGGACGAAAAATGAAAAACTTTGTGGTAGAAATGCTTGTGGATGATGGATTATAACTGTGTTCGTGAATTTAGGCTTAAGTTAGATGTACGAACAGCCAACATAATGATAATATAACAAAAATATTTACAGTGGACATGATGTTTTCCCTGTCCCTGTGCACTGGCTAGGCTAAATACAGCTAACCAGCTTAAACTATACCTTATATATCTTTCGTCCACTAGTTAGCTATCTAGCTAAACTTGCTTACTTTTGAAATATAGTTGTAGTAACCATTGGGTACAATACTTTTTAAAGATAACAATAAAAACTAGCAATATGGTGCCAACAATAACATTTCATTCTTGTCTGGCACGTTGGACACTTGACTTTTAGCTAGGCTAACCATTTGACAGATATCAACAGTTTTTAGTCATTAACAACCTTGAACTTTGTGTCTTTTGGATAGAATACAGTCCACAAACTATTAAAGAATACCCTTTTTTGACACAAGTTAAATTTTCTGATAATGTGGTTGTTTTCTACTTGTTGCGCTGCCATTATTAGAATTTTGTCCCTACAAGCGCTTTATTATGGCCAGACTGCGCTGTATGAAAGCAGGTAATTGCATATTTTGTTATTATATGTCTTTACTGTGACTTTCCAATAGCGCGGAAGAACTTAATAATGATCAAATTTTATTACTAATTTAAATAAGTGAAAACTGTCAAGTCAACGATACTATCGGAATCCTCTCCGAAATTGGGCCGGGATTTATTGTTAAAATTTTTACGTGTGTAAACCATATTTCGCAACCGAAATAAAAAGAAAATGTTTTGTGAGTCACCCCTGGGAAATTTTAAAACCAACAAAATAGCGTGATAAAGTTTGAACACTGTAAGCTATTTGTTAACCGTCTAAGTTAGATAAAAAAAAATTGAAAAATTAGAAGTTCGGTTTTTTTGCTCTTATTAAATTAAAAAATATTTTCTTTATCTGTAAAAACATAAAGAATAAAAAAAATTGTTTCGAAATAATTAAAAAAGTAACAAGGAAGTTAGGTTGTTTTTCTCAAAACATTTTTTTTTTAATTAAAAAGCAAATGCATTGTTTCAATCACAATGTGGAAAAGATAAGCACTGCACGGAAAAAGTCAGTAACATGCTCAACTCGTAAACATAAGCACAGCAAGAAAAAAAACCTTCCGTAAATATTCTATACATCCCACTTCTTTCAATTAGCCCGCTCTTCAAATTAATCATCAAATCCTTAAAGCATTTCTGTCAAATAAGCCCCTATTTTTAAAGAAGCCGTGACCCTATGGGTTTTCAGCAATAACAGTGCAGTTGAACTCATGTAATCCGAACTTCTATAATTCCAGAAAACCATGTCACTCGCATGGACCTCACTGCGTTTGGTCCATACGTCATGACCTCGGTCTATATTTTCCCGTATAGACCGGCTAAACGGTTAATTAGCCACTAATACTCACTTCAAAAATCTCTATCCAAACACACTTCTGATTTACCTCTCTCTTCGATGCCAACTCATACACTACATGTTTTTTTTGTTTTCACAGACAGGTGTTATTTTGTGTGAGGTCACAGAAGCATTTTCAAATAATCGTATCAGATGTTTCAGCATAACACCATAACACCATAGCAAAGACTCACAGGAACTAATTATCACCCTGTAATTTAACTAATACTTGCTCGTAGTCTTCTGTACTCACTCGCAGTACTCGCATTCCAACTCGTAGTCACTCATAGTCACCCGTAGTACTTGTAGTCTGACTCGTAGTCCCATTCGTAGTCACTCGTAGTCCCATTCGCAGTCACTCGTAGTCCCATTCGTAGTCACTCGTAGTCCCATTCGTAGTCCCATTCGTAGTCACTCGTAGTCTCATTCGTAGTCACTTGTAGTCACTCGTAGTCCCATTCGTAGTCACTTGTAGTCACTTGTAGTCCCATTCTTCTGTCTTATTATAACTTATCGTTACAATCTCTTTCAAAATGCAAATTTGTAATTCCATTTTTTGTCTATGCCGTGAATGAAAATAACAAATACGGTTCGAAATTAAAAAATAACGTGAATTGTTTTTATTTTTGTCCAGGAATAAAATATGTTGTTAAAATATTAATTAGCTAGATTACATATTTGTGCGAACTATTTCTTGTCACAATCGTTTTAAAATCGTTTCAAAAGAGAGAAGTATCACGAAATACAGAGGAGAAGTGATTGGAAACGGAGCTGGTAAGTTTTGTATCTTGTGTTTCTATATAAAACACCACTTTATTAAGAATCAAATGGACGAATATGAAGTCTATTTGTTGTGTCAAGATCTTGTTTTCATTTTTAAAATTAAAAAAATTGCTAAGAAACTTTTTTTCCAGTAGAATAACTTAGAATATAAGAAACGTTTACTAGTTCTTGCTTGGTTTCTTATAAAAAACTGTGTATTCTTTTATTAGCTACACCCAACTAGCTGCTAACCGTGTACATTAATCACAAAATTTCAGACGGCTTGTCCGAACATTTGAGCGTTTAAAAGTTCTTAAGAAAAGCGCGGCACAGCTGCTAAATAAAAGTTCATGATGACAATGTTAATTTAGAAGACCACCCAATGGCTTGGTCTGCTCTATAATAAATGAACTTACATGTTTTAGCCATCATAACAAAAAAAGTCTAGAAGCAAAGACTAAGAATGTTTTAATATTGAAATTATTCGTAGAGTTATAAAAAATTGATGTTTTTCACATAAAAACGGTAAATTTTCACCTAAAACTTTCAGAACGACAACAAATTAGACCCAAAATATGAAACAAATTTAATTTTTGGCTGTTACAAAATAATTTTTTGTTCGCTTCTCCTTTAACCCTGTTTACCCTATGCAAAAAAGTGCTTCTAAATACCGTGTTGTGCAAATATGTACAACAGGTTTAAAATCTGATTTTCTTCTCCGATTCAGAAAAAATTTACCTGAAGGTAAATGTATTTTCATATTTTGGCTCACCACGTAATTTTTTCAAAAAATATCCATAATGGCCGCTGGTCTACAAAGAGGGCGTTTTCCGCAATTTGTACAATTGGGCTATATATTTCTTGTGAGAAAATTACTTTTTTCTCTTTTCCTAGTCTTTAAAATGGAGGAATAACCCAAATATATACAAGAGAATGGTCAAGTGTTCCGTAAAATAGTCACAACCCCTGAAATTACACTAGATTTTTACCCGCCCAGCAACGATAACACCGTTATTGTAACCGCCCAGAAACCAATAAATTTTTGTTTTGCACATTTATGTGACTACAACATATAAAAAATACTTCTCAAACAATTTCGGAACAATCCGACCAGTATTTAAGATACACTGGCTTTTTAAAAAAATGTTGTACACATTTGCACAACATGGGGTGAATAGGGTTAAGGCGAAAGTCCACTTCGATTGTAAAGCACGAGGTACTTAGCGCTGCGCGGTTGTGCGTCCAAGCGGAACAATGTCTACTGGAAACAAACACGCGCGCACAACTTCAAAATGGCGGCGGTCCAAGCAAATTCATTGGTCGAAATCATGAAATTACGTCATTATGCACTGCAGCTTACAGCGCTCTTAAAAAAGTCAAAATGATTTTGACTTTCACAACGATCAGCAGGTACAAAAGCGCTTCTAAGATTTGCGCAATATTGAAAACTTTGATGCGTGCGCTTTGAACCGACGTGCTAAAAGATTGAAATGGACTTTTGTCTTTATGTGCGCAATTTTTTTTAAAGCAGACATGAACGACTACAAGTGAGACTAAGTATAATCTAAGAATAATCGTGTTGATGAAAACAAAGCTTTACGGAGCTATAATCTTACAATAATACAATAATAACCGATTACCCCGGGCTGTACCGCAAAATATCGCCCGAGGTCTAAGTGCCGACCGAGCTTGCGAGGTTAGTACAATGACTGAGGGCGATATTATCGATTTTTTGATTATTATTGTATTTGTTAACCGTCTAAGTTAGATAAAAATAAGAAATAAGAATTTCAGTTTAGTGTTCTTATAATAATATAATTCATTAGCACTCACTACTTTCGTTAACACGTCAAGGTCAAAATTCGAAACAGTCCTGTCTAAAAACAAACATTCTATGCAGAATTCAAAAGTCCCTATAGAATAAATCCATGTAAACAAAACATTACGATGTTCGACACAGAATAATGTGTAAAGTTGAATGTGCCACTACAGCGAATATTGAAGTAAATTTTTTAACTAGCTAGCTAGCTAGCCAAGAATAACATGGACTTCAATGAGTTTTATATTGACTGAGTCACCAAAAAGCTAAATGGAACAAGTCTGAGATTGAGGGAAGACGTATTTGTTATAATTTCGTCGTCCTGTATTTAGTATTTTTGATAAAACTGGATATCAGATCATCCTTTTTTATGGACAATGTAGCTAGTTAACTAGCCATGTTGAAGAAGCATCCAGACAGAATGTGGCTGAATCTGGTTATTTAAACCATTTGACATTGTTGTTGTTTCTATCCTATGAAAATGTTTTTATCTATAAATGTATTGTGGGAGTTAGATATATAATCATTTCCAATGCTTCTTAAAACTCGTTTTTCGTGCCTGTTTACATTTTAAGCTACCATTTTTCTTGACGACGGGCAATACCGCTCCATATCGGCCCGTCGTTAAGAGCGCTAAGCCAATCAGAATGCATAAAAACCCGTATTGCCCGCTTGCAAAATCCAGACGGTTAACAATAAGTTAGATAAAACTGTTAAAAATATATCTACATTGGTACAAATATATTTTTATAACCAGTATATTGACTCAATGAGTAATTATTTGTTTCGCTGTTACAATTTGTGCGGCTAGTAAAAGCAACTTAATCGAGTCCTCGTTCTCCACTTGAACACGGCGAGAAAGCAATACATGGATACTGTTGTTTATATTTTTAAAGCATTCTTCCTGAAACTATTTTCATAGTGGTAGAATTTCTCAGAATAATTTGGTAAAGTGTGCTTATTTACTGTCGATAGGTAGCTCTTGTTTGTATTTGCAAAACTGTCACAAAGGGTATTGAGGCCCCTAAGCCGTTATTACGGAGTGCACTATCAACTTCATCAACAAGGCAAAATGCCCTGGGAACGAGGTTGCATGATGATAAATCCTAGATTGTACGGATAGCCAGCGATACCATAAGGAAACAAATTACCAAAAGATATCCAACGTCTTCTAAATGTTAGCTACAGGTTAATCTCCTTGGTGGCGATGCAATACGGGCGAGTGAATGTTACTTTAGCCCCGGGTTAACCCAAGCCATGTGAGGAAAATTGGGGAGTTGGTACAATGTTAAGCTGTTGGATGTCGCACGGAGTTGTCTGGTAGAACGTGGACCCTAATTGGGTATGCGTAGCTAAAAATGAGTTTTAAATACTCTAGGACTCCTCATCTAAGCCATGGCGCCTCCTGAAAATAATAGACAGTGTATATTCCTCGATATTTATGAGGTTAGCCAGGTAAGATATGCACATCTTTCTATATTATAAGCAATCCAGTTGCCACCGGTCTGGGTCTTAAATTTGACCAAAGGTAAGGAGATTGCTTAACAGCCTTTACGCCTCACATGCATCCAATGATAACTTTTTCTAAATTAACAAACTTTAAGGTAAAAGTTTTCACAAGGGCGATAAATACGTTTTTTACAGAAACTAAGTTTAGGCCTCACATGCATCCAATGATGACTTTTCTTAAATTAACAACCCTTCCAATTGAAGTAAGGTAAAAGTTTTCACACGGGCGATATATACGTTTTTTTACAGAAACTAAGTTTATAAGAACACAAGGCTTCAGAGGTCCAAAATTTGAAATATGTTAAGAACATGTTTTGTCGAAACTAAGGTATTCCGAAAATACTCCTTTAAGCTTGCAAAATGAGAGGAAAATTAAAAACAATTTAGGAACATTTTGATTCGCCAAATTAGACTTCACAACTGACAAACGATTCAAAAGGTTTAAGATACTTTAGAGTGCCAGTATTGTGTGACAAAATGTGCTACGCTACCATCTAATGAAGAAACTGGGTAAGGTACGAGTTGCCTGCTATGATTTACTCTCTTAAATTCACGAGTTGCGAGTTTAAAATATTGTGATAGTTATAGAACATAATAACATATAGAACATAATATTCAGTTCGTAATTTAAATCTTTAACTCGCTACTATAAATTTATCTCGCACTTTTAAAAGCTACTGGTTTAAGTATTGTACCAATTTCAACACGTAATTTGTGGATTTACTAAATCCTACTACAAAACAAACAGTTTTAATATTTCTGCCCCACGCTGTTATTACAAGAAATAGCCATTAAAAAAAATCTAAATTAATCAAATAAAAATCCTGGAAAAAACAAAATATATATTTTATAATTTGTGCTGTAAACAAATTTCTCTTAAATAAACTACTTGATTAGAATATCCCATCGCTCTTTAAAATTCCTATCGCACTTTGTAGTCCCATCGCATTTTGTAATCATTTTGATCAGCATGAAGTGGCAGTTTGTAACTACAACCCGGTAATTTAATAAATCAACCAAAAAAAATACACAAAATATGCTAAAAATGTTACCTTGTTGTTTGCAAGAATTTATTCTTACATTCATACTTCTTTTCTTGTATTTCTTGTATTCCCTGTATTTTTATTATTACATTTTACTTATTATTTTCTAGCAACGAAATCATGGCTTTGTTTATACCACTGACGTTGTTGATTTTGGGACAGCTAAAATTTTGACGCGGATTCGTTTCCCATGAAGAAATTTTTTGATTCAGACAGAGCATATTCACATTTGTGTTGTTATGTTAGTTATGGAACAGAAATGTGTTGTGATTGCTCTGACGATTGTATGAAGTACAAGACTTGCTGCATAGACAAGTTGTGGGACAATAAAAAGAACGAAAACTTGCAGATGTATCTAAAACGTTTTTTAAGCAAATAACAAAAGTATAAAAACATGTCCTGTGAACCAGCTGTAACAGTAAATAAAACACACGCTGCGCAATCATATTTCATGGTAGAATCCTGTCTTCCGAATACAACAGAAGATGATGTAGAACGCTGTCTGCAACCGAGCTTGCATATCAAGGATGATATTTCAGTACTAGGCAACGACACCTACTTGTACAGAAATTTGCACTGTGCCAAATGCAATTTAGTATTTGATTACAAATTTATTGATATAAAAGCAAAGTGCGAAAATGCGTCAAATGTTATGCTCAAGAAAACTAGTAAAGAGGAGTTGAACAAACTAAGTAAATGCGAGTTTTCCTTAGATACTAGCGATCATTTTCAACAAAAGCATATTCGTGCGTGTGAAATAAAAGAGAATGTATGTCCGCAAACTGATCCGTTTTATAACTTATGCAATGCGTATGGAGAAACTATGGGTGGATGCAAAAAGTACCATTGTGCAATGTGCGCAAGTAATCAGAATATAGACGTTATTGTTGTCAATAGAACTATTGTTCAACCAACACATTTTCATAATGGAACCCATAATGTTACAACACTTAAAAACGTGACAATACAAGAAGCATATCCATTTACCTTGCCCATGCCCGATATTGATTACACCTGCTCTGCTGCATCTTGCAAATCTCGGCATTGTTATCTGCCCAATGGCAAGGATTCTACAAAATTTGAAAGCACGTTCTCAATCGGAGCCCTTGAAGAAAATAAAGGTGAAATAAAATATTTTAAGCAAAAATTTCCAATTAGACAATTTATGAATATTTCCGAAGCGTATGATTTTGGATTTAACAAAGGGTTGGAACAATATTTATGCAATGCTGCCAGAGAAAAATGTTGCGACTGCAGTGACGACTGCATGGAAAAAAAGATATGTTGTATTGATAAATTTTGGAATGAAACACATCCTGTGAGTTTAAATTCGTACATAAACCAATTCATTCAAACCTCGCAGGGATATAAAGATTATTTTTGTGAACCAGTACTTCCCATGGCGTATTCGTTTGGTTATCAAACTGAATATCAGCTAATGGCGAAGTCCTGCTTGCCAAAGGCGAGTGTTGATAACGTAAAGAAGTGCTTACACGGTTTTAAAAGCGGATTGCTTCATTCTAATTTACCAGTAAAGGGTTTTAATGGATACATATATCGAAATTCGTTTTGTGCTAAATGTAATTTTATCACCAAATACCAACCAATCAGCGTTAAAGCGGATTGCAACGTAAAAAATCAACAAACGTTTTATAAAATGCTTTATAACAATTCTCTTGGGCTTGATATTGAAAGCAGTTTTAAAGAATGTGAGTTCTCTTTAGCAAATTCACGTTACTACAAGTCAAAAAAATGTAACCCGATGGATTACTTAAAGAGAGATTGTCCAAGATCGAATATACATTACGAACTTTGCCATGCTTATAGTGGTAAATTTGCAGGATTTCAAAATTACCATTGCTGGCTTTGTAATCAAGATAATCACATTTCTACAATTCCACCTATTGATTATTGTGATAACCCTTGTTTTGGACCTAGTGGTTGTTTCAGTGGACCTGGTCCTACGTGGTCGTTACTGCTAAATTTTAATACCAATAAATTTCAAATTGGCCGTGAAAAGTCAAGGTCGATTTGCAAAAATGGAAGCAAATATGACACAGGGACGCTGAAGTGTGAGAAAGTCATTTGTCCACCTGACTTTGTCTTTGATGGGAAAGACTGTTTACCAAACACCAAAAAACCGATTCCTGAAATACACGTGGTTAAACCAGCATTCGATAAATGTTTTAGTAGCAACGTGACATTGTATATGGTTTTAAAAAGATGATAAGTAGCAGTAAGATAAAGATTTTACGAAATTTTCCACCTTATATGTATGATAAATTTACAACCTACTCAGTGATAAACCAAACAAATGATAACCAATTTGTAATCATTTTGTCAAATTTTCTTCTACCTCCTTGGTCAGACGTAAATCAAAACATATATGAATTTTTTGAATCATCAGAAGTGGGTTATAATTACAATTTATGGCACAATATTGAAAAGATTTTGATAACTAAAGGGAGAAAATTACAATATACAGAACATTACCAGTTAGAAATGTCTCGTTACTTCCCAAAAAATCGTATATGTGCCGAGGCGAATGTACGCAATGGAACTGATGGCTCCTTTACTAGATCATGCATGGTAACGAAAGGAAATGAGACATTCTCCAAACGCAATATTTCAATGTGGATTGAAATAAGCAAAAAGTCATCAAGTAAATGGTACAGCACCTGTCAAAAGTTTCATTTACATTCCAATTGTCCTCGGCGAAAAATAAGTGGTCACATCTCTTTCAGTGAAGAGGGAAATCTTCTGCATAAAAGGCTTGGTCAAATAGATACTTACAACGTGAGCGAATATATACCACTATCCGACGGTTATGGCGTTTGTATCAGAAGTTCGTTTACAGGGTACAGCGTTAAAGGCAACCGCTTGGAAACTGTCTATGTGATTGAACACTACATTTCCTTAAAAGGGACAATTATTAGTATTATTTTTACATATTTGTTATTCTAAGTTTCCTACTTTTTAAAGAACTTCGAACTGTTCCTGGATTGAACACATTGGGAATGTGCATATCATTATTTTTCGCAGAGGTAATATTCTTACTGGCAATAAACTCTAATTTTTCAGGAACTGCATGCAAAGTAGTTGCTGCAACATTGCATTGGTGTATATTGAATTCATTCATGTGGAATCTGATCATCGCTTTTGATTTGATTTCAAAATTTAGTTCTTTCACTGTTGCCAGTCGAGGAAATAACAATAAGAAATTCATTCGTCGCTGTATTTATTCACTCATTCCTCCAACTTTAATAGTTTCTCTGTCTCTAATACTAGCAGCAGAAACAACCGTTGTTGGTTATGGTACATCCGGCTTTTGTTGGATTACAGGTTTTTATGCACGTGTTGGCTTCTACATTATTCCAGTCGCCGTCATATTTCTCACCGCACTTTCAACCTTGCTGTATACAGTACGTAAAATTCACAGCGAATTTAAAGTGAACGAAGAAATCTTGAAAACTGGTAAGAAGACTAAAAAGGAGACCTTAAAAATCGCCTTAAAGCTTGCTATTATACTTGGCATCACCGAAGGTTTAGGTTTTATTCAAATAGCTAAATCACATCTCAGTTACAACGAGGAAGTTTTTAACGCCTGTTTCAGTCTATTTTATTCCACTTTTAGAGGTTTACGAGGATTAATGCTGTGCTTGGTGTATATAATAGGCGCAAATGTTTTAGCGCTATATCGTAAAAGAGCACGCAGTTTATTTACGACAGATACCGGTAGAAATTGGAACGTACTTTATCGACATAAAGGAATGAGCACGTCATCAAGTCAACACGACCAATCTGAGACCAACACCTCCACAGTCTAGAAATGTTGTGTATGCACATGCGTCAAATGCAGTGGTTTCGGTTTCCGGTTTAATCGATAATTTACGGCATACAGAACGTTCAGTAAAACAAAAAATTTTTGTTATAGAGAATTCAATTTATAGAAAGTATTCTGCTTTTGTAAAAATTGCCAGTGTTTGAGTATCTATTCATTGAAAATATTTCGTCTGGGACTTCTGGTTAAAAATATAAAAATGCTGGAATATTTTCTTTTCGAAATTGAAAATTTGTTGCTTTAAAGAAAAATTATAGACGTGTTTTGCCTTTGAATGTAGCACACTGTTCAATTTTGTTTAACTTGAAAAGTGTTCCAATTAAGAAGAGAAAATGCTCCAAAACATAACTTCAAGGGACAGAAAAAAATCTCATGGAGGTTCGAATTCTAGAAAGTCACTTTTATTGAGCTTTTTAAAGTACTTTTACCGTGCCAGAAAAATAATCTACTGTATAAATGAGTAATAAGTAATATTAACAATACTGTACAAATAAGTAATATTAACGACTGTAAGTGAATATTTTAAATGTAATAAAGATATACCCCTGATGTAATCTGTCTCCATTTTTTCTCTATTCTTATCTTTAAATTTAGGCAGCTACCTGATCACTAAGCCTTAACTCCTTATTGCACAAAAAACTCAACAAAGTTTGCTTGTACAGAGTTTAGCCATCGTTGGAAAGTCATTCCCCTGCTCAATCAATTCGAGCACGTAAGGACGTAACTTCCCCCCTTCGCAACGATATTACACGATACAGGAATAATTTCATGTTACATTCAGTTTTTGAAAATATTTTTATATTAAGAGAGTAAGCTGTGCGTTATTTTTAGGTAAAATAATTTTATATTTTTTTTGATCTTGTCATTATATCATTACTATCTAATATTGATCATCAAATATGGACAACGAAAATCATTTTAGAAAACTTATTATGGAAGATTGCCCATTGTCTATACGTAAGATTGCCCACTGTCTATACGTAAGAACGCATTTCCCAGGTGTCCTCTGACCAATCTTCGTAGTATTAGGCGGTAAAGGGATAATGGAATTGGATACCTTGATACATAATGTTTTTAAACGAGTTCATTTTCACAGATATGGTATTCATGGTAGTAACACATTTAGATAATAATCACACTCTCGCAAATGCGAATCCCTCCATTTTTAAAATGTTTTCACCACATCTGAAACAGTAGATTGACCACGAACCAGCTTGTGTGTGAACTAAGAAAGTCGGAGTAGTGCGTTTTCTATGTTGTAAGGACTAAAACAGTCGTCACAGAATCACCATAGAACCAGCGGGGAACGAACATAACAACCAGATAACATAGAAATTTGTGTGGGAGAGCACAAACACTAGCCTTTTTTAATATTTTTAAAGCTAAATATATGTTTCCTCTTTTCCTTTCATTTCAAACATTTCGAATGCTGCGAGACAGGAAGAAGGCGTTTATTCTTTTAGATAAATGTTGATTAATTCGCAACTAATTTTTTATAAGAAATATAATTTTAACTTAGATTTTTCTTACCTTTTAAGTAAATTAGTGTTTCGAACTCGCTTTGCATAGCCAATCACAGCAAAGGCTGCTGATTTACGACTCGTCGTTGCCGGCATTACCTTCGTCCTAATTCTTAACCCTAAAATCACATTATTATCACAAAATTAAACACCTAACCCCTCCCCCCTCCCACATACACACAAAAGACAAAAGTTTTTTCACGCGAAGTAATGGATATTTTTAAGACGCGAAAGTTTTTCACCACCAAAAAATAGAGAAAAAGAGGAGGAAATCTCAAAGTTAGTGATTTATTTCTTCTTTGATCATCATCTACAATAACATTTGATATTTTCATCTTCTTTGGTGCTACGAACATTTCTCGGATATCCCGATTCCTTCAAACAATAATTGATGGAAACCTTTCATTACGACTAATAAGAAAAAGCAAAAAAAAGAGAATTGTTGCCATTCGCGAAAGATTGTCCCTTTCAAATGAAGTGAATTTTGATTTTCGCTAAAGTTTTTATGCTAACTTTGTCCCAAAATTACAATTCGCGAAAGTTTTTGTCGCAAAAATTCACGATTTTTTGACGTCGCCACACTGCTCGCGAAAGTTTTTGCCCCTAAAGTATGTGAAAATTGAATTTCTGAGACAATTTAGCTTCTTTTTTTTTCTTATTTAATAAATTAAATGTTTTGGTGTTTTTGCTGCTAATGGCGCTCTAAAATTGTGTTCGTGAGCAATCGGGGCAATATAAATAATATTTGATCATCATTGTAGGTGAGAAAAGAAACAATCGCTAACAAGGTTGAACAAGAGTAAGAAGGTTCATAGCATGAACCACAAGGCCCTCAGAAGTTTGACAAGGGAACACTCTTTTTTCTTTCCATAGACTCACATTTTTATTCTGATATTTAAACCTTCTCAGATATCAATATCAAAAAGTTTCTTGGCTCGAGCGTTCTTACTTGTAAAATATATTCTTTTGTACAGTGTTGAAATAATCCCGAGCGTGGTTATTTTGAAATGTTTTTCAAATGTCTGGAGAACGATTTCCGTTTATTCTTTTTACTCCACGGTTTTTCTCTAATAGTAATTATTCGGACTGCTCGTTCTGTAACCATACTACTGGTTCGCTGCTGGGTCTCTGGTCGTTCTGTGAAGACTGGTGGTTACCTATTTTAGTCCTAACGTTTCATGGTGGAATGATAAGATAGTTACAGTCGAAAAAAGGAAAGGTAAACCTGAAAGCTACATTCACACCCACGTATTTTTTGTAAGTAAGGGAGAATGTTCATTTATTCCCTTACATTACGTAAATATTTAACGTCAGAAGTGACGCTTTCGTAACTTACGTCACATCTTACGTGCAACTTAAGCTCTTACGTCGCAAACACAACGTAAGAGTACGTAAGCGAAAGGACGAAAAAACATTCGAATTACGATTCAAATTTGAAAAAAGTTATGTTTTTTCGAATATTTATGTACAAAACAACAGGCGATCAACAAATAAGAATTGTCTATCTATGTACAAAAGTACGCTGCTCTTTTTAATAAAGGGCATTAAGAATTCCATCGAAAAGATATAAAAGGAAACGCATGGAAAGCAGTAGCGGAAGATAATGAAATTTTTCTGTCCAAGCTGGTAATCCTGATTCAGGCTCTTTTGTTCTTATTTAATGTCACTGTAGCATTTCTACGACGGTGATGATGTCTTGTTAGGATAACCAATGTTGTAACCAAAATGTGAAGCTTATTAAAATGGTGCCGCCACCATATTGAAAAATGATTTGCACTACTTGATATACGTTAACTAGTTACGTGACACGTGTGAACAAAAACGCATGTGAACGAAACTACACGCAAGACAAATGTTTCTTACGTTAAAATTACGTTATTCCATGAAATTAACGAGTCAAGAAATTAACGGGAATTAAACTAACGGTCTAATGAAATTATTTTGAAAAAGGCATTTAATTAACGCGGTTGGGCAAGGTTGTTTTCAAAAATGCATTTAATTAACTCGAATTTGAGAAAGAATAGAAAAAATTTTGAACAGAAAAAACATTTTTTAACAGTAAGTAACTTTTTTCGTATGATATGAACTTGTGATTTTACAAAAATGGGTCCATGTTGAACGGGCTATTTGCTTTTCTGGCGCTTTTTAATGCTTCTGTTATCCCAGAAGTCCTCCAACCAGCAGTGATGATGTTACAACAGCCCTCCAACCAGCAGTGATGATGTTACAACCTTTTTCTGTTATCCCAGAAGTCCTCCAACCAGCAGTGATGATGTTACAACCTTTTTCTGTTATCTCAGCAGCCCTCCAACTAGCAGTGATGATGTTACAACCTTTTTCTGTTATCTCGGCAGCCCTCCAACTAGCAGTGATGATGTTACAACCTTTTTCTGTTATCTCAGCAGCCCTCCAACCAGCAGTGATGATGTTACAACGCCCTCCAACCAGCAGTGATGATGTTACAACGCCCTCCAACCAGCAGTGATGATGTTACAACGCCCTCCAACCAGCAGTGATGATGTTACAACGCCCTCCAACCAGCAGTGATGATGTTACAACGCCCTCCAACCAGCAGTGATGATGTTACAACGCCCTCCAACCAGCAGTGATGATGTTACAACCTTTTTCAGTTTGGAAAAACTCGTAGATGCTCTTCATGACTTTCGCATGTTCTGGTTTTAAAGTTGACAAGCGAAGATCAACTTCAATGGTTGTCACGTCACGACCGGGGTTTAGAAGCATTTCCTTGGTAATAACATTTGTAAAGTACTCGCTGAATGATTTCTTTTCCATTCTTTTCATTGATGCATTTGTTGTTAAATGAAGCGGTTGGAAGAGGCGAGTCATATATTTTGGCACCATGACTTGAACAATATTTAGAAGCTGAAGCTCGTTGGATACTCTTTCAGTCGATTGGATTCTGAAAGCATCCCAAATTTACAATCGGTCTGAATGCGTAATCATGCGACGGGAAAAGTTCATTCTTTTGTAAAGCGATTGAAGCCAACCTCTTGTAATCACAAACTCAAATATGAACCATTTGCAATAAGGCTAATTTTAATAAGGCCCATTAAAATTCCACAACAACATGCGTATTAATAGCGCCTCCTGCCGTTCTCATATTCTTAATAAACAGACAAAACTTTGTGTCTGGTTCATTCGGGAGAAGAAGTGGTCGGCCTCTTCTTCTGGAGACGATTGCACATTCTATTGGTTCTGTTTTAATTTCTTGTTTATACTTTTTGAGCAAAGGGCGCACAGTACGTTCAGAAAAGGTAGGGAAATCATGTGAACCAGACGGGGCATCTTTCATCGTGTATTGAGACGGCGATAAAAACATTTTCCAACGTCAGGGAAGATACAAAATGGCGGGAGACTAGATTGTTAAAAACATATAACAAAGAATGAGAAAATGAATAAAATAAAGATACAAGTGTACAAAAACAAAAATATTTCATCAATGACGCAAACATTTTTTCATCTTGATTTTGTCCGTGTCGGTGGCTTCACGCGCTAAGGCATATACAATTTATAGAGTTTCCCGCGTTGTAAAGGTTGTGTTGAGCGTTTTCTTGAAGGATAAAAATGTAATGCACTGGATTTGAAAATCAATCATTCCTCATGTATAACTACTGGTTGATTTTTCCTAATTTAAGATTAAAGGAATATTATTTTGACCCTCCTAGCTGCTAAAAATGATTAGGTCGATTACTTATTTGTAATTGGTTCCTCTGCTACCATGCCAAATTTGAAACGAAGATGATTTGAGCATATATACCTACTAAATAAACTTGTGCTATAAACCTGACACAGCAATTAAAGTTTTAGGAATAGTATCATAATGATCAAATTTTACATAAATACTAATTTAAGCGAAAACTGTCAACTCAACGATACTATTCTCCCTGAATCTTTTTCGAATTTGGTTCATATGGCTCGATTTATTATGAATGTATTCCCGTTTGGCGCCAAGTGTCCCATTGAAACATTCCGTTTCCATATTAACAGAGCAGCTTTTGTGAACCATATTTTGCAATCTAAATTAAAAAAAAGGAAATTGTTTTGTGAGTCACCCCTGGGAAATTTTAAAACCAACAAGATGGCCGGATAAAGTTTAAACGCTGTAAGCCGTATGGTTACATTCTCTTTCAAAACGAAATTTTGTGATTCCATTTTTTTTATATGCCGTGAATAAGAATAACAAATGTGGTTCGAAATTTAAAAATAACATAAATTGTTTTTGTTTTCCGGCAGAGCTTGTTGTTCAATATATTAGAATAGAAATAATTAGGTATTATCAGAGGAATAATATATGTTGTTAAAATAATAATTAGCTAGGTTATACAATTGTGCGAACTATTTCTTGTCACAATCGTTTTAAAATCGTTTCAAAAGAGAGAAGTATCACGAAATACAGATGAGAAGTGATTGGAAATAGAGCTGGTAAGTTTTGTATCATGTGGATCCAAACACGTTTTTTATAGAAGACACCACTTTATTAAGAATCAAATGGACAAATATCGAGTCTCTTTGTTGTGTCGAAATTATGCTTTTATTCTCAAAATTAAAAAATTTGTTAACAAACCTTTTCCCAGTAAAATAACCTCAAAATTTAAGAAAGTTTTACTAGTTCTTGTTTGATTTCTTATAAAAAATGTATTTGTTTATTACACGCAACTAGCTGGTAACCGTGTACATTAATTACCAAAATTTCGGACGGTTCTGATTTTCTACAAAAAGCTTGTCCGAAAATTTGAGCGTCCGAAAGGTTCTCAAGGCGAAAGTCCACTTCGATCGCAAAGCACGACGTACTTAGCGCTGTTATAAAAATGTTATACGTCTTAATTTCTTTAATTATTTACAAAACTGACTGGACCAAAAAGAAGGCACGAGTTGCCTTATCACCAAGCCCCGTTTTTACGCAAAAAGAAAGAGAGTTAAAAAAACTAGTAGTTACAGCACAGTGCCGAGAAAAATATCGGAAATATTTTTTGAGTTTTTTATGTTCTCGTTTATATACATCTGAAGTATACGAGAACTAAAAAATGAAAGAAATATGACGATATTTTTCGAGAACACGTGCGATAACTAGTTTATCATTTATAAACCGAGCATAGAAGTTCAACAGCTGAAAAATTTTGCAAGATGATATGTGATCATGTCTTTTAATTCATGATAATTCGCGAGATAGTAATTATTTCAAAAGAAAAACAAAGCTTGTTTATGTCACGACTGAATGAAATAAAAATAAATTTTAGAGTAATATATTTATGCTAATTCAGTACGAATTAGTTGAAGTAAAAGCAGTGATTTCATTTATCTTGTAGTCGCTTGTAGTGAAAAATTGTTCCATATTGCGTTTATCTCGCAAAAATATTTACCTATGCTTATGTCGAAACAAAAGAATAATTGAACTGTGAATATTTATGATTGATTGTTAGTTTGTTTCGTAAAAAAAATTATGTTTTATACGAGGAGAAAATTATGGAACAAGTTTATTGACAAGTTCTCGTTTTTCAACAAAACAATAACGTTACTCAGCGAGTTATTAACCAATCAGGTAAAAATATCAGCTTTTTGAACGCTATTTCAGCCAATCAGAGAAAAATATCAGCTTTTTGCACTGTAGAATTAAAAAATAAGTAAAAATTGCACTCGTTTTTCGGTGTAAAATGAAAATATAGCATTATTTCGTGTAGATTAGCCAATCACAGTGCGAGGAAAACTCTAACCAAATGACTTAAAAAAATGACAGGTATAATCTACAAAGGTCTATATACGAGCGTGTATCTAAAAATATTTATAAATGTCTATAAGTTCCGTCGTTAATAATTTGGTTTTTGTGTTTTTCTTAAAAATTTTAAGAGTTTTGTTTGTTTCAATTGCATCAGATAAAAAAGTATTCCAAAGGTATGGTCCCCTATGTCTAATTGAAAATGTGCTAGATTTTAATAAAATTTGGTATAATCTGGTACTATATTTATGTTGCATGGAACTAAATTGATTAAACAAATTTGTTGTTACGTTTTTTTTCAACTTGTACATAAAAGTAAAACTTGATGTATATTTAATTGATTGACGTTCAAAGCCCCAATTTGAAGAAATAAGTGTTGTGTTGGTACATGTCTGTCTAAACCAAAAATTATGCGACAAGCATGTTTTTGTTTATTATACAACTTTTTTAAATTATTTACTTGCCCAACATATGTTACAATATGATAAGTAACTGTGTATGAAAAAAAAGTAGAGGTTTCAAAACGATCAGTACGTGCAAAAGCGCTTCTAAATATTTTGCAATATTGAGTACTTTGATGCGTGCGCCTTAAACCGAGGTGCTAAAAGATTGAGAAGTGGACTTTCGCCTTTATGGACACAAATTTCTTTCAAGCAGACATGATAAATTGAGATCAGTTTTTCGCTATATTCAATCAATGACAAGAAGTCTTTACCATCATATAAAAAAATAATCGGACAATAATTTTAAAGTTCTTTAAATAATAAAGATCTTGCTGTCTAAATTAATGAAGATCTCCTTCAAGAGTTCGTTGATAACAGATCCGAAATTTAATGATGTTAACCGTTTTTCCTCTCAGTGAACCATTTTTCAGGCTTCGATTGCGTGGTCGTTTCATTTTCCTTCGCAGAAGCATCTTCGGTAGACATAATCAAATTTCCATTCCCAATTACAGCTTTGTCATGCAATAAAAATGTGTCATCTACAATAAGTGTTTTAAAATTGACAAATATTCCTTGTTTCGGGAAGTACGGTAAAAATGTGTAGGAAAATAATTATTACCCTTGAATAAATTTGCCATATACATCCGCACAAACTTTCACATTGTCCTTTCATACTTTAAATGCTTTCATACGATTTAGGTGCGGAACAATATTGACGCTTTCCAGCAACTATAGGTCTTTCTCGAAATTTTTGTCTGTCTTTATCAAAATTTTTCCCCGAAGGTAAGGTCTGAAAATAAAATTGCTTTAGTATCTGCCGATTGGCTAAGTAAATGCCACTTCTAACGCAAGTCGGTACACTAGGCAGAACGTTCTCTTCCAGTGCAGGCAGTCTTGGGTTTAATCCCAGCCAAGTCACGTTAGAGGCTTTCTGCTTAGCGTTCAGCATGAGAATAGAATTGATATCGTAGGTTGTTGTCTAGTTGAGCGATTGCTGTGTTCGCACGTTTTTCGTAGCTTAAATGGGAGCTTTAAATGCACTAGGACCCCCTTCACAGGACCATCGTTAGTAGCAGTACTAATAGAACCTGAAGAGGCTATTTTGGGAAGCGCTTACTTGACGGAGACGTTGGAAGGATGTTTCTTATAGTCAGTATATTGATACTATAAATAATTAATGATTTGTCCCGCTGTTACAATTTCTGCAGCTAGTAAAAGCAGATTGATCGAGTCCTCGTTCTTCACTTGCCCATGGCGAGGAAGATGAATCCTGTTGTTTTTATTTTTCAACGCTTGGTTTTACATCTTTTTATTACAAAGCATTTACCCTCAACCTATTTTCATAGTTGTAGAAGTCACTTAAAAGGCATTATTTCTCTAAATAATTTGGTAAAATGTGCCCATTTTCTGTCTTGTTTGTATTTGGATTCTGTGACAAAGCGTATTCTAGCCAAAAGCAAGAAGCTAGCTAACTACATAATAAAATGTTAGCTATCAAACGTCTTGTAAATGTTAGCTACAGGTTATGTTATAAGCAATCAAGTTGCCACCAGTCTGGGTTTCAAATTTGACCAAAATTAAAGAGATTGCTTAAAAGCCTTTAGGCCTTACATGCATCCAATGATCACTTTTCCTAAATTAACAACCGTTCCAATTCAATTAGGGCGAAAGTTTTGACGGGGGCGATATACACGTTTTTGTTAAAGGAACTAAGTTTATAAGAACACAAGGCTTCAGAGGTCTAAAATTTAGAACATATAAGAACTATAAGGCTTTGGCAATACTAAGACGTACTGAAATACTCCTTTAAACTTGCAAAATGAAAGAAAAATTAAGAACAATTTAGGAAATAATTTTTTTTTATAAAACCCTTAAACCCTTAAATGATTTTCTGCGTGTTGACTTCACAACTGACAAACGGTCCAAAGGGTTAAAGATACTTCAGAATGCCAGTACTGTGTGTCAGAATGTGCTGCGCTACCTATTTCAGGAGTTGCCCGTTATGAGTTACACCCTTCAATTCACGACTTTCGAGTTTTTCTTCAGTTTTTAGTACCCTAATTAAAAGAAACTTGTTCACAAAAGTCTCTTTTTATGTGTGCATTAGATGTTATAGTGTATCACTTTGTTATTCCATCGAATTTTGTAATCCCATCACACTTTGTAATTCCATCACACGTTGTGTTCCAATCGAACTTTGTAATCCCATCGCATTTTGTAATCTCATCACACTTTGTAATCCCATCACACTTTGAAATCTCATCACACTTTGCAATCTCATCACACTTTGCAATCCCATTATAAACCTGTTATAAAAAGAGGCATAAATGAAAAAAAAAAAATAATAAAAAAAAATAAATAATAATAAATGGTTAAAAACTAAAAATATACACATATATGATTTATTTATAACACAGTAAAAGGCATGGGGTCATCCAGAGGTGCAACAAAGTTTCAGCAAGAGAGAGAATAAGAAGAGAAAATGACAACCAAACAACCCCTGAATCTTTGCTGCCTCCCTGGATGCTCATACGAGAGTTAAATTAGTTAAAAACATGTGAAATTAAAAGTTCCTTAAATTTTGAAAGTTTTTGAAAAATTTGCTTCTTGCCATTTTGTAATCCCATCGCACTTTGTAATCACATCACACTTTGTAATCCCATCACACTTTGTAATCCCATCGCACTTTGTAATCCCAAATCTATCGCAATCTGTAATGCCATGACACTTTGGTATTTCATCCTATTTTGTAATCCCATCGCACTTTGTAATCACATCACACTTTGTAATCTCATCACACTTTGCAATCTCATTGCACTTTGTAATCCCAAATCTATCGCAATTTGTAATCCCATGACACTTCGTGATTTCAACCCATTTTGTGATCCCATCGCACTTTGTAATCACATCACACTTTGTAATCTCATCACACTTTGCAATCTCATCACACTTTGCAATCTCATCACACTTTGTAATCCCAAATCTATCGCAATTTGTAATCATTATAAACAGCATAAAACAGTTAGTTTGTAACTAAATCCTAATAATTTAATAAATCAGCAAATAAAACACACACACGAAATATGCTAAAAATATTACCTTATTTTTTGCAAGAATTTATTCATACATTGATGACCAGCATATTTCTTTTCTTGTATTTCTTGTATTTGTATTATGATTTCGTACTTATTATATTTTACCTAATACTTTCTAGCGAAATCATGGCTTTGGTTATACCACTGACGTTGTTGATTTTGGGACAGCTAAACTTTCTTGACGCAGATAGGTTTCCGATGGAGGAATTTTTTGATTATCATTTCAATTCATGGAGAGCACATTTATATTTCTGTGATTTTGCTGCAGTTGGACAAGAAATATGTTGTGACTGCTCTGACGATTGTATGAAGTACAAAACTTGCTGCATAGACAAGTTGTGGGACAAGAAAAAAACCGAAAACTTGCAGATGTATCTCAAACTCTTTCTGAGTAAATCACAAAAGTATAAAAATACGTCTTGTGAACCAACTTTAACAGTAAATAAAACACACGCTGCGCAATCATATTTCATGGTAAAATCCTGTCTTTCGAATACAACAGAAGATGATGTAGAACGCTGTCTGCAACCGAGTTTGCATATCAAGGATGATATTCCAGTACTTGGCAACGACACTTACTTGTATAGAAACGTGCACTGTGCCAAATGCAATTTAGTATTTGATTACAAATTTATTGATATAAAAGCAAAGTGCGAAAATGCGTCAAATGTTATGCTCAGGAAAACTATCAGTAAAGAGGAGTTGAACAAACTAAGTAAATGCGAGTTTTCCTTATATACTAGCAATCATTTTCAACAAAAGCATATTCGTGCGTGTGAAATAAAAGAGAATGTATGTCCGCAAACTGATCCGTTTTATAACTTATGCAATGCGTATGGAGAGACTATGGGTGGATACAAAAATTACCATTGTGCAATGTGCGCAGCCAATCAGAATATAGAAGTTATTGTTGTCAATAGAACTATTGTTCAACCAACACATTTTCATAATGGAACCCATAATGTTACAACACTTAAAAACGTGACAATACAAGAAGCATATCCATTTACCTTGCCCATGCCCGATATTGATTACACCTGCTCTGCTGCAGCATGCAAATCTCGGCATTGTTATCTGCCCAATGGCGAGGATTCTACAAAATTTGAAAGCACGTTCTCAATCGGAGCCCTTGAAGAAAATAAAGGTGAAATAAAATATTTTAAGCAAAAATTTCCAATTAGACAATTTATGAATATTCCCAAAGAGTATGATTTTGGATTTAACAAAGGGTTGGAACAATATTTATGCAATGCTCCTAGAGAAAAATGTTGCGACTGCAGTGACGACTGTATGGTAAGAAAGAGATGTTGTATTGATAAATTTTGGAACGAAACACATCCTGTGAATTTAAATTCGTACATAAACCAATTCATTCAAACCTCGCAGGAATATAAAGATCATTCTTGCGAACCAGTGCTTTCCATGACGTCTTCGTTTACGTATAATATTGAATATCAGCTAATGGTGAAGTCCTGCTTGCTAAAAGCGAATGTTGATAACGCAAAGAAGTGTATACACGGTGTTCAAAAAGGATCACTTGATTCTAATTTACCAGTATCGAGTTTTGATGGATACATATATCGAAATTCGTTTTGTGCTAAATGCAACTTTATCACCAAATACCAACCAATCAGCGTTAAAGCGAATTGCAACGTAAAAAGTCACAAAACGTTTTCTAAAATGTTTCATAACACTTCTGTTGGTCTTGATATTGAAAACAGTTTTCAAGAATGTGACTTTTCTTTAGTAAATTCGAGTTACTACAAGTCAAAAAAATGTAACCACTGGGTAAGCTCAAAGAGAAATTGTCCAAGATCAAGTATACATTACGAACTTTGCCATGCTTACAGTGGTAGAGTTGGAGGTTTTCAAAATTATCATTGCTGGCTTTGTAGTCAAAATAATCAGACTGTTGCGTTTCCACCTGTTGAATATTGTGATAGCAACCGTTGTCCAATTGGGCAAAGTAATTGTTTCGAAAAACCTTATCGAGCGTGGTTGTTACTGATAAATTTTAATACCAATCAATTTCAAATTGGCCATCAAAAATCAAGGTCAATTTGCAAAAATGGTAGCAAATATGACACAGGAACGCTGAAGTGTGAGAAAGTCATTTGTCCACCTGACTTCGTCTTTGATGGGAAAGACTGTTTACCAAAAACCAAAAAGCCCATTCCTGAAACACACGTGCTTAAACCAACATTCGATAAATGTTTTAGAAGCAACGTGACATTGTATATGGTTTTAACACAAGTGATAAATAGTAGTAAGTTAAAGATCTTACGAAATTTTCCACCTCATATGTATGATAAATTTACAACCTACTCAGTGATAAACCAAACAAATGATGACCAATTTGTAATCATTTTGTCAAATTTTCTTCTACCTCCTTGGTCAGACGTAAATCAAAACATATATAAATTTTTTGAATCATCAGAAGTGGGTTATAATTACAATTTATGGCACAATATTGAAAAGATTTTGATAACTAAAGGGAGAAAATTACAATATACAGAACATTACCAGTTAGAAATGTCTCGTTACTTCCCAAAAAATCGTATATGTGCCGAGGCGAATGTACACAATGCAACTGATGGCTCCTTTACTAGATCATGCATGGTAACGAAAGGAAATGAGACATTCTCCAAACACAATATTTCAATGTGGATTGAAATAAGCAGAAACTCATCAAGTAAATGGTACAGCACCTGTCGAAAGTATCATTTACATTCCAACTGTCCTCGACGAAAAATAAGTGGTCACGTCACTTTAAGTGAAAAAGGAGATCTTCTGCATAAACGGCTTGGTCAAATAGATACTTACAACGTGAGCGAATATATACCACTATCTGAAGGTTATGGTGTTTGTATCAAAAGTTCGTTTACAGGGTACAGCGTTAATGGCAACCGCTTGGAGACTGTCTATGTGGTTGAACACTACATTTCCTTAATAGGGACAATTATTAGTATTATTTTTTACATATTTGTTATTCTAAGTTTCCTACTTTTCAAAGAACTTCGAACTGTTCCTGGATTGAACACATTGGGAATGTGCATATCATTGTTTTTCGCAGAGGTAATATTCTTACTGGCAATAAACTCTAATTTTTCAGGAACTGCATGCAAAGTAGTTGCTGCAACATTGCACTGGTGTATATTGAATTCATTCATGTGGAATCTGATCATCGCTTTTGATTTGATTTCAAAATTTAGTTCTTTCACTGTTGCCAGTCGAAGAAATAACAAGAAGAAATTTATCCGTCGTTGTATGTATTCACTCATTCCTCCAACTTTAATAGTTTCTCTGTCTCTAATACTAGCAGCAGAAACAACCGTTGTTGGTTATGGTACATCCGGCTTTTGTTGGATTACAGGTTTTTATGCACGTGTTGGCTTCTACATTATTCCAGTCGCCGTCATATTTCTCACTGCACTTTCAACGTTGCTGTATACAGTACGTAAAATTCACAGCGAATTTAAAGTGAACGAAGAAGTCTTGAAAACTGGTAAGAAGACTAAAAAGGAGACCTTACAAATCGCATTGAAGCTTGCTATTATACTTGGCATCACCGAAGGTTTAGGTTTTATTCAAATAGCTAAATCACATCTCAGTTACAACGAGGAAGTTTTTAACGCCTGTTTCAGTCTGTTGTATTCCACTTTTAGAGGTTTATGAGGGTTAATGCTGTGCTTGGTGTATATAATAGGCGCAAATGTTTTAGCGCTATATCGTAAAAGAGCACGCAGTTTATTTACGACAGATACCGGTAGAAATTGGAACGTACTTTATCGACATAAAGGAATGAGCACGTCATCAAGTCAACACGACCAATCTGAGACCAACACCTCCACAGTCTAGAAATGTTGTGTATGCACATGCGTCAAATGCAGTGGTTTCGGTTTGCGGTTTAATCGATAATTTACGGCATACAGAACGCTCAGTAAAACAAAAAATTTTGTTATAGAGAAATCAATTTATAGAAAGTATTCTGCTTTTGTAAAAATTTGCCAGTGTTTGAGTATCTATTTATTTAAATCTTTCGTCTGGGACTTCTGGTTAAAAATATAAAAATGCTAGAATATTTTCTTTTCGAAATTTAAAATTTGTTGACTTAAAGAAATATTATAGACGTGTTTTGCCTTTGAATGTAGCACACTGTTCAATTTTGTTTAACTTGAAAAGTGTTCCAATTAAGAAGAGAAAATGCTCCAAAACATAACTTCAAGGGACAGAAAAGAATCTCATGGAGGTTCGAATTCTAGAAAGTCACTTTTATTGAGTTTTTTAAAGTATTTTTACCGTGCCAGAAAAATAATCTACTGTATAAATAAGTAATAAGTAATATTAACGATACTGTACAAATAAGTAATTTTAACGATACTGTACAAATAAGTAATATTAACGGCTGTAAGTGAATATTTTAAATGTAATAAAGATACCCCTGATGTAATCTGTCTCCATTTTTTCTCTATTCTTATCTTTAAATTTACGTAGCTACCTACCTGATCACTAAGCCTTAACTCCTTATTGCACAAAAAACTCAACAAAGTTTGCTTGTACAGAGTTTAGCCATCGTTGGAAAGTCATTCCCCTGCTCATTCAATTCGAGCACGTAAGGACGTAACTTTCCCCCCTACGCAACCATATTACACGATACAGGAATAATTTCATGTTTCATGCAGTTTTTGAAAATATTTTCATGCTAAAGAGGTTAGTTTCAGACGGTAAAGAGATAATGAAATTGGAAAGCTTGATACATTAGTTTTTAAACGATTTTTTTTCTCAGATATAGTATTCATGGTAGTAACACATTTGGATAATAATCACACTCTCGCAAATGCGAATCCCTCCATTTTCAAAATGTTTTCAGCACATCTGAAACAGTAGACTGGTCACAAACCAGCTTTTGTTTAAACTAAGAAAGTTGGAGTAGTGCGTTTTTTATGTTATAAGGACTAAAACAGTCATCATAATGGTCAAATTTTATATAAAGACTAATTTCAGCAAAAAAAAGTCAACGCAACGATATTATTCTCCCTGAATCCTCTCCGAATTTGGTTCCTATGGCTTGATTTATTGCAACCTCGATCCCAGGGCCTGTAGCTTTTTTTATATAAAGATGAAAAAAAAATGCTACAGGCCCTAGGATCGATGTTGGATTTATTGTTAAAGTATTCACGTTTGGAGCCAAGTGTTCCATTGAAACATTCCGGTTCCATAATAACAGAGCAGCTGTTGTAAACCATATTTTGCTACCTGAATTAAAAAATAATAATTTTTGTGAGTCACCCTTAGAAATTTTTAAAACCAACAAGATGGCCGGATGGAGTTTAAACACTGTAAGCCGTATGGTTATAATCTCTATCAATTAATATAATATATAATATAATAACATGAATTGTTCTTATTTTCTGGCAGAGCTTGTTGTTCAATATATTAAAATTAGGTATTATTAGAGAAATAATATATGTTGTTCAAATATTAATTAGCTAGATTATATAATTATGTAAACTATTTCTTGTCACAATCGTTTCAAAATCATATTGAAGAAGAACTACTTTGTTCATCGGCAGTGAGCGGGATTCGATCCGCGGTCCCCAGAACTGGGAGCCGCAGACGAACCCACTACACTACGTGCTGCAATATGTTAGTGATGAACTCAGATAGTTTATCCGGATGGTGTGTATACATAGGTGAATATTTATCATAGCACATCCCTATTTCATTCTCAACAGTGAAGCATTTTCTGTTGAGAATGAAATACGGATGTGCTATGATAAATATTCACCTACGTTTCAAAATCGTTTCGAAAAAGGGAAGTATTACGCAAATACAGAGGAGAAGTGATTGGAAACAGAGCTGGAGAGTTTTGTATCATGTGGATTTAAACACGTTTTTTCTTATTGAAGACACCAATTTAAGAATCTCTTTGTTGTGTCGAAATCATGTTTTCATTCTCAAAATTAATTTTTTTTTAACAAACCTTTTTCCAGTAATATGACATAAGAATTTGAGAAAGTTATTCTACAATCTTGGACATAATATTATTGGAAAAGGTCGATTTTTGGCTATTTCTCGAATTGTCCAAACGACGGCCCGCTAAGGTGCTAAAATTCGGGGAAACGGGCAAAAATTAGTATGGGTTAAGAATTTGAAACTTACCAATTAACCTAAGTCCTAAGTCCGTTTGCGATCATTGACAAGTGAACTTTGACAAGTTCGTAATGCCTTTGTCTTTTGTAGAAACAGTGTTTATAACTGCTTGTGGGACGAACTATGAAATTCGGCCCTCTTTTCCAATAAATTAAGTCCGCGATTGTCTGAGAGAATGTATTTTGTCAAAATCCGCCCGATTCATCACGAAAAAACCTTCAGAACCATGAAAATCGGAGAAAAACAAGGAAAACTACTTTCTCAGACAATCTTGGACATAATATTATTGGAAAAGGCCGAGTTTTGGCTATTTCTCGAATTGGCCAAATGGAATTGCCTTGTCAAAACTCTGCAGCCGGCAGGCTGCAAAAGCTTCGCTTTGGGAGATTTGTAGGCCAGGTAAATAGCGTCGAAAATGCGCTACTGGCAGTTTCTGCCATGTCCGCATTTCGGAACAATCCACACGACGGCCCGCTAAGGTGCTAAAATTCGGGCAAACGGTGTGTAGACTATTCAGCAGAACTAATTAATTATTCATGAATTTTAATTTAAAGTGGAATTGTTGAGGCTGAATATTTTTGGTGAAAGATAATGTATTATAGCTATAAAATCGTGACAAGTGCGTTATAAAAGAAAAAATAAGAATATGTAGTCTGAAAATAACCTGTCGTAACTGATTATGTAAAAAAATTGCCACCTTTAAAGATGTTTTCCAAGCTGTTTTTCAGAGAAAAAGAGAAAATAGATAAATTTTCAGCCTTGCCGTTGTTCTTATTTTGTTTTTATTGTTCATCAATTTTCAGGTTTATTATTTTTCTTTTAAAATTGTTCTTATAGAGAAATTAAGTTTATGTTAAGTTAGCTATGATTTACAGTTACAATAATAATCAAAAATTGAATTTTAAAATTTTAGAATATTCAATGATTTTGTTCCCCCATATTACTCAGTTCTCTTCAAAGTTCAGTACTTTTTCAGATTATTTCTAATGGCGGAAATCTTTAAGCCGCAAGGCTTCTTGTTTTATTTAAAAGCAAAGAAACTATTTTTATTGTGGTATAAATTGCTTAAAAGGCATTATTTCTCAAAAGAATTTGTTAAAGTGTGAAAGCTTGATGATAACTCCTAGATTGTAGTATCAAGATAGCCAGCAATATCTTTAACCATAAGGAAACAAGTTACTAAAATATTCTAGCCAAAAACAAGAAGCTAGCTAAATACACAATAGAATTTGACTATCCAACGTCTTTAAAATGTTAGCCATAGGTGATATTATAAGCAGTCCAGTCTCTAAAGGTCTAGTTCACAAATTTGGCCGAAAGTTAAGGAGATTGCTTAGCAGTCTTCAACCTAACATGCATCCAATGATCACTTTTCTTAAATTAACAACCTTTCCAATTCAATTAAGGCAACAGTTTTGACAAAACCGATTTACACGTTGTTGTTAAAGGAAAAAAGTATAAGAACACAAGGCTTCAAGGGTCCAAAATTTAGAACATGCTAAGAATTTTTAAGGCCACCAAGACACTCTGAAATACTCCTTTAAACTTATTAAGAAGAATTTAGAAACAAATTGAGTTTTTAAATTAGAAATGGTAAGAACATTTGAAGGCTTCCTTCAAGATGACTGTTTTTATGAAAGAAGTGTATATCAGTGTTTAAACCCTTTGTTTAAAATTGTTTTCTGTGTGGTGACTTCACAACAGACAAAAGTCACGAGTTGCCAGTTACTCTTTTTTTTTTAATACACGAGTTACGAGTTTGAAATATTGTGATAGTTACAACATAATAACAAATAGAACATAATTTCGCACTTTAAACCTTTAACTCGCACTTTAAATTGGCAACTCGCACTATACATTGGCAACCTGTACTTTGAATTGGCAATTTGCACCTTAAATCTTCAATTCGCACTTTAAATCTTCAACTCGCACATTAAATCTTCAACTCTCACTTTAAATCTTCAACTCGCACTTTAAATCTTCAACTGGCACTGTAAATCTTCAATTCGCACTATAAATTGGCAAATCGTACTTTTAATTATCATCTCGCACTTTAAGCTGGTATTTCGTGCTATAGAAGCAACTAGTAAAAGTACTGTACCAACTCGTAAATGTCAACTTTTACTTCGTGGATTTAGTAAACCTCCTAAGAGAATTAAAAAAGGTCCTCTCTATAAACAACCACAAAAAAGTGCAAACAAAACAAACAAAGGAAGTGTAGCTTTTATCACTTCTGCCCCACACCGCAATTACAAGAAATAGGTTGAGTTAGTCTTACAAGGCTATCACTAAAAATCTATATCGATTTAATAAAAATCCTGGAACAAAAATGCCTTAGTTTAAATTATTACTTGTAGATTCGCAGAACAAAATATCTATATTTAATATCCGCATACGCAAAAGACACGCAGTAGCAAGTCACACGAACCCGTGTATTTATCGTGTGACTTCGTGTGACTTCGTGTGACTTCGTGTGACTTCGTGTGACTTCGTGTGACTTCGTGTGACTTCGTGTGACTTCGTGTGACTTCGTGTGACTTCGTGTGACTTCGTGTGACTTCGTGTGACTTCGTGTGACTTCGTGTGACTTCGTGTGACTTCGTGTGACTTCGTGTAAAAAACTCAGCAAAATGTTAACGAAATGCTTCGTGACAATTCTATTGAACTTGACATTGAAAGCAGTTTTAAAGAATGTAAGTTCTCTTTAGCAAGTTCGAGTTACTACAAGTCAAAAAATTGTAACCCCAGGGATTACTTAAGGACAGATTGTCCAAGATCGAATAAACATTACGAACTTTGCAATGCTTATAGTGGTAGAGTTGCAGGTTTTCAAAATTACCATTGCTGGCTTTGTAACCAAAATAATCACATTTCTACAATTTCACCTGTTGATTATTGTGATAGCCGTTGTTTAAGTGGACCTAGTGGTTGTTTCAGTGGACCTGATTCCACGTGGTCGTTACTGCTATATTTTAATATCCAATAAATTTCAAATTGGCCGTGAAAAGTCAAGGTCAATTTGCAAAAATGGAAGCAAATATGACACAGGAACGCTGAAGTGTGAGAAAGTCATTTGTCCACCTGACTTTGTCTTTGATGGGAAAGACTGTTTACCAAACACCAAAAAAACGATTCCTGAAATACACGTGGTTAAACCAGCATTCGATAAATGCTTCAGTAGCAACGTGACATTGTATATGGTTTTAAAAAAGGTGATAAATAGCAGTAAGATAAAGATCTTACGAAATTTTCCCCTTTATATGTATGATAAATTTACAACCTACTCAGTGATAAACCAAACAAATGATGACCAATTTGTAATCATTTTGTCAAATTTTCTTCTATCTCCTTCGTCAGACGTAAATCAAAACATATATGAATTTTTTGAATCATCAGAAGTGGGTTATAATTACAATTTATGGCACAATATTGAAAAGATTTTGATAACTAAAGGGAGAAAATTACAATATACAGAATATTACCAGTTAGAAATGTCCCGTTACTTCCCAGAAAATCGTATATGCGCCGAGGGGAATGTACACGATGGAACTGATAGCTCCTTTACTAGATCGTGCATGGTAACGAAAGGAAATGAGACATTCTCCAAATACAACATCTCAATGTGGATTGAAATAAACAAAAAGTCATCAAGTAAATGGTACAGCACCTGTCAAAAGTTTCATTTACATTCCAACTGTCCTCGACGAAAGATAAGTGGTCACATCTCTTTCAGTGAAGACGGAGATCTTTTGCATAAACGGCTTGGTCAAATAGATACTTACAACGTGAGCGAATATATACCACTCTCTGAAGGTTATGGTGTTTGTATCAGAAGTTCGTTTAGAGGGTACAGCGTTAAAGGCAACCGCTTGGAGACTGTTTATGTGGTTGAACGCTACATTTCCTAAATAGGGACACTTATTAGTATTATTTTTTACATATTTGTTATTCTAAGTTTCCTACTTTTCAAAGAACTTCGAACTGTTCCTGGATTGAACACATTGGGAATGTGCATATCATTGTTTTTTGCAGAGGTAATATATTTACTGGCAATAAACTCTAATTTTTCAGGAACTGCTTGCAAAATAGTTGCTGCAACATTGCATTGGTGTATATTGAGTTCATTCATGTGGAACCTGATCATCGCTTTTGATTTGATTTCAAAATTTAGTTCTTTCACTGTTGCCAGTCGAAGAAACAACAAGAAGAAATTTATCCGTCGTTGTATGTATTCAATCATTCCTCCAACTTTAATAGTTTCTCTGTCTCTAATACTAGCAGCAGAAACAACCGTTGTTGGTTATGGTACATCCGGCTTTTGTTGGATTACAGGTTTTTATGCACGTGTTGGCTTCTACATTATTCCAGTCGTCATATTTCTCACCACACTATTAACCTTGCTGTATACAGTACGAAAAATTCACAGCGAGTTTAAAGTGAACGAAGAAGTCTTGAAAACTGGTAAGAAGACTAAGAAGGAGACCTTAAAAATCGCCTTAAAGCTTGGTATTATACTTGGCATCACCGAAAGTTTAGGTTTTATTCAAATAGCTAAATCACATCTCAGTTACAACGAGGAAGTTTTTAACGCCTGTTTCAGTCTGTTGTATTCAGCTTTTAGTTTACGAGGATTAATGCTGTGCTTGGTGTATATAATAGGCGCGAATGTTTTAGCGCTATATCGTAAAAGAGCACGCAGTTTATTTACCGCAGATACCGGTAGAAAGTGACACTTCATTTATCGGCATAAAGGAATGAGCATTTCATCAAGCCATCACGACAAATCTGAGACCAACACCTCCACAGTTTAGAGATTTTTTGTATGCACACGCTTCTAACGCAGTGGTTTCGGTTTCCTTAATCGGTAAGTTACGGCATACATAAAGCTCGGTAAAACAAAAATTTTGTTCGGATTATAGAGAGGTGAAATTATAGAAAGTATTCTGATTTTGTAAAATTTTACCAGCGTTCTAGTATCAATGCATTTAAAAAAATTCTGGAATATTTTCTTCCTGAAATTAAAAATTTGTTGGTTTAAGGAAAAATTATAGAAGTATTTTGCGTTTGAATACACCACACTGTTCAGATTTTTTTTTTTAATTTGAAAATTGTTCAATTAAGGAGAGAAAATGCTGCAAAATATAACTCCAAGGGTAGAAGACAACTCATGGAGGCTCGAATTCTTGAAAGTCACTTTTATTGAGCTTTTTAAAGTATTTTTACCGTGCCAGAAAAATTGTATTAAAGAGATTTTTGAATTATAGAGAGTTTACTGCATAAATAAATAATATTAACGACTGTAAGTAAATATTTAAATGTAATAAAGATATACCCCTGATGTAATCTGTCTCCATTTTTTCTCTGTTCTGATCTTAAAGTTTACGTAGCTAATTACCTAACCACTAAGAACTAACTCCTTAAATGCTTTTTTTTATTTTCTTTGTACGGAGATTAGCTATCGTTGGAAAGTCATTCCCCTGCTCATTCAATTCGAGCACGTAAGGACGTAACTTCACTCCCTACGCAACAATATTACACGATACACGAATAATTTCATGTTTCATGCAGTTTTTGAAAATATTTTATTAGGAGGTAGCTGAGCGTATTTTTCAGGAAAAATATTTTTTTTTTTTTATCTCGTCACGCGATAACGTATTTTTAAACCATTAATTACGCGAAAACTAAAGGGTTTCAACATTCGTAACATCGATATCGATATGAATCAGTACAATCTAAAACGCTCATTTAATCAAAAAAATATTGGTCACCAAAGACGGACAACGAAAATTATTTTAGAAAGCTTATTTACGGCTTTTACGTGAGAACGTGGTTCCCAGGTTTTATCTCCTCTACAATCTTCGTAGTACCAGGCGGTAAAGGGATAACAGAATTGGATTAATACATTTTATTTTTAAACAAATTTATTTTCGCAGATATAGTATTCATGGTAGTAACACATTTGGATAATAATCACACTTTCGCAAATGCGATTCCCTCCATTTTTAAAATGTTTTCAGCAAATCTGAAATAGTAAACTGGTCACGAACCAGCTTGTCTGTAAACTACGCAAATCGGAGCAATAAGATTCCTTGTGGTATGATAATGTAGGTACAGCCGACAAAAATAAAAGTCAACCTTAAACGAATTCTTAAGATCGTTAAACTTCCTGATACCTACTTTGCCAACCTCGTTTCCAGGGCAATTTTTCCCTTTTGGTGATCCAAGATGGATAGCGAATTCCATTTTCCTAGGGGCAAGGTGGCTACTTTGCCATTGTGGAGTACCGCATAATCATCCCATCCTCCATAGATGTCAACTTGTGAATTTCTTGTTAACAAACTCAGCTTTACCACACGCTATACAAATCAAAAAATGCTAGGCAAGGAATTTTTATTAAAGCGTTTAATGATTTTTTTTCTTAATTGTCAAATTGTGTGTGACGGGAAAGGCAAACGAAGGAACGTAATGACGAAGACCATTTTAGTTTTGAATGTGGTCGTGGTCAATGTTAGGTTTGTAGGTCTGTTTGCCCTTTTTTGTCTTCTAAAAGCTTTTTATTTTGTAAGATTTGTCTTCTATATGTTTTTACATGTGAAGATAAATATGTTGTCACGTTTTTTAGCCATGTACAAATCTTAAACGCACCATTTTTAGAATTTTTGGCTAGGAACGAAAATTTTTAAGGATCATTCTACAGTCAGCTAGCTAGCTAACCTTATTTATTACTATTCAGTTTTGTATAACAGCTTTTTATCCTCATTATTATTTATTTTTGTGTTGAAGTTGTGTCTATCTAGCTAGCTCCTTAGCTACCTCTGGATAAAAAGTCAAAGTAGCCAAATGCACTGTTTGGCTGCAACACAAGTCTTACGCTAAATGCAGTTAGGCAGCTACCACTTTAATTACTGTTATGAGAATCTATGCTGCAAAATAGAATTGCTGAGCATTTTGTTTTAACTGAACATGAATTTTTTTTTGACTGAAGTCGCGATGAAGTTTTTTAAAAATGGTGTTACACCTATGTGCGACTTGGTATACTTGTACTAAGTGCTCAGTCCAGTGTCGCGATTAATTTAGTTAACGTTTACGGGGTAACAAGGGGTTGTGCACTGTGTCTTTATTTCGGCTAAAGTTGCAGTAAAGTTATATATTTAAAAATACATTACAGCAGAAACAATATAATGTTGTATGCGTTTTACTTGATTCACGAAATACTGCATGTACTAAAGCGTTCTACCTGAATGTATGACACAGCAAGCCGCACGGTTACTTAAACGCCGGGTTTCCCGGCTAGTATTTAATATAGCGACATAACATCTCCCTATTGTCTAAATTTTACTCTAGGATCGCAAGGGATACTTTTTTGTTAGACATATTTGGTTTAGTTAAACTTTGGTGTTCACTATTGCTCTTATGTACTCGCCTCATAAATGAAATGTGACGTTTCAGGATTTGACGTGTTTCATTGTTTTGTACTGTAATTTGTGAATTATGGACATCGATAACAGTAAATTTGTTTTGTAAAGAATGTGTTTGGAATTTGTGGTCTCTTCTCCCCCTTTTAGCGAATACGATATCACCAGTGCTAAATCGGTGTTTAACAGGATGACTGTACTTGTGAGAAGATTCCTTAGCTTTTTCGATGTATTTATCGTGACATTGTTTGACGAAGTTGTGTTGTTTTGATGTGTATGACTGCAGTGACGGTATTCCACTCTTGTTTTTTTTTGATGGAAGAATAATATGGATGGTTCTACATCAGTTTCAGGATAGATACAGTTTCTGAAAATCAATAACATTGAATGTAACGCGTCTTTACAATCTTTACCAGCGTCGTAGGAGAGACTTTTCATTTACTTAGGTTGGTATAAAACGTTCTGCTTGTCCATAACTTTTGGGCCAATACAGCATAGATACAGTATAGTATATGTTGTATACCACGTGATTTAAAAAAAATATTTCCATTTCGCGGCTGTCCCCTGGGGGATCAATATCTGTTGTTATCTTGTGAGGATAACCAAATAACGAAAATATATCGCCAAGACTGCTCGATACAGTTTGATATGTTGTATTTTTCATAATTTCAACAATAGGAAATTTCGAATATTATATTGTAAGTACTAGGATTTTCTCACCAGTTGGCAAGGTGCCATAAAAATCCGCTGCTATATGTGACCAGGGTGACTTCTGTAGTACTGTCATGTGTACAGGAGGCGTTTGTCGGGTATTGTTTAATTTCTGACATGATAAGCAATTATTAACAAGATTTTCAATGTCTTCGTCCATTTTATAGCAATAAACTTTGCTGCGTAAAATGTTTATATTTTAACAATACCAAGAGATGAACGGTGTATAAAATTCATAATTTTTCTATGTTAATGATTTTGATATAAAAATACGATTATTACGTAAAATAACACCATTGATTTCACAAAACTCGTGTTTGTAACTTTTATATTTTCTAAGGAACGACCAATTGTTGGCTTTTATTGCATTTGATGTCTCCTTAATTTCATCTTCGATTTTGGAGGATTTTAGGATTTGCCTTAACGACATCGAATGAGGTTCAGAGTTGGATTCAGTCGTAATACTATTATCTTTTGACGGAGGGTTGTTACGAATGCTACTTATATAATCAGCAATGTTTTCTGAGCTTTGTTTGTAATTAATAGTGAAACGATAACAGTTTTATTTGCCACCTTTCTATTCTAGGCATGGCTCTGGTACGAGATATGAAGATGAATTTCAAAGGATTGTGATCGACAATAACGTTAAATTCGGCATTGTATAAGTATACATGCCATTTACCAATACAGTGAACTAGAGCCAGGGCTTCCTTCTCTGTTACGGAATATTTCTTTCTCGGTAGTCGATAAGGTCCCTGATGTGTCACAAACAGGTCGAGGTTACCAAGATCGTCTGCTTGTATAAAATACCACCAAAGGCGTAGATACTAGCGCCTACCAAAACAGTACTCGGTTTATGAGTATTAAAAAAGATACGACGGTGTTTGAGGTTAATTCCGACTTTAAAAGATCGAAGTATTTTTGATGTTCATCGTTCCAAATATATTTATAGTAGTTTTTCAAAAGTTGTCGAAGAAGTGTAGTTTTCTGTGAATAATTTTCAATAAATGGACTCATATACGTGCACAGTCTTAAAAAGGATTTTAATTCGCTTACGTTCTGCAGTGGGGTTAGCATTTGATAAACATTCGACTTTCTTGGGATCCGGCTGGATACCGTTAGCTGATAAGACGATACCAAAAATGAAATACTGCTTTGCCCAACTGAAAACTTATCGCAATTAACTTTAAAACCATTTTGTTTTAAACGGTTAAATAATTTCTCCAAAATGTTCTTATGTTCCTCTATGTCTTTAGAATACACTATTATGTCATCATTGATACATTTTACGCCACGTATGTCACTAATTATGGATTGTAGACATTGTTGAAAAATGTCACCGGCATTGTTGATACTAAGACCTTCTTTCTCCATAGAACGAAGTTTTGCTTTGATAGCATCGCGAAGTTGGTATGGTTGACGTCTAAGTCGTTGTGGAATTGGTCGAACATTTTTATTTGATTATTGTGGATACGGTGTCTGTATGTTTTATTAACAAATTCTGTATTTTCTTTTGGTGTTGAGTCGGTTATTGCGATAGCTTGTTTATTTGACAGTTCTTCGGTTATACTAAAAATGTCACCGGCATTGTTGATACTAAGACCTTCTTTCTCCATAGAACGAAGTTTTGCTTTGATAGCATCGCGAAGTTGGTATGGTTGACGTCTAAGTCGTTGTGGAATTGGTCGAACATTTTTATTTGATTATTGTGGATACGGTGTCTGTATGTTTTATTAACAAATTCTGTATTTTCTTTTGGTGTTGAGTCGGTTATTGCGATAGCTTGTTTATTTGACAGTTCTTCGGTTATACTAAAAATGTCACCGGCATTGTTGATACTAAGACCTTCTTTCTCCATAGAACGAAGTTTTGCTTTGATAGCATCGCGAAGTTGGTATGGTTGACGTCTAAGTCGTTGTGGAATTGGTCGAACATTTTTATTTGATTATTGTGGATACGGTGTCTGTATGTTTTATTAACAAATTCTGTATTTTCTTTTGGTGTTGAGTCGGTTATTGCGATAGCTTGTTTATTTGACAGTTCTTCGGTTATACTAAAAATGTCACCGGCATTGTTGATACTAAGACCTTCTTTCTCCATAGAACGAAGTTTTGCTTTGATAGCATCGCGAAGTTGGTATGGTTGACGTCTAAGTCGTTGTTGAATTGGTCGAACATTTTTGTTATTGTGGATAAGGTGTCTGTATGTTTTATTAACAAATTCTGTATTTTCTTTTGGTGTTGAGTCGGTTATTGCGATAGCTTGTTTATTTGACAGTTCTTCGGTTATACTAATTTCCATCAATTTTTCAAGGGTGAGGTTTTCTTGCTTTAACAACTTTTTCTTTAAGGCGAATGAACGACATGTAAATACAAATTGATCACGAACTTCGCTTGTTGCATTTTCGCCAAAATCACATGTTTCAGCCAGAGATTTCAATCGAGTAACATAATTTTAACTGGACTCACCGATATCGCGAGTGATACTTTTGAAATTAAAAGTTGTATTTATCTTAGGATTAATATAGGTCGTAGGCTATTCTTTGACGTCGTTGTATGTGTCCGTATCGGCCTTGAGTGTCTTAATTTCTCTTAAGTCTTTACCACCAAGGTGTAAAAGTGAAGCGCTTTTCAGTTGTTGTTCACTATCTCCAGAAGCTGTAATAAGTGATTCAAACTCTTCTATATATGACTTCCATTTCTTGTCTAAATTTGTTGATGTTGATTTTTCGATTACGAATAGTTCCACGAAGCGTATATTTTGCATGAATTTTGCCATTATATCCTTTCTCTTTGTTCCTCCCTTTTTTTATTAGAAAACTCGTGACCAATTGTTATGAATTTATCATCGTAAACGAAGAGAGGAAGAAAACAAGTCTGCTTTATACAAAGAAATACAGAGTGTATTGTACATAAAAATTTTTTTATTTCAATTGAAATATTTTTGGACAAGATTTATAAAGCCAAAAAATGTGTAGGAAAGTCCTTTGAACGAATTTTAACCAAATTTCAAAAGTAATGATTACGTGAAATGACACAAAAAGAAGGCTAGAAGAATTTATAGTGTACATATATTCAATCCAGATCTAAGAAAGGGTCTTTAGGATCGAACCTCATAGATAGAGCCTCAGCCAAATGTGAAAATAATGAAATTAATAAGTTCAAGAACTGCATTTTTTTATTGCTTTTCTGATTACCCTATAATTTCTATGCACTGCTTATTTTTTAAGAAAATTTGAAACATCCAAATTTTCGGACAAAAAAACTTTCGGCAGACACAAATTTCAGACGGAAACATTTTAACAGTCTAACCTTATTAGTTTAAACGACAGTTTCTTTCGTCCATAAGACAAAAAAAACCTGTGTAAAATCCTGGTTGCAACATACATATTTGTCATGTAGTTTTTCACGTATTGTTAATTGATGGAAAAGTATATTGTTTAGTGTGCACGGTTCTTACAAAATAATATTAATACGTTTTTTACAGTACTGCGCCTCATTTGATAATGAAAACAACATTATTGCGAGATTCGTTGCAGGCTAGAATAAAATTAGGCCTCTCATTTCTTTCCATATATGATGAGGCTTTCATATCTCGGAAACAAGTTCGTTCTTGCCGCTTTACAACAAACTCGTTTCAAAGTTGACACGAACTGCTTCCTTTCATTTTTTTGCTAAATAATTTTTCTTGTGGAGAAACATTTAAAAACAAAGGAAAAAAGGATTAAAGTAACTAATCCGTTTTAATTGATACCGAGGTGGTGATGTCAGTTATTTTTGAAAGCGCAGTTTATTAGGTATCAACAGAGAACGGCTTGAACTAAGGGTAATGTGATGGCTTCACTGATCTTTTCGATAAATTGACGTCAGTATACCATATCGGCGTCGTGTCCTAACGTCAAAACTGTAAGAAATGAGAAACATTTTTGTTCATTACATCTAGGGAATTATTAACCTCCTTGTCTGTTACAGGCAGACACACAAACACATTTATTACAATAAATTAGTTGATAGGACCGTAGTAAAACTCACTTCGCAGAAGAATAGAGGATTATTATAGAAAGAGTAGAGGGTCCCCTTGGTTCGCAAGCGAAAAATTGTAAGGTCACTTTCAGTTTATCGCATAAAAACCAAGTTCATACGAGCTTTATCTTATCCAGTCAAACGGTTTTATTCTCGCCAGAGCAAATTTGATGAAATATGACACGGAACATCTGCATTAGCACTACTGCAGTCTTTTCCTGACGCAATACGTCCAGCGACATATTTTGCTTAGAAAATCTTGTATTAGAAGATGGTATATTTCCCGGTGTAGATATTATGAGATTCCTTGATATGAAAAAACTTCTGTTTTTCGGAAAGTTGTTCTGATTGAATTCAAAACATTAATGTGATATATATTCGTGTTGACTATAGCACGAGAACCGCTCATTAGAATTTAAAGAGCCTCAGAACAGAAAATGTAGATGTTGATGTAGGAAACGTTTCTTTATATAGAAATAATGTCCTTTGGGGCTGAGCGGTGTAACCCATTACATGTGTAAATGTATAGCTATGTTCCATTCATGATTTTGCTAAACTTTTTGGTCCTTGGTTTTTTATCTACAATTGCCAGGGCAAACATATTTTGTGGCCGATTGCAGCCGCGTAGAGATATGCCTTATCAAAGCAGAATTATCTCACTCGCTTTGCAGCATGTGTAGCTGAAAATTCTGTACTTAGGTTTCCATTTAAGCTAGCTAACTAACTTATTTTTTGATAGATAAGTAGCTAGTTTTATGCCAGCTAAGTAGGTAGGTTTATGCTAGTTAATTAGGTAGCTTTATGCCAGCTAAGTTTGTTAGTTTTTGTAAAACTAAGTAGCTAGTTTAATGCTAGCTAAGTAGCTAGTGTTATGCCAACTAAGAAGTAAATTTTATTTGATGATTTTATGCCAGCTAGCTAAGAATCTAGCTTTATGCTAGATAAGTTGGTAGTTTTATGCTAGTTAGCTATAGGTGTTACTGAGGCCAAAAATGGGTTCAATACATAAAAATAGTAATATAAAGCATACGATCTTGGTCAGAATATGTTGAAACAAGGAAGCTAATTTTAAAATTCGCCACCACAAGTAATTTATTTTTAGAGTAGAACAAATATTTTGGCTATGGCATAAACCGGCCAGTAAAAACGTTTACAATGAAACATTTAATTCAACTGGAGACATTATGCGTGGAAAGATAACAATATTTGGAAAAGGTTTACGTAACAAGAAAAAACAACTAAACTGTGATATTGGCCATCGATTCGCTGACATCAGCACTGTTTCCTATCGATCTCGCCAAACTTTCATTACAATGGTATATTGACTGACTGCTACGTATACAAAGTTCAATGGAATTAATTAAGGAAAAGCAGATCTTTCTTTTTACTCAGCAGGCTATCAAATCATATCTCTGTTTCCTTTTCTCCGCAATCAACTCAATTAATCGTTTAAATAAGTGTCTGCATTCACGACTCACACCACCAGTTGCAGCGAAAACGACCGGGGTGAAGCTACCATGCTCAACTGAAAGCACGCGCTCATTGTACATTCTTTTTTTTTTCCTTCTCATTCATCACATAGCATTTCGGAATTTCCTGATGTACATATCTGTTGGCGTTTGGGTTGAACACCCTTATATCAAAAAATGCCATTTGACCTGTACACCAAAAACCACGAGCACTCACATCGCACCTTGCCTCATTATTACAATTTGCTGTTGCTTGATCGAAGGTTTCGCCTGTTAACGGTTGTAGCAGTAACAAGTAATTGCGCAGGCTATTTCCATATTGGATTCACACATTTTGACCTTGTCAAAGTTCAATTGTCAATGCTCAGAGTGGACTTAGGACTATTATGTTAAGTCCAAGCTCTTAAAATGTGCTAATTTTTGTTGACGTTGGCATGGCATTTTTTTATATATTTCGGGACTGTCGTAAACTATTTCTGTAGGCGGCGTGCTAGAGAATGTGACTAGCAACATTTTAACACTGTCTGCCTCGTCTACGTGTGTGCAAAAGTAGCATTTTTTGAAACCTGCCAGCTGGAGCGTATTGACTGTTTGACACTTTGTCCATATTTGAAACGTGAGATAAAACCCGCCTTCGTTTTATTATTTTTGTTTAAGATTTCTGCTATACATATATTTTTATCGTTTTAATGAGAATGCCCGCCCGTTGCCACCAGCGCCATATAGCTAGAATCACCGCAAGTTCCGCTTGAGGCGTTATGTATTTGAGAAAAAACCACACGATATTAGTAAAAGTGACCTATAAATCACGTGGCTAAAACTATACGCTGACTTTGGCCAACTGGAAACCGCTGCGGACATATTAAGCTACTGGGAAACCCAGTCCAAAAATAATTACCCAAATTAAAAATTATGATGTTCAGTGGGAAATCCTATGTTCCGCAGAAAGAATGGCAATTTCAATCTTATGACGTCAGCGAAGACCCACCAATATTGTGAACCGATCCGAAGTTATCGTCAGTTCTTTCCATCTGTTTCCATGTTATAAGGCGTGCAACTTAAAAGTGCAAAGAAATGGCTTCTCTTATTTCATTCAATATAATGCACCAATTTACCGTAAATTTTAATCACAAAATATAATAAACAAGATGTCATACTTCGGCTACTTTGCCTGTTGTAGACTCGTGAAACTGGGGGTATTATTATAGGGGATGCGAAATTATTATGCTAAATTCTTATCACACGATGCAAACCAAGTTGTCAAAAGACGCAGACTTTAGATGATAATATGAGAGCTATACTATGAAATATTTCATCACAAATGAAATGTTAATGGAAAGTATATGCGCATTACATACGATTTATATGCACCTTTAACAGGAATTCTTATGCACAAGCAAAAGAAGCAAGAACAAGATGGAAAATAATATTAGGAGGAATATTTTGTGCGATTCTCAAAGACATCTCAAAAAAATAGACTAATGAGAAAATATTAGTGGACTAATGAGAAAATATCAGCAAACTGCAATATCTGCAAAATAGAGCATTGATCTGCCATTTATTACGTCATATCTATAAAATTTGCGCGGAACAACTTTAGCGCAATGTCAACGTGTTTTTTGCGCAATATAATTTGCACGAATTAAGGTATTGCATTGGCGCAATAACGAACTTCTTTACAAAAATGCGAGAAAATTGGTCTCTTCAAAACTTAGTACGAATAAGGTACCCTTCGCGTGTTAGATATAAATTACTTTTACAAAATAAAGGTCATGGCACAATGGGCCGAAAGTTAATATCGCTCAATTTTCTACAGGTCAGGAGATGGCGGAAGGACATAATATGCTTTATTTCCGCGGAATTGTGATTTAGAGTGATTTAGAGAGTTCGCGATAACACAACTTTGTTGCTAAAGTTTTAGTGGGAATTGCACTCTAATATAAAATTTTAGCAGAAGCTATAAAAGAGATGAGGCTAGATTTAAGACCAATGAAAAGTCTAATAACATTAAACTCGTATTCTCTCCGCAATAAAACAAGTGGATAAAAAGATCAGAAAAAACAAGATCTTCATCCTTCAATACAAAGACTTTCTTTATGTGTTATTTTAATCACTTCGATTTTTTAGTGGATAGAGGCTTAATTAAAGTAAAAAGTATGCAAAGGATAAGATGATCATTTCTTTGTTTAGAAAGTCTGTTTTTCAGTAATAACAACGCGTAAAATGATTGTGAAAGTCGGATTAAAAAAGATGAGAGTGTTACGGGAGAACATACATGGAGTCATTTTTAAAAATTGCTTTCTTATTTTCCAGACTTACTAATTTTGGTGATTTTTCAACAGAGGTTTAGATGTAGCTAGAAAATAGTGAAGTAGTTGTAACAGGTTATTTTTTTAAATTTTACTTTTTCCACATTTATTTAAATTTAAGATTTTTCACGAAACTGATAACGACACATCTCTTTATTCATAGTTTTTATTAATATGGCACAAAACTGTAACTTTATTCCAACAGTCATAGATGGCAAAGACGTACAAAAGGTTGTATCTAAACACTGCAAAATAATATATATATCAAAATTAAGGTACCAATTAGGCAAACTCCGCATCACGTTGTGAACATGCACTGTTAATTTATAATTCCCTCTATTTCTTCCTAAAATACTTTTTGTCTGACCAGTATACGTAAAAAGTGCTGATGATATTGCAATAATGCAAAAACAAATCTTAAAGGATATAGTTTGCCCATACTGTGATATGTCTGGTGTAGAAATTGTGGGCAGTGCAATAATTGGAGAAAAAGAAGAAGTGCAAAAATTAAGGATTGAAACTAAATTAACAAAATTAAAATCATTTTCCTTTTGTTTTAAAAAGGTGTTTTTTATTTCTTATATGCGTGAAAAAATGGTATGTATTGGTTTATTTTATTTAAGAAGAAAGTGGGAATAGAATAGATAACAGCACACATGGCATTGAGAGTAGAAACGCGGTTATTTTGTGAAATTTTCCATTAACCATTTGACTTCGCTTAACACAAGTAGCCCTAGCGAAAATATTGGGATTAAAATATAGGTCGTCGAGTTAGCTCATTTTATTCTTGAAGAAAAAAACATACAATTATTATAATTACACAGTTCAAAAGTGGATGCATCCTGCTATAATAAAGTAATTTTCGGCAGCATCTTGGAACGATGACCGGGCAAGAAGAAAACATCGTCTATTGCAATGTTCGAAAACTTATCTCCGCCATTTGATGCAGTGAAAGTCACCTAAACAAGAATTAGAAATGTCTCATTAGCACTTACAAGGAATTTTATTTCTTAAGCGCAGAAAAAGGACGAATTTCGATAGGAAACAGTGGCTACATTATTACTATAAATTAACGCGAACCGATTCAACACGTAAATGGGAAAGTATGTTCTAATTTTTTCCAAATGTCAAGAAACAAATAGTATGGGCGTCTTATCAGCATTTAAATGGGGAAATAAATCCAATAGCGATCGCGAACTCCAATTGAAAAGATACTTTCGTGCAACAAGTTGCTTACACTGCTACAACAACATACCACTCACACAACTTCGATAAATAACGATTTTCCAACATTAAATTACCTAGCTGAATCAGCTTATGGTATATACCATGTAACTACTTAACAAAGGTTGGTAAAAATGCACTTAAAAATTCACTTTTTAAAGTCAAAGTTATACCAACATTTCAGAGACTACATTTTCTTAGGTTGTTAAGGAATGTCTACAAAGGAGAACCAGGTTAAGTTTTGTTTTATAATAGAGGCGAAAATGAAGATATGGAACAGTAATTTATTAATTAAGCGGTTAGTGTTAAGATTGTAATGCGATTATCTTGTTTCATAATATTCAAATTATACATAATAATTTTGTGAAATATATTTGATTTCTGTGTGATTCATTATCTGTAGTCTAATTGATATATTGTAAAATTTGATGATGATCGAGCCTCGGTTTCAAACAAATATCAAACATCGTGTTATTAAATGAGGTGAGGGTCTTAAATACTTATTTATTTTCGATCATTAGTTTTCAAAAAAATCTTCAATACGTGAAAATGGTTACGTCCGATTAGTGTTTAGTTAAAGTAGTATTGAGATATCAAAAATCACCTGGTAACGATTTGCACCACAATCAAAATTGATATGTTCTGGTAGCCACCAATCATTATGAAAAATAGAGATTCCAAATTCCAAGCTTTGTTTACAAGTTTCAAGTTCCTTATCAAGAGAATCGATATTCACTTTCAGTAAATGGTTTTCTGATCCGGTCATGTAGTACCAAAATGTCATACAGGTTTTTCCAGGATTCGGTTTTCTTTCTAGTATTAGGATTGCTTTGTCATTCCCTTTAGTCTTGCCTCCACTAACGTCGACTGCCTTCATGAAAAAACCGGAATCTAAAAAGTATATCTATCTCTTATAATAATACGGAGTTGTTCTGTAATTTACCAAACTTTGATCTCTCATAATAATACAGAGACTGTGTCTGTCTGTTTGTAACAGGCAAAGTGGATATCGTCATTTTCCTTTGATGTCGCCGAAAAACGTATGTCTAATATGTTAAATTTTCTGACGTTACGGCGCGACGTCAATAACACTACTTTAACGTCAATATCCTATATTAAATTAATGAAGCCATTACAGTGCACCTAAAATTTAGAGGCCAAATAACTTGGAAACGAGGTGGTGACGTCAATGATTTTTCACCGCGTAGGTAACTACGGAGCACCTAGGACCAATTTGGGTAATTTTCCAAAACCTGGTTCCCCAATCCGTTTCGGAATAGACGGGTTGATGACGTCATCAAAAAACCTTTAAACCCCAATATCTCTGCAACCGTTTGTCAAAAGTACATGATCCTATACACTTTCTTGGTCATCGTTTTAAGGTCTATACGATGAAGGTAACAGGGATATAAATTTCCGAAAAAACAATTTCGCGTTTTAACGGACCATTGCTGACGTCAGCAAAATTTTTAAACCTTTATATGTCTTTAGTCGTTCGTAGAAAAGATATGATCCTATACATTATTTTGATCAACGTTTCAACCTCTGCACGTTACAGGCAACGAATAAACTAAATTTCGCCAGCTTTTTTTTGGATTTGCAATGCTGACGTCAGCAAAACTTCTTAAAGAACCAACTTTTTCAATGTCCTATTGCCTAAGTGGATTTTTCGACGGGTGTTTATCGACTAGTCTCTTATAATAATACGGAGAGTGTGTCTGTCTGTGTGTCTGTAACAGGCAAAGAGGATGTGTTCATTTTCTTCTGATGTAGCCGAAAAAGTTCTGTCTCAAATGTTAAAATTTCTGACAATAACACTACTTTAACGTCAATATCTTATATTAAATTAATGAAGACATTATAGTGCACCTAAAACTTCGAGGCCAAATAACTTGGAAACGAAGTGGTGAAGTCAATGATTTTTCACCGCGTGGGTAACTAGGGATCACCTAGAACCAATTTGGGTAATTTTCCCAAACCTGGGTCCCCAAATCCGTTTCGGAATGGACGAGTTGATGACGTCATCCAAAAACCTTCAAACCCTAATATCTCTGCAACCGTTTGTCAAAAGTACATGATCCTATACATTTTCTTGATCAGCGTTCCAAGATCTATACGATGAAGGCAACGGGTAAAGAAGTTTCTAAATTTTTTTTTGGTGTTTCGACGGGACTTTGATGACATCAGCAATATTCTTAAACCCCTATATCTTCTTAGGCATTCGCCAAAAGCACACGATTCTATACATTTTGATCAGCGTCCCAACCTCTACTTATTACAGGCAACGAATGAACTAATTTTTACCAAATGTTTTTTGTATCTGCAAAAAAATCTAAAACAACCTCTTATTCCATTGTCCTTTTGCCTAAGTGGATTTCTCCACGAGTCTTATCGACTAGTATTCTATATTAAATTAGTGAAGCCATTACAGTGCACCTAAATTTTTGAGGCCAAATATCTTGGAAACGTGGTGGTGACGTCAATGATTTTTCACCGCGTGGGTAACTAGGGACCCCCTGGGACCAATTTGGGTGAGTTTTCCAAACTTGGGTCCCCAAATCCGTTTCGGAATGGATGGGTTGATGACGTCATCAAAAATCTTTAAACCCCCAATGTCTTGGCAACCATTTGTCAAAAGTACATGATCCAATACATTTTTTGGATCAGCGTTTCGAGATCTAATCGATAAAGGCAACGGGTTTATGAATTTCGAAAGAAAAAATTTTGGTACTTTTATTAGGTGCTTTGCTTACGTCAGCAAGATTTTTAAACCTTTAATTCTTCTTAACTGTTCGTCAATAGCACATGATAATATTCATTTTTCTCATCAGCGTTTCAATCTCTGCACATTACAGGAAATGAATAAACTTAATTTGGCCAATTTTTTTTTTGTATATGCACTGCTGAAGTCAGCACAAATCTAAAACATCCTATTTTTCCATTGTCCTTCTGCCTAAGTGGATTTCTTCACGGGCCTTATCGACTATAATAATACGGAGCTTCCGTGTCTCTGTGTGTGACTTTTGCGAAGTGGATTATATTCTTCACAATTTTCTTAGATATGGTCTATAAAACATCACCTATAAATGTGTTCTGTAGTTTACCAAACTTGTGTTAAAATAATGTTGACGTCAAAGGAAAGCATATTAAGATTAGTGAGTGAAGCCATTACAGTGCACTGAAAACTTTGAGGCCTAATAACTTGGAAACGAGGTGGAGGCGTCAATGATTTTACACCGCCTGGGTAACTAGGGACTACCTAGGGACTATCCGTTTCGGAATAGCTGGGTTTATGACTTCATCAAAAACCTTTAAATCACAATATTTCGGTAACCGTTTGTCAAATGTGCATGATCCTATACATTTTCTTGATCAGCGTTTCAAGATCTACAGTATGAAGGCAACGGTTATACAAATTTTGAAAGAACCTTTTTTGTACTTTTATTAGGGACTTTGCTGACGTCAGCAAGATTTTTAAACCCTATATCTCCTTAACCATTCATAGTACGTGATTATATACATATTTTGATCAGCGTTTTAAGGTCTACACAATAGAGGCAACGTGAAAACAAGGTTCTAATTTTTTTTGTGGATGGGTTGCTGACGTCATCAAAATTCAAATGTCGCTTCTTTCTCATTTTTATCCTGCCTCAGTGGATTTCTCCACGGGCCTTATCGACTAGTTTAAATATAAAACAATTAAAAAGGTGCTTTTTTGCTGTACAAAAGTGGGCTACAGAAATTATGTAGGATTTGTAATGAAATATTAGGAGATGCATTATAATAAACCCTCTTTCAAATGATAAAAAAAATTAATGTGGATTCAAGAATATAGATAAATATTTGCTAAAATCACTTTGTAGCATATTTATTTCATGTTTTTGAGGCCTTAGATTCCGTAGAATGCAAACTCGTCATCACTTTATTGTAAGAAATCAAGACACAGGTCCATATAAAAGAAAACTAAGTTCTCTATCTGGCAGCGTTTACCATATGGAAGTGGGTGGTCAAAAATCAACTTTAAAGCCCAGGCAAAAACAATACGAATTTGCGTTTTTCAGAAAACAAATGTGGAGTTAGTTTGTTCAGACAATAATTTCTTGTGGTTATATATCTCGGGTGCTTTTTTGTACGGAGCCAAAGAAAAGAAGAAGATACATTGCCTACAAGCTAATGAAGATACTTCGTTTATGAAATGTGTTTAAGTAGCACAAACAACCGAGTTGTGGTACCCGGAGTTATATTCAGCTATGTCACATATCTGAGTTAAGCGCCTCAGTACAGATTTAAGGTGTCACACATCTGCGCTAGCGCTTACAGCGGTGTGTCTTATTAGGCATAATAATATTTCAAGAAATACCCACCACTTACCCAAAACTGTCATTTTTTAAACTAGATTTCAAAACAAATTTGCTGGAAATAATATCCAACCATGCAATCAAACAGTATATGACAATAACAATTATTGAATTAGCAGTCAAATGTGCTAATGTTTTTCGTTCTGTAACTTATAATTGCCTAACGGTATTCATTTGAAACATACAGTAGCCGTGTGTCAGTTTGTATGTCGCTGATATATAGTCCTTTAGCCCGTGAAAACTCCACGCAAATCCGCCTGTTACAACCAAAAACGTCACTGAAAAACACCTGGGAATTGTTGTTTGTGGCTTGAACATTTTGTATGTGGACAGGATAATCTTTGGCTAACAAGCAAACCAAATATTTCTTTTATTAAGGAGAGATAAAGTTGCACCATTAACATTAGGCTCACTGTCGGCTGCCGAAAAAGGGAAAAACATTTCTTTTTATTTCAAAGCAGTATGATCCTTACATAAACGCCCTTTAATTTGCGCCTTTTAACGTACTTTTACGCCTAAGTACACAATGTCACGCCTTAAGTGAGTGTATTGCGCCTTATTTTTATTGATTTCTTGTTTTATAGTTTTTCCTTGTTAATACAGCACTAAAGTGCAAATTTGCATGGTTTTTACCTGATGGCAAAACCGGTAGCACTTACTTGACGGCTAAGAAGACCCTGGTACAAGCTGTGATTGTGCATCAGAAATTGGACAACCACGGTGTTTTATCATTAACATGTCTTGACAACATGCCAAAATTCCTTTTTATTGGAAGCGTGCTTTAATATCGCCTGTCTTTAAATCTGGCTCTGTAAGTGATCCAAATAACCATCGATTCATTTCAGTTCTTCCACCTCTGTTTTTAGCTTGGTTCATCAACAACTTACGGAGTATTTAGAAGACAATAATCTACTTTCACGTTATCGATACGGCTACCGCCGTATGAGATCGACCGACTTGGCTGCACCCTTATATTTTAATTACGTCAGAAAATAAGTCGACAAGGGAAACTTAGTGGGTGTAGTTTTTATGGATTTATCGAAGGCATTCGACACTATTGCACATGGTACTTTACTTGAAAAACTAACAACTTATGGTGTTAACAACAACGAACTTGATTGGTTTACATCATATTTATTCAATCGTTCGAAGTAAGTTGATTTAAATAATGTAAAATCAGAAGTCGAACATGTTCATTGCGGTGTTCCACAAGGGTCTATTTTGGGCCCCTTGCTATTCCTAGTTTTCTTTAACGATTTTCCAGAAGTCTATTGGGAGCCCGTATCATCGAACTCGCAAACGGCACGGTGATTTATGTTCCAGTGATAACTTTCACGTAATCGATATTGTGTTGAACAAAGAACTAACGGACGTTACAAAGTATCTGTACGATAACGATTTAGTAATTAATTTTAAGAAAGGAAAAACCGAATCAATGTTAATTGATTGAACAAGTAAAAAGTTCAAGGGCGTACAAAATGTTTTTCAAATTAGTTTATAACTTAGTGGAGATGCACCAAACATTTCGCTATAAATACCTGAGCTCCATTGTCGATTCTAAACTTTCGTTAAATGAAAATTCTAGTAGTGTGTATAAAAAACATCGGATAGACTTCGTTTGTTACAACGACCATTTACAACACCATGGTCGTCCCTCTTACAACCTTTAACAGCATTATCACTTTGAATTTAAACGACACTCAATAAAAAAACTCGCTTCACTTGATAATCGAGCAAGGTGCATCACAAATAACCCAGATCTTAGTACAATCCATAACAAGATATTGAGAAACAATTGCTATGCATTGTACATAAATGCATTGGCGGTGAAACTTGTTATGACTTTATCAACTACTTCGAAAATGTGAATCATAAGAAAAATACAAGAAATAATCAATACATGTTGAAACTTCCACAAGTTAAACTAGAGCTTGCAAAGAACGGTTGGGGCAAGAGTTTACAACAAACTACCATTACGTTTAAGGGCAGCAAAATCATATGTGGAACTTAAAAAAATATTGAAAAATCACAATTTTTAATCCATTATATTAACACCATGTCTAGATTGTAGTAATGAGACAGCCCAATATTATACCCACGCACTTTGAACTAGACACAGTTCACTTGTTAGTTTTACAACGGACCTAGGAATTAGAATCTTAGGTCATTTGGTTAGATACGATACCTCAAAGTGTCATAATTCTTGCTGAAGTCAGCATGGCCTATTATCCCGGTGTCCTGTACTTTTGCGGGAAGACGCATTGATTTTTCCACAATGCTGAAATGGGAAAAAATGCTACTAACGCCTTTTAAAAGATCCTCACCGGCTCTACACATCTGCCAAAGAGGAACTCCCGCAGCCGTTTGACTGCAGAGCATTTGACAGAAAATGTTGCTTTGTCATTTCTAAAAATAGCCAAAAACGTCTATTTTCCAAAAATGTATGAACAGGACTGTTGCAGTATTCTTAAATGTGAGGAAGAAAAGACTAGAGCATTATATTTTAAGGAACAAGCTGGCTAAAATATAAAATAAAATGGTTCGGCTATTCAACGCCTTGTAAATGTTAACTACACGTTTTTTAGTCTACATCTGAAATGGAACGAAAGATTTAGTAATTTGATTAGCAAACTCACATCCATTTAATAATTACTTTTCCTTAACTTAACAATGCTCTTAGTTTGAACTATTACTAGTGTTCAAACCTTTTGTGTGTGTCTTATCTTCACTATTGATAAATGATCCAAAAAGTCGAGGTGACTTCACAATGGCAATGTTTTGTAAATAAAATTGGCTATGCAACCAGTAAGAAACTTAAGAACTAAGAAAACCATTTTCGTAACCTTAGGCCCGACCCATAAAAATTATAAAGAAAAAAACAAATAAAAACGCGTAGCTTTCACCACTATTTTGCAAGAACACTATTGCAAGAAACTCTTAGTTTGGGTTAGACTTACAAAGTTGTCACATAAGATCTCAACACATCAAATGTTTTTCTTTGAATAAAGAGGTCTAAATTCCACTTGATTAGAAAAGTATGTTCCTTAATGTATTCTGACTCTACCTAAAAGGAAAACCACGAAAAGCAACGAATATTGTAATATCACCTGACGATTCTTTTTTTTCATGCATTTTTGCATTAGGGTGGCGTCTCTTTTCACTTTAATTGCCAATATTCACGATTTTCGAAAAAAATCATCATTGTTCTAACAGTGAAGTGCATATGTCTTTCAGACGTAAAATTTTAATATTAAATAAATGTAGTCGATAAAGCCCCTGAAAAAATCCTTCTAGGCAGGAGAACAATGGAAAAATAGGTTGTTTTAGATCTTTTGCTTACGTCAGCAGTGCATATACAAAAAAAATTCGACAAAATTTAGTTTATCCGTTGTCTGTAAATGTGTAGAGGTTGAAACGCTGATCAAATAATATATAGGGACATGCGCCTTTAACCAACGGTTAAAGAGATACAAAGGATTAAAAATTTTGTTGACGTCAGCAAAGTCCCCGCAAGGTACAAAAAATTTTATTTGGAAATTCATATAGCCGTCACCTTCATCCTTATGATCTTGAAACGATGATCAAAAATGTATATGATCATGTACTTTTGGCAAACGGTTGCAGAGATATTTGGGTATAAAGGTTTTTTGATGACGTCATCAGGCTGTTCATTCCAAATCGGATTCGGGGGACCAAGGTTTGGGAAATTTACCCCAGTTGGTGGTCCCTAGTTACCCACGCGGTGAAAAATGACTGACGTCACTACCTCTTTTTCAAGTTATTTGGCCTCACATTTTAAGTGGTTTGTAAATGCTTCACAAATGTCAATGTACTCTCCCTGACGTGGATATTATTTTACCGTCAAGGTTTGGTAAATTACAGAACAATTTTATAGGTGATTCTTTATCTAAGAAAATTGTGAAGAATATAATCCACTTTGCAAAATTGACACACAGACACGTGGAAGCTCCGTATTATTATATAAGACTAGCCGATTTTCCGTGGAAAAATCCACTGTATTTCTCATTAAATCCTTGTGAGAGATAACAAATAAAAACATGCAACACAGTAATTTGAGTTTTTAAAAGCAACAATCCACATTCTTCTTAGTTTATAACCGCTGAAACAAAACGTCTAAAAAATATTAGCATGTGCAACAAAAAAATATAAAAAAATATAAATAATAATGCAAAATTGTCCAACAAAATCAAAGGTTCTAACAAAAGTTGTGTAAAAAGCTAGATCTGCTAAGAACGATATACTATCTTTGACCATGCTAGAAGTACACCAGGGAAAAAGCATTCCAAGAAGTAACAGTCATACAAAATAGGTTATTACAAAGTTTCGGCAACACATCATACCAAACTCAGCTATTCAATCTATTGCATAGAGCAACCCTCCCATTTTTTTTACACAAAATGTAAGATATCAACAGTTCACGACGCAGAATAGAAATATAAAAACTAAAATCACTTCATCATGTTGCCCTTCATCGCAATGTTTTAACCCAAAATATTAAAAATCCAAATCCAAATCACAAGAAAATGTCAAAAATAAAAAAAATCAGTCATTTTAGTCATATTAACCTCTCCCATAAAAGTTTATACAAAATGTAAAAAAAATCTGCAGAGTTAAAATTATACAAAAAATACTTTTTTCGATAATATTGCCTATTGTCTTCCTAACAAATGTTCAGCACAAGTTGTGAAATTACTAAATTAAAATTATTTCTACCTTTTAACCCAAAATTTTAATTCTTACAATTTGCAACACATCAGTTATAAGTAAACTAAAATCAGTTATTTCTGTCTATTGCATACCGTCCTCTTGAACGAGCATTTACACAGATTATAAACAAATATTTTTTTTTTATTTTTATTTTTTTTTGCCAAAAGAAATTTACATACAACTATTTAAAAATTACAGATACAAGTTCTACATACACATAAGTACAAGAATAAATTTCTACATTGGGATATATATATATACATAAGTGTATCACGTACGTAGAATAAATGGCAGGAGTAAGTAGAAGACTATGCAGTCTTATCATCTTAACCTTACATAGCCGTCATTAAAAAGAGCGTCAAATAAAAATTGATAATTAAAAACTTAATAAAATATTAAATGTTATGTTAAATAAAAGAAAAGCGTTTAATTATCACACGTAGTGTTGTTTCAGAAGAAGACTTGTTCGTTATTACTTCGTAACAGCTGATTTCTTTAGTGCAATTTTAAATTGTTTTGTAGATGGAATGCTTTTATCTCATCGTTTAGAAGCATGCTCCAGAGTTTTGGGCCTCGGTTTGATATTGAAAAATTTTGTTACATTAGATATGATTTTTGGCCGAAGGAAATTATTACCTGAAAATCTAGTTGGATATTTATGTTGAACTTTCTTAAATAATGTAATGAATATATTTGTTGCTATTAAATTTTTAATCTTATACATGAAAATAAGGACTTGAAAAATGTTTAGCTGACATACATTAAGAATACCCAGTTCTTTTAGCAATGGTCTAGAATGGGAACATTTGTTCTGTCGTAATATAATCCTACTGGCATGTTTTTGCTGAATGTGCAGTTTTTTTAATTTTGTTATATTAGTGCTACCCCATGCAATGTTTGCATAATTTAAATAGCAGTGTATAAAGGAAAAATATATGCTTCTTAAGCAGTTCTTATTCAAAGCGAAACTGGCTTTATATAAGATTCCTAAGCTTTTGGAAACTTTGTTTTCCACTAATTTAATATGTTCTCTCCAAGTTAAATTTTCGTCCAGGAGAACTCCAAGAAATTTCATTGAATATTCTCTTCTTATGTTTACAATGATCAATAACTAATCCAGGTAACCTAAGAGGTATTTCATCTTTTTTACTAAGTTTTGTGAAAAAGGTATATCTAGTTTTTGAAGTGTTAAGGGATAATTTCTTCGCTTTAAACCAATCAGCCAATTTAGCCAATTCTATGTTAGTAGTTTCCAAAAGTACGTTTATATCTTATGAGTAAAGAATAAATTTGTATCATCAGCAAATAAAAATTGAATTTAAGACACTAGATGCTCTAAATATATCATTGATATAAATAAGAAACAACAGTGGTCCTAAAATTGACCCTTGAGGTACTCCACATGTTATAATCCTGTAGTTAGTATTTCCTCGTCATAAGAAATATATTGTTTTCTTTCGAAGAGGTAGTTCTTGAACCATGCGAGATATGTATTTTCTTATGCCATAATATTTTAGTTTTTTCTAATAGAATCTCATGGTTGACTGTATCGAATGCCTTGCTGAGATCAATAAAGACCCCAATTGTAAATTTATTCTCATCAAAGCTTGAAATATCTCTTGACTCAACTGAATGATTGCGTGATCAGTTGAATGACCTGCTTGAAATCCAAATTGCTTATTATACAAAATATTGTTATTGTTCAAGAAAGAATAAACTCTGTTGTACATGATTCTCTCTAAAATCTTCGAGAAGCAGGGGAGTATTGAAATTGGTCTGTAGTTAGATACTTTAAAAACATCTCCTGCTTTAAAGATTGGGACAACTCTAGCTATTTTAACTTTTTAGGAAACAATGCCTGTAATTAGAGATGAATTAAATATATGCAGTAGTGGAGATTTTAGTTCATTGAAACAGCTCTTTAAGACATTGCTGCTAATTTGATCAAAGCCAGGACTTTTGTTGATTTGCAAAGAATGAAATGCTGCTTCTAGTTCCTCCTCACTTAGCTCTTTTTTCTCTATTTCATTATCATAATATCACAAATACGATCTAAAGGATTTTGCACTGTGACCCATTTTCGACGCCAAGGTCGGCCCCACTTTAGTGAAAAATTGTTAAATTCTTCAGCTATCAAAGATGGTTCTTCAATTTCATTTTCGTCGTTTACAAGTTTTGAAGGAAAATTATTACTTCTAATTTTTATTTTACCAATCACTTCCTTGATGATATTCCATGTTTTTCTTGCATTATGTTTGTATTTATTAATTTGTTCATTGAAGTAAAAATTCTTAGCACGCTTTTTTATTAATTCAAAAAGGTTTTTATAATTTTTATATCAGTGTTTCATTCCTGTAGGTTTTCTTTTTTAAATACTTTTCATATAGTTTTTGTTTTCTTCGGGAAGATTTTTGGAGGCCCCTAAGTCATCCAGGGATTTAAGAATGTTTTGGTCTTAATAAACTTAAATTTCTTCTGGAAATGCCGCATCATAACTTTCCAAAATATTTTCAGAAAGCTATCATATGCGTCATTTGCATCCTTTCCTTTTACCCACGTCGTCCCATTTTACCTTAGCCCAATAAATACTTAAATAATGTTATTGTATTTTCATTTATTTTTCGCTTTTTTTATTTTTACATGGTTTGACTGTTTATCAAAGTTTGTATTGGACGTGATAAAGATGGGAAAATGATCAGAGATGTCTGTTTTGATAATACCCGAATATAGTTCTTTGTCGCAAAATGAATTTGTTATGATGTGATCAATTACTGTAGCGTTTTGTTTAGTTACCCGGTTGGTTTATTTATGAGAGGAATATACCCACTTTGAAATATGAAGTTAAAGAAACACTGGATAAATATAGCCCGTGGAAAAATCCAAATAATTAGGGTAAAAATAGTAAAAATCTTTGTGACGCTGTTCCTTTCATTTTATTCAGGCTGAAGCGCTGATTAGAATAAGGCATAGGATTACGTACTTTCCACGAAGTGTCAAATAAATGTTATGATTGAAAGAATTTTTGATGTTCTCGCGAGGTCTTACATATACAATTTTTTTCGAGAGTTTTATTTGTGTAAAGTTAAAGAAATATTCCGCGAAACTCTTGCAAAATTTAGTGGGCATAAGCACACATTCCAGCATATAAAACCCAGGCTTGACAACATGCAGAAAACCTTTTAATTTTCATACGAATTTTTATTTTCATACGAAGCAGAAAAAAAGGTAAACTTAGCAATGTAACATAGTAACATGTCAGAGTCTTACTTCTCAGATCATTGTCGCCTTTTTATCTTGTCAAGAAAACAATGCAAACGTCTCGTGCCTGATAACAATACAGCGTTTTCGAATTTAAGAATCGAATATATTTTAAACGATCGTAACATAACATTTGTAAACATTGATTTAAATTTGTTTACATTTTGTTATGTTTATAATAACGACAACAACACTGAATCACACAGTCTGTAGTGTTAAAAACAGTAACAACGGAAAAAATATTATTACAGTTTATATAAAATCTTCTTTAGGATATACAAGCTGTATTTTATAAGAATAGTGTTTTTTTTGTTTCAGCTTCAATGTTCCTAACTGTTGACAAATATCATCTCACCATTTTTATTAGATTCTTAGGGTGACTATTACCGACTTTCATACAGCGCAGTCTGGGCACAAATAAAGCGCTTGTAGGGACAAATTTTTAGCTTGTTTTTGTTTGACTCGATAGCCCAGTCAAGTTTCATGGTCACTTTCTCACAAAGAATTATTTGTGTCATACGGAGAAAGGCCGACAAATGTGTAACCACTTGTTGTTGTTTTCCTTCTTTGCTTTTTATACTAACGTTTAACTTTTAAATAATGTGTTGAAATGATGCTGCTAGACCTCTTTGTGATATATTAACTTTATTAAAACAAGAACAACTTACAGTTATTAAATTTTACAAAGTTCAAAGTTGAATGATGGTAAAAGGGTATTTTTAGCTCTGTGACTGCAGAGCAGAGAGGCAATAAGCATGGACTGAAGTATCTATAAGAAAATACATGACACACTGCTAGATATTACACATCTTTTCCTTATAATCAACCTTCATAGTATGAATTAAATATAGCTAGGTGGCTGAAAACCACCATATGTACAATGTAATGTATGTTTGGCTATGGCTACAACAAGGACAACCAAAAAAGAATTAGAGCTACAATCCCGGTCAAAAATAATGGCAGTAAACCCTTTTTTCATGTGTAGCAAGGGCAAGATAAGTACAAAGCCCCCTTTCCCCCAGTATCAATGTTCAAAAGTTGTGCTAACACGTTTCCAAACATTGATAATGGGGGAGAGGGGGTAGGAAAGGATATACTGCACTTTTTGTTGCTTACTGCCAATATATTTTGACCGGGATTGTCTCTGAAATTTTAGACTTAGAATTTTTTCGCCAATTTTTTGCAGTAATTTTTTTTACTTAATTTTTAAATTAATTCTAAAGGTGGATACTATATAGCTATATGTTTTGAAGTATGTTCCAGCATTGAAGTATGTACCAGCATTGTTTCTTTTGTGCCATGCTAAAATTGGAAACAACAGAAATGCTAAAACAATAGATGACGAGGCAAATGGGGCAGTTTCCGATAATCGCGAGACATTATAATATTCCATGAAACGTTGTAGTTAGATGAATACGTTATTGTTACTAATTTTTGTGGGTATTAATTTTGAACGCACTTGTGCCTAAAAAATTTATTTACGCGCAAAATTTAGTACAGAAGCAACGCGCAAAATGTTTT